>SZWC01000006.1:806946-828009 GCA_023375785.1 Penium margaritaceum | reverse complement strand
GATCGCCTCAAGGGGTGCAGCCCCTGAGAAAATAAAGAGTGACAATGCAGGTTTATCTCTGGAGTCACAGGATCAACACCTGAACGGTCCCACGACCAACAAACTGTGCGAGCCTCACCAAGACCGAAACCAACGGTCGCATACCACAACGACCCATGCGAAAGGCACCTGCGAAGACGGTGCCTGCACTCACCACTCCCATATGCGTACGGCTAGCAAAGCCGAATCGTGGTCTCGAGGCGCTCCCTGCTCTCGCACTTGCCCAAGCCGCCACCTCTATGCCCGCTCGACGAAGCGCGCTAGGTTAGACTTTTCCTATTTGTATTGCTTGTACTTCAGTAATAATCAATCCATTGGATTCTCCTTCAGGCTTGCCCTTTGGGCTGCCTCGAGTTCCTTTGCCCTCAATCTCAGCTCAGCGCCCGTGCTCCCGCATTGCGCCCTCTTCCCTCTTCCAAACATCACTCATATGTCAGCAAATGCCCGCACCTTCAAAGAAGCTTCCGCCCTTCCCACAAAGTGCTGCGTCCTCTCTTCTTCACAAGAATCTCAGTGCTCGCACCTTCGGTGCTGCGCCCAGGCCTCTCTTCATCATCCTGCATCGTCATTTGCTTCCGCTTCATCCTCCTATCGTCATTTCTGCTTTGCTTCTGCTGGTGCTTCTATCCACCATTGAAACGCTCGTCCCTGCGACCACGTCCACTCTACGGTAGCACCTGCATTCTTTTGACATGGTATCAGAGCACAAGTAACAACCCTGGCTCCTTCGTGCTCGCCACCATCGGCCGCACCCACTCCTATCTCCATCAAACTTCTCCACCTCGAAGAACTGTGGTCGCCAGAAGAACCGCGGTGGCAGCGCTTCTTCTAACTAAGGTGTCGTGGCAGCACCACTCCACTTTCTCTTGGTAATTGCGCACACGAGGTTCTGCCCCTGCGCTCACTCTGTCACATCAGCAAAACGTTTCCGCTCATTTATCATCCCCGCTGCCAGTGCACGTGGTTCTATCCCTGCACACATTCCCATCTTCCTCCGCAGCAGCATTTCCACCGTCGAACTCATCATCACTGACATCCTGGTTTCACTCTTCACTTTGATCAAAAGTCATCCGCGCACTCTCATCACCGCAGTTAAAGCATCACCAAGCGCCTCAACATTGTCTTAAGAAAATACTTCCCGCACCGTCATTTTTCCACCTCCTCACCATCAACTCCATCATGGCATCTTCTCTCACTCTACCTGGTCTACCCAAGCTCACTGTAAAGCCGGATGGAACTAGTAAGTACAATCTATGGGGCTACTCAGTGTCACTTTTTCTTGGAACACAAAAGGTTAAGGAAGTCATCCTCAGCCATCTAATCACCAACACGGACACTGGGATAGAACCATCTGACGCCACTTCCTCCTCCTCAACTGCAACTGCATCAATCACTCCCGGTGGAGACCCTTCCGGTGGATCTATATCTCACCCCGCCCCTTTAAATGCCTCTTCCTCCTCTATTCCCATTGTCCTTACCACCACCATCAGCCACGCCTCCTGGGAAGTCGCCAACAGTACTCCCCTCATGACGATCATGACCACCTCCTCTCCTGAGCTGCATGAATACATCCGCACTCTTGGCTGCACGACTTACGAAGTATGGAAAGCCCTTGAAGATCGATTCAGCAACAACACCTCCACTGCCTACGGAATCAAGATCATGTCACTCTTCTCCGTGCCCTTCGCTGCCCACACCAACATGGGCGGTTACATTGCGGCCGTCACCACCATCGCTTGCGATCTGAAAGAATGAAAAATGATCTTCCTCACGCTGTCATCAGCACTGGCATCATCTCCGGCCTACCTGGTCAGTATGATATCATTCGCCAAATATTACTGCAGTTGCCTGTTCACCAACTGACCATCGCTGTCATCAGCCCCAAGCTCGTGGCAGCAGAACATGACTACGTCGCCAGGCAAGCACGCGAGACTACCATTGCCACCAACTCGTTCGAAACCATGGCCGCCACTACCGATAACCGCATGTTCAACCGCTTCCCCGCCTGCTCCTACACCATCCGCCACAGTCCGTTCAAAGGAACTAAGTGTGGCCGTCGCAACCACCCGCCTCATGTCTGTGATCATCGCGCTACCGACGAGTGGCTGGATCATAACCCTGGCAAGTCCTATGGCGAACAACCCAACTAGGCGGAGGAGCGTCGTCAATGCTAATACAACCGGATGGGAAGTTCAAGCTGGTGGTCAACCCCAACCAACAACATGGAAACCTCATCTTCTCCTGCCATCCCTGCTGTAGTGAACCCTGCTCCTAACAATGTTGTCATGTTAGGAGTAGTCGAGCCTGTGACAAAGATTGGATCTGAGGAGTATGATCTTGAGATTTACACCACGTCCTCCACTCCTCCTCTCTCTTCTCATCCCTCTCTGTGCAACTTTGACTCCATACACATTGCCCTCGTCCAACCTCTGTCTACATACTCCACTGCCCGTCACAGCCACTTCTTCTTCATTCACGATCAATACTCATAGCACTCCTCTATCCTCTCCCTTTGCACACTGACCGAGGCTGTCCCTGCACTTAGGGACTGGCTGAAGCAACAGACCAAGCACTTTGACCGACCACCACGCCTCATCCTCTCCAACACCACTCACGCACCACTTCACACCTTTCTCACAAGCTACTGCATGACTCACGGAATACTGCTAACCGTAGCTCCTGCCGACGGCAAGTTCCTCATCAATCGCTTACTGCAAGAAGCTGACTACTTCATGAAAACACATCACATTACCTCACAGATATGGACTGCCTGCCTTTGCAGAGTTGTCACCGCCCATAACTTGCACGTATCCAAGTATGGCCCGAGTCCGAGGACTGTATGGGTAAGTGATCGGAACCAGTCAACTTCCTACTGCAAGGCCACACTACCTCACTGCAACTCGACTGAACTTCCCTCCGCACTACTGCCAAACTGTTCCTTTCCCCTCACTGACGACCTATCAACCACTACACTCACCGACAATACCAAAAAAGCTATTGCATCGCCCAGGTTTTCTCTCCTCCCTCTGTAACCTGGTGCCGAGACGCCCACCTCCTCCAAACCCTCCCAAGCTCTCTCTGCGCTGCACTCCGACAGAAGCTGAACTTGCAAGCCTACCATTCAAGGCTTGCATCCCTCTCCCGATCGAAGGGGGGTGTCGGATATTATCTTGGAGATAGCCTCAAGGGGTGCACCCACTGCGAAAATAAAGAGTGAAAATGCAGGTTCATCTCCGGAGTCACAAGATCAACACCTGAACGGTCCCACAACCAACAAATTGTGCGAGCCTTGCCAAGACCGAAACCAACGGTCGCATACCATAATGACCCAGGTGAAACGCACCTGCGAAGATGGTGCCTGCACTCACCACTCCCATATGCGTACGGCTAGCAAAGCCGAATCGTGGTCTCGAGGCGCTCCCTGCTCTCGCACTTGCCCGAGCCGCCACCTCTATGCCTGCTCGATGAAGCGCGCTAGGTTAGACCTTTCCTATTTTGATTGCTTGTACTTCAGTCTATAATCAATCCATTGGATTCTCCTTCAAGCTCGCTCTTTGGGCCGCATCCAGTTCCTTTGCCCTCAATCTCAACTCAGCGCCCGTGCTCCCGCACTGCACCCTCTTCCCTCTTCCAAACGTCACTCGTATGTCTGCAAACGCCCGCACCTTCAAAGAAGCTTTCGCCCTTCCCACAAGGTGTTGCGCCCTCTCTTCTTAACAATAATCTTAGTGCTCGCTCCTTCGGTGCTACGCCCAGGCCTCTCTTCATAATCTTGCATCGTCATTCGCTTCTGCTTCATCCTCCTATTGTCATTTCCGCGTTGCTTCTGCTGGTGCTTCTATCCACCATTCAAACACTCGTCCCTGCGACCGCGTCCACTCTACGGTAGCACCTGCATTCGTCTGACAGCGCCCTCGTTGCACCCTCGTTGCACCCTCGTTGTGCCCTTGTTGCACCATCATTGCGCTCAAGTTGCGCCCTATTTGTACCCTTGTTACGCCCTAGTTGTGCCCCACTTGTGCCGTAGTTGCGCCCTACTTGCGCCCTAATTACGTCCTAATTGCACCCTAGTTACACCCTTGTTACGCCCTAGTTGCACCCTAGTTTCGCCCTAGTTGCGCCCTAGTTGCACCATAGTTTTGCCCTAGTTGCACCCTAGTCGCACCCCAGTTGCCCCCCTAGTTGCGCCGTAGTTGCGCTCTAGTTGTACCCTATGTACGTCCCTATTGCACCCTACTTGCACCCTACTGGCACCCTAGTTGTGCCTTAGTTGGGCACTAGCTACACCCTAGTTATGCCTTAGTCACGCCCTAGTTGCGTCCTACTTGTGCCCGAGTTGCGCGCTAGTTGCGCCTTAGTTACACCTTAGTTGCGCCCAACTTGCACACTAGTTGTACCCTAGTTGCGCCCTAGTTGTGCCCTAGTTTCCCCTAGTCGTGCCCTAATTGCAACTTACATACGCCCTAGTTGCACCCTAGTTGCGCCTTAGTTGCACCCTAGTTGCGCCCAAGTCGCGTCCTAGTCGCGCCCTAGTCGCGCCCTAGTTACTCCATAGTTGCATACTAGTTGCACCCTAGATACTACCTAGTTGCGCCCTAGTTCCGCACTAGCTATGCCCTAGTTGCTTCCTAGTTGCGCCCTAGTTGCGCCCTAGTTGTGCCCTAGTTGCACCGTAGTTGCGCAATAGTTGCACCCTAGTTGCACTCTAGTTGCGCCCTAGTTGGACCCTAGTTGCTTCCTAGTTCTGCCCTATTTGCACCATAGTTGCGTCCTAGTTACGTCCTAGTTACGCACTTGTTGCACCCTACTTGCGCCCTACTTGCGCCCTACTTGCGCCCTACTTGCGCCTCAGTTGGACACTTGCTATGCCCTAGTTGTACCATATTTGCGTCCTAGGTGCGTCCTACTTGTGCCCTACTTGCGCCCTAGTTGCGCCTTAGTTGCGACCTAGTTACGCCCTAGTTGCGCCTTAGTTGCGCCCTACATGCGGCCTGGTTGCGCCCTAGTTGCGCCCTAGTTGCGCCCTAGTTTCGCCCTAGTTGCGCCCTAGTTGCGCCCTAGTTCCGTTCTAGGTGTGCCCTAGTTTCCCCCTAGTTGCACCCTAGTTGCGCCCTAGTTGCGCCCTAGTTGCATCCTAGTTGCGCCCTAGTTGCACCCTATTTGCATTCTTATTGTACCCTACTTCCGCCCTACTGGCACCCTACTTGTGCCCTAGTTGTGCCTTATTTGGGCACTAGCTACGCCCTAGTTGTGCCTTAATTGCACGCTAGTTGCGTCCTTCTTGTGCCCTGCTTGCGCGCTAGTTGCGCCTTAGTAGCGCCTTAGTTGCACCCAACTTGCGCACTAGTTGCACCCTAGTTGCGCCCTAGTTGTACCCTAGTTGTGCCATACTTGCGCTCTAGTTACACCCTAGTTGCACCCTACTTATGCCCTAGTTGCGCCCTAGTTGCGCCCTAGTTGCGCCCTAGTTGCGCCCTAGTTGCGCTCTGGTTGCGCCCTACTTGCGCCCTAGTTGCGCCTTAGTTGCGCCCTAGTTGCGCCCAACTTGCACACTAGGTGAACCCTAGTTGCGCCCTAGTTGTGCCCTAGTTGCGCCCTAGTTGCACCCTAGTTGCACTGTACTTGCGCCCTACATGCGCCCTACTTGCGGCCTTGTTGCGCCCTAGTTGCGCCCTGCTTGCGCCCTAGGTGCGTCCTATTTGTGCCCTAGTTGTACCCTATTTGCACCATTCTTGCGCCCTTATTGCACCAAACTTGCACCATACTGGCGCCCTACTTACGCCCTAGCTGCGCATCAGTTGGGCACTAGCTACGCCCTAGTTACCCCCTCTTGCGTCCTAATTGCGCCGTAGTTGCGCCCTACTTGCGCCTTAGTTGCGCCCTAGCTGCACCCTAGTTGCGCCCAAGTCGCGTCCTAGTCACGCCCTAGTTGCGCCCTAGTTGCGCCCTAGATGTGCACTAGTTGCGCCATATTTACGCCTTACTTGTGCCATAGATGTGCCCTAATTGCGGCCTAGTTGCGGCATAGTTACGCCCTAGTTGCACCCTAGTTGCTCCCTACTTGCGCCCTACTTGCGCCCTACTCTCACACTAGTTACGCCTCAGTTGGGCACTACCTACGCTTTATTTGTACCCTAGTTGCGTCATAGCTGCATCCTACTTGGGCCATACTTGCGCCCTAGTTGCGCCTTAGTTGCGCCTTAGTTGCGCCTTAGTTGCGCCTTAGTTGCACCCTAGTTGCGTCCAAGTTGTGCCCTAGTTGCGCCCTAGTTGCACCCTAGTTGCGCCCTAATTGTGCCCTAGTTGCGCCCTAGTTGCGCCCTAGCTGCGCCCTAGTTGCGCCCTTGTTGCGCCCTTGTTGCGCCTGTCGGATATTATCTCGGAGATTGCCTCAAGGGGTGGAGCCACTGAGAAAATAAAGAGTGACAATGCAGGTTCATCTCTGGAGTCACAGGATCAACACCTGAACGGTTCCACGACCAACAAACTGTGTGAGCCTCACCAAGACCGAGACCAACGGTCGCATACCACAACGACCCATGGGAAACGCACCTGCGAAGACAGTGCCTGCACTCACCACTCCCATATGCGTACGGCTAGCAAAGCCGAATCGTGGTCTTGAGGTGCTCCCTGCTCTCGCACTTGCCCGAACCGCCACCTCTATGCCCGCTCGACGAAGCGCGCTAGGTTAGACATTCCCATCTTCCTCCGCAGCAGCATTTCCACTGTCAAAATCATCATCACTGATATTCTGGTTTCGCTCTTCACTTTGATCAAAAGTCATCTGTGCACTCTCATCACCGCAGTTAAAGCATCACCAAGCGCCTCAACATTGTCTTAAGAAAATACTTCCCGCACCGCCATTTTTCCACCTCCTCACCATCAACTCCATCATGGCATCTTCTCTCACTCTACCTGGTCTCCCCAAGCCCACTGTAAAGCCGGACGGAACCAGTAACTACAATCTATGGGGCTACTCAGTGTCACTTTTTCTCGGAACACAAAAGGTTAAGGGAGTCATCCTCAGCCATCTAATCACCAACACGGACACTGGGATAGAACCATCTGACGCCACTTCCTCCTCCTCAACTGCAACTGCATCAATCACTCCCGTTGGAGACCCTTCCGGTGGATCTTTATCTCACCCCACCCCTTCAAATGCCTCTTCCTCCTCTATTCCCATTATCCTTACCACCACCATCAGCCACGCCTCCTGGGAAGTCGCCAACAGTACTCCCCTCATGACGATCATGACCACCTCCTCTCCTGAGCTGCATGAATACATCCGCACTCTTGGCTGCACGACTTACGAAGTATGGAAAGCCCTAGTTGCGCCCTAGTTGCGCTCTAGTTGTACCCTATGTACGCCCTTATTGCACCCTACTTGCACCATACTGGCACCCTAGTTGTGCCTTAGTTGGGCACTAGCTACACCCTAGCTATGCCCTAGTTACGCCCTAGTTGCGTCCTACTTGTGCCCGAATTGCGCGCTAGTTGCGCCTTAGTTATACCTTAGTTGCGCCCAACTTTCACACTAGTTGCACCCTAGTTCGCCCTAGTTGCGCCCTAGTTGTGCCATAGTTGCACCCTAGTTACACCCTAGTTGCGCCCCGGTTACGTCCTAGTTGCGCTCTAGTTGCGCCCTAGTTGCGCCCTAGTTGCACCCTAGTTGCGACCTAGTTGCATCCTAGTTGTGCCCAAGTTGTGCTGTAGTTGCACCCTAGTTGCACCCTAGTTCCACCCTAGTTGTACCCTAGTTGTGTCCTTCTTGTGCCCTACTTGCGCGCTAGTTGCGCCTTAGTAGCACCTTAGCTACGCCCAACTTGCGCATTAGTTGCACCCTAGTTGCGCCCTAGCTGTACCCTAGTTGTGCCATACTTGCGCTCTAGTTACACCCTAGTTGCACCCTACTTATGCCCTAGTTGCGCCCTAGTTGCGCCCTAGTTGCGCCCTAGTTGCGCTCTTGTTGCGCCCTACTTGCGCCCTAGCTTCGCCTTAGTTGCGCCCTAGTTGCGCCCAACTTGCACACTAGGTGAACCCTAGTTGCGCCCTAGTTGCGCCCTAGTTGCGCCCTAGTTGCACCCTACTTGCGCCCTACTTGCGCCCTACATGCGCCCTACTTGCGGCCTTGTTGCGCCCTAGTTGCGCCCTGCTTGTGCCCTAGGTACGTCCTATTTGTGCCCTAGTTGTACCCTATTTGGACCATTCTTGCGCCCTTATTGCACAAAACTTGCACCATATGGGTGCCCTACTTGTGCCCTAGCTGCGCATCAGTTGGGCACTAGCTACGCCCTAGTTACCCCCTGTTGCGTCCTAATTGCGCCGTAGTTGTGCCCTACTTGCGCCTTAGTTGCGCCCTAGCTGCACCCTAGTTGCGCGCAAGTCGCGCCCTAGTCACGCCCTAGTTGCGCCCTAGTTGCGCCCTATATGTGCACTAGTTGCGCCATATTTACGCCTTACTTGTGCCATAGTTGTGCCCTAGTTGCGGCCTAGTTGCGGCCTAGTTGCGCCGTAGTTGCGCCCTAGTTGCTCCCTAGTTGCGCCCTACTTGTGCCCTACTCTCGCACTAGTTACGCCTCAGTTGGGCACTAGTTACGTCCTATTTGTACCCTAGTTGCGCCATAGCTGCATCCTACTTGTTCCCTACTTGCGCCCTAGTTGCGCCTTACTTGCGCCTTAGTTGCGCCTTAGTTGCGCCTTAGTTGCACCCTAGTTGCGTCCAAGTTGTGCCCTAGTTGCGCCCTAGTTGCACCCTAGTTGCGCCCTAATTGTGCCCTAGTTGCGCCCTAGTTGCGCCCTAGCTGCGCCCTAGTTGCGCCCTTGTTGCGCCCTTGTTGTGCCTGTCGGATATTATCTCGGAGATCGCCTCAAGGGGTACAGCCACTGAGAAAATAAAGAGTGACAATGCAGGTTCATCTCTGGAGTCACAGGATCAACACCTGAACGGTCCCATACGGTTGCATACCACAACGACCCATGCGAAACGCACCTGCAAAGGCGGTGCCTGCACTCACCACTCCCATATGCGTACGGCTAGCAAAGCCGAATCGTGGTCTTGAGGTGCTCCCTGCTCTCGCACTTGCCCGAACCGCCACCTCTATGCCCGCTCGACGAAGCGCGCTAGGTTAGACATTCCCATCTTCCTCCGTAGCAGCATTTCCACCGTCGAACTCATCATCACTGACATCCTGGTTTCGCTTTTCACTTTGATCAAATGTCATCCGCGCACTCTGATCACCGCAGTTAAAGCATCACCAAGCGCCTCAACATTGTCTTAAGAAAATACTTCCCGCACCGCCATTTTTCCACCTCCTCACCATCAACTCCATCATGGCATATTCTCTCACTCTACCTGGTCTTCCCAAGCTCACTGTAAAGCCGGACGGAACCAGTAACTACAATCTATGGGGCTACTCAGTGTCACTTTTTATCGGAACACAAAAGGTTAAGGGAGTCATCCTCAGCCATCTAATCACCAACACGGACACTGGGATAGAACAATCTGACGCCACTCCCGGTGGAGACCCTTCCGGTAGATCTGTACCTCACCCCGCCCCTTCAAATGCCTCTTCCTCCTTTATTCCCATTGTCCTTACCACCACCATCAGCCACGCCTCCTGGGAAGTCGCCAACAGTACTCCCCTCATGACAATCATGACCACCTCCTCTCCTGAGCTGCATGAATACATCCGCACTCTTGGCTGCACGACTTACAAAGTATGGAAAGCCCTAGTTGCGCCCTAGTTGCGCTCTAGTTGTACCCTATGTACGCCCTTATTGCACCCTACTTGCACCCTACTGGCACCCTAGTTGTGCCTTAGTTGGGCACTAGCTACACCCTAGCTATGCCCTAGTTACGCCCTAGTTGCGTCCTACTTGTGCTTGAATTGCGCGCTAGTTGCGCCTTAGTTACACCTTAGTTGCGCCCAACTTTCACACTAGTTGCACCCTAGTTCGCCCTAGTTGCGCCCTAGTTGTGCCCTAGTTGCGCCCTAGTTACGCCCTAGTTGCGCCCCGGTTACGCCCTAGTTGCGCCGTAGTTGCGCCCTAGTTGCGCCCTAGTTGCGCCCTAGTTGCGACCTAGTTGCATCCTAGTTGTGCCCAAGTTGTGCTCTAGTTGCACCCTAGTTGCACCCTAGTTCCACCCTAGTTGTACCCTAGTTGTGTCCTAGTTGCGCCCTAGTTGCACCCTAGTTAAGCCCTCGTTGCGTCCTCGTTGCGTCCTAGTTGCGCCCTCGTTGCGCCCTTGTAGTGCCCTACTTGCGTCCTAGTTGCGCTCTAGTTGCGCCCTAGTTGCGTCCTAGTTGCACCCTAGTTATGCCCTAGTTGCGCTCTAGTTGCGTCCTAGTTGCGCCCTAGTTACGCCCTAGTTGCGCCCTTGTTGCGCCCTAGTTGCGCCCTAGTTACGTCCTAGTTGCGCCCTTGTTGCGCCTTAGTTGTGCCCTAGTTGCACCCTAATTGCGCCCTACTTGCGCCCTAGTTGCGCCCTACTTGCACCGTAGTTGCGTCTTAGTTGTGCCATAGTTGCGCTCTAGTTCCGCCTCAGTTGGCCACTCGGTACGCCCTAGTTGTACGCTACTTGCACCCTAATTGCGTCCTACTTGTGCCCTATTTGCGCCCTACTTGTGCCTTAGTTGCGGCTTAGTTGCGCCCTAGTTTCGCCATAGTTGCGCCCTAGTTGCGCCCTATTTGCACCCTAGTTGTGCCCTAGTTGCGCCTTAGTTGCGCCCTAGTTGTGTCCTTGTTGCGCCCTAGTTGCGCCCTAATTGCCCCCAGTTGCACCCTAATTGTGCCCTAGTTGCACCCTAGTTTCCCCCTAGTTACGCCCTAGTTGCCCCCGGGCACCCTAGTTGCGCCCTAGTTGCGCCCTACCTGCACCATATTTTCACCATAGTTACGCACTAGTTGCACCCTAGTTGCGTCATAGTTGCACCCTAGTTGAGCCCTAGTTGCGCCCTCCTTGTGCACTACTGGTGCCTACTTGCGCCCTAGTTGCGCCTCTGTTGGGTACTAGCTACGCCCTACTTGTCCCGTAGTTGCGCCCTTAGTTGCGTCTTACTTACGTCCTAGTTGCGCCTTAGTTGCGCCCTAGTTGTGCCCAACTTGCATACTAGTTGCACCCTAGTTGCGCCCTAGTTCCGCCCTAGTTGCGCCATAGTTGCACCCTAGTTGCGCCCTAGTTGTGCCTAGTTGCACCCTAGTTGCGCCCTTGTCGTGCCTTAGTTGTGCCCTATTTGCGCCCTACTTGCGCCCTACTTGCGCTCTAGCTGCACCCTACTTGCACCCTAGTTCCGTCTTAGTTACGCCCTAGTTGCGCCCTAGTTGCGCCCATCTTGCGCCCTTATTACACCATACTTATACCCTACTGGCGCTCTACTTGCGTCCTAGTTGAGCCTCACTTGGGCACTAGTTACGCCCTAATTGTGCCCTAGTTGTGCCTAAGTTGTGTCTTACTTGTGCCTTGCTTGCGCCCTAGTTGCATCCTAGTTGCGCCCTACTTGCACCCTAGATGAGCCATAGTTGCGCCCTAGTTGCGCCCTACTTGCGCCCTGTTTGAGCACAAGTTGCAACCTACTTGCGCCCTACTTGCACCCTACTTGCGCCCTAGTTGTGCCTAAGTTGGGGACTACCTACACCATAGTTGTACCCTACTTGCGCCCTAGTTGCGTCCTACTTGTACCCTATTTGTGCCCTAGTTGCACCCTAGTTGCGCTCTAGTTGCGCCCTAGTTGTGCCCCAGTTGCGCCCTAGTTACACCCTAGTTGCGCTCTAGTTGTGCCCTAGTTACACACTACTTGCGCCCTTATTGCACCCTACTTGCGCCCTACTGGCACCCTACTTGCACCCTAGTTGTGCCTTAGTTTGGCACTAGTTACGCCCTAGTTGTGCCGTAGTTAAGCCCTAGTTGCGTTCTACTTGGGCTATACTTGCGCGCTAGTTGAGCCTTAGTTGCGCCTTAGTTGCGCCGAAGTTGCCCACTAGTTGCAACCTAGTTGCGCCCTAGTTGCGCCCTAGTTGCGCCCTAGTTGCGCTCTAGTTGAACCCTGGTTGCACCATACTTGCGCCCTAGTTGCGCCCTAGTTGCGCTCTAGTTGCATCCTACTTGCGCCCAAGTTGCGCCAAACTTGCAAACTAGAAGCACCCTAGTTGCGCCCTAGTTGCACCCTAGTTGCGCCATTCTTGCACCCCTGTTGCACCAAACATACACCCTACTGGCGCCCTACTTGCGCCCTAGTTGCGCCTCAGTTGGGCACTAGCTACGCCCTAGTTGTGCCCTAGTTGCGTCCTAGTTGCATATTACTTGCGCCCTACTTGCGCCCTAGTTGCACCCTAGTTGCGCCATACTTGCACCATAGTTAAGCCCTAGTTGCGCCCTAGTTGCACCCTGAGTGCGCGCCCTAGTTGCGCACAAGTTGCACCCTACTTGCACCCTACATGCACCCTACTTGCGCCCTACTTGCGCCTCAGTTGGGCTCTACCTACGCCCTATTTGTACCCTCGTTGCGCCCTAGCTACGTCCTACTTGTGCTCTATTTGCGCACTAGTTGCGCCTTAGTTTCACCCTAGTTATGCCCTAGTTGCGTCCTAGTTTCGCCCTAGGTGTGCCCTAGTTGCGCCCTAGTTGCGCCCTAGTTGTGCCCAAGTTGCGCCCTAGTTGCGCCCAAGTTGCGCCCTAGTCGCGCCCTAGTTGCCCCCAGTTGCGCCCTAATTGTGCCCTAGTTGTGCCCTATTTGTGCCTTAGTTGCGCCCTAGTTGCGCCCAAGTCGCGGCCTTGTCGCGCCCTAGTCGCGCCCTAGTCTCGCCCTAGTCGCGCTCTAGTCGCGCCCTAGTTGCATCCTAGTTGCACCTTAGTTGCGCCCTAGTTGCACCCTAGTTGCGCCCTACTAGCGCCCTAGCTGTGCCATAGTTGTGCCCTAGTTGCGTCCTAGTTGCACCCTAGTTGCGCCCTTGTTGCGCCCTAGTTGCGCCTTAGATGTACCCTAGTTGCATCCTATTTACGCCCTACTTGCGCGCTAGTTTCGCCCTAGTTGCACCCTAGTTGCGCCCTAGTTGCGGCCTAGTTGCACCCTACTTGCGCCCTACTCTCGTCCTAGTTGCGCCTCAGTAGGACACTAACTACGCCCTACTTGTACCCTAGTTGCACCATAGCTGCGTCCTACTTGTGCCCTACTTGCGCCCTAGTTGCGCCTTAGTTGTGCCTTAGTTGCGCCTTAGTTGCGCCTTAGTAACACCTTATTTGTGCCCTAGTTGCGCCACACCGTGCCACTACTTGTTGAAAATCTCTCTACTTGCTAGTTGATAACTAGTGTTCCCAACCCATGGTTTCCCCCACTGACCATTTGTGACTCGTGTTATGAGTTTTCAACGTTGACCACACACTGTGAAATCCGTCTTGGTCATGGTTAGTGACATATGCCTACTTTGGTTGGTCCATGTACATGGTTACCACGCCGTGTCGTACGTATGGAAGGTCTTTGTGCTTTCTAGTTGATAGCTAGTGTTCTTAAACCGTTGTTAGCCCCTTTGAATATCTCTGGCTCGTGTTATGAGCTGTCAACATTGACCACATGAAGTGACATTCTTTGGTCATGGTCAGTGACATATGCATACCTTGGTTGGTCATCGTGCATGGTATCCACACCGTGCCATAACGTATTGAAGGTCATTGTGCTTGCTAGTTGATACCCGGTGTTCCCAAAAAATTGTTTCCCCCTCTGACTATTTGTGACTCATATTATGAGTTGTCAACGTTGACCACACAGCGGATTTCTTTGGTCAAAGGCAGTACATATGCCTACTTTGGTCGGTCATTGTGCATGGTAGCCACACCGTGCTACTACTGATTGAAGGGTGTTGTACTTGCTAGTCGAGAACTGATATTCCCGGACCATTGTTCCCGCCTTTGACCGTTTGTGACTCGTGTTATGTTTGCTGAACGTTGACCATCCACATTGAAATTATTTGGTCATGGTCAGTGACATATACCTAGTTTGGTTGTTTGGTGTGCATAGTAGCCACACCGTGCCACTATGTATTGAAGTTATTTGTCCTTTCTAGTCCATGCATAGGGCTCCCAGACCATTGTCTCTCCCTATGACCATCTGTGACTCGTGTTATGAGTTGTCAATGTTGACCACACATATTGGACTTCTTTGGTCATAGTCAGTGACATATGCATCCTTTGATTGGTCACTGTTTACGCTAGCCACACCGTGCCACTACTTGTTTAAAATCTTTCTACTTTCTTGTTGCTAACTAGTGTTCCCAACCCATGGTTTCCCCCACTGACCATTTGTGACTCGTGTTATGAGTTTTCAACGTTGACCACACACTGTGAAATAAGTTTGGTCATGGTTTGTGACATATGCCTACTTTGGTTTGTCACTGAATATTGTTACCACGCCGTGTCATTACGTATTGAAGGTCTTTGTGCTTTCTTGTTGACAGCTAGTGTTCCCAAACCATTGTTAGCCCCCCTCCGACTATATGTGACTGGTGTTGTGAGTTGTAAATGTTTACCACACGAAGTGAAATTCCTTGTTCATGGTCAATGACATATGCATACGTTGGTTGGTCACTGTGCATTGCAGCCACACTATGCCACTACATATTGAAGGTATTTGTACTTGCTAGTCCATAACTAGTATTCGTAAACCATTATCTTCCACCCTGACCATTTGTGACTCATGTTATGAGTTGTCAAAGTTTACCACACTTAGTGACATTATTTGGTCCTGGTCTATGACATATGCCTATTTTGGTTGGTCATCGTGCATGGTATCCACGCCGTGCCACAACGTATTGAAGCTCCTTGTGCTTGCTGTTTGATACTTGCTGTTCCCAAACCATTGTTTCCCCCTCTAACCATTTGTGACTCGTATTATGAGTTATTAACCTTGACCACACACGGCGGATTTCTTTGGTCAAAGGCAGTACATATGCCTACTTTGGTTGGTCATTGTGCATGGTAGCCACACCGTGCTACTACTGAGTGAAGTTCGTTGTACTTGCTTCTTGGTATCTAGTATTCTCAAACCATTGTTTCTCCCTTTGACAAATTGTGACCCATATTATGGGTTGTCAACGTTGACCACACATAGTAAAATTATTTGGTCATGGTATGTGGGACATGCCTAATCTGGTTTGTCATTGTGCATGGTAGCCAAACCGTTCTACAACGTTTTGAAAGTCTTTGTACTTGCTAGTCAATAAATAGCAAAAGGTTTCTCCCTTTGACACCATGCCGGTTTTTGTTGACTTCTTATGCGTAGGTGCCTTCACTGGAATACTCCCTCCCACCCTCCTAGAGGGATGTTCCGTGGACGACCTGGAGGACAGAATTGCGATCGCATTATGACACCCCCCTACCCCCCCCCCCCCATAGCTTAGGCTCGAAGGTAGAGTTGAGGTATCACAACACGGCCGTCCCCCCCCCCCAATGTTGCGAGCCTACTCTATATTGCGCGTACAATGATTCAAACTCAGGACCTACCGCTCCAGAGTCTAACTCTATAAGCACTAAGCCAACTCACATGGTGTTCATATGATGTACAAATGACATTATAAGGGTTCCTATTGGTAAAGGGCATAATATAAGGGGGTGTAATATTAGAGGGTATTTTTCAAACGTATGAATGATAACAAAATTAGTTTAATCATACAAATTTGACGCAGACGGAATTTCAAACTTTGCAACTTCGACCTTGAATAACCTTTCAACCATTGCTCCTATTGACCAGCCGCGAGAAGGAAAGTTGACTACACACAGTGCATCTCTTTTTATGATATTCAGTGACATAAGCATACTTTGGTTGGTCATTGTGCACGGTAGCCATACCGTGCCACCACTTATCGAAGGTCTATGTACTTGATAGTCGATACATAGTGGATTCAAACCATATTTTCCCCCTCTGACCATTTTTGACTCATATTATGGGTTGTGAACATTGACCATGCATATTGAAAATCTTTGGTCTTGGTTAGTGACATATGGCTAGTTTGGATTGTCACAGTACGTGGTTACCACGCCTTGTCATTGCGTATTGAAGGTCTTTGTGCTTTTTTGTTTATAGGTAGTGTTCCCAAACCATTGTTACCCCTCCTCTGACTATCAGTGTCTCGTGTTGTGACTTGTCAACGCTGACCACATGAAGTGAAATTTGTTGGTCATGGTCAGTGACATATGCATACTTTGGTTGGTCACTGTGCATGGTAGCCATGCTGTGCCACTACATATTGAAGGTGTTTGTACTTGCTAGTCGATAACTAGTATGCACAACCCATTATCTTCCACCCTGACCATTTGTGACTCGTGTTATGAGTTGTCAAAGTTGACCACACTTAGTGACTTTCTTCGGTCATGGTCAGTGACATATGCCTACTTTGGTTGGTCACCGTGCATGGCATCCACACCGTGCCACAACTTTTTGAAGCTCCTTGTGATTTCTATTTGATACTTGGTGTTCGCAAACCATTGTTTCCCCATCTGACCATGTGTGACTCGTATTATGAGTTGTCAACGTTGATCACACACAGCAGATTTCTTTGGTCAAAGGCAGTAAATATGCCGACTCTGGTCGGTCATTGTGCATGGTAGCAAAACCGTGCTACTACTGACTGAAGGTCGTTGTACTTGCTAGTTGAGAACTGATATTCCCATAGCATTGTTTCCTCCCCTGACCGTTTGTGACTCGTGTTATGGTTGGTCAACGTTGACCACCCATATTGAAATTCTCTGGTCATGGTCAGTGACATATGCATACTTTGGTTAGTCACTGTGCATTGTAGCCACACTGTGCCACTAAATATTGAAGGTATTTGTACTTGCTAGTCGACAACTAGTTTTAAGAGACCATTATCTTCCACTCTGACCATTTGTGACTCGTGTTATGAGCTGTCAAAGTTTACCACACATAATGACTTTCTTCGGTCATGGTCAGTGACATATGCATACCTTGGTTGATAATCGTGCATGGTATCCACACCGTGCCAGAACGTATTGAAGGTCATTATGCTTGCTACTCATGCCTGGTGTTACCAAACAATTGTTTCCCCCTCTGACTAATTGTGACTCATATTATGAGTTGTCAACGTTGACCACACACAGCGGATTTCTTTGCTCAAAGGCAGTACATATGCCTAATTTTGCGGTCATCGTGCATGGTAGTCACACCGTGCTACTACTGATTGAAGGGCGTTGTACTTGCTAGTTGAGAACTGATATTTCCGGACCATTGTTTCCCCCTCTGACCGTTTGTCACTCGTGTTATGGTTGGTGAACGTTGACCACCCATATTGAAATTCTTTGGTCATGGTCAGTGACATGTGCCTAGTTTGGTTGTTTGGTGTGCATAGTAGCCACACCGTGCCACTACGTATTGGAGTTATTTGTCCTTTCTAGTCCATGCATATGTTTCCCAATCCATTGTATCTCCCTCTGACCATTTGTGACTCGTGTTATGAGTTGTCAATGTTGACCACGCATACTGGATTTCTTTGGTCATAGTCAGTGACATATTCATCCTTTGGTTGGTCACAGTGCACGTTAGCCAAACCGTGCCACTACTTGTTGAAGTTCTTCGTAATTACTCGTTGACAACTAGTGTACCCAACCCATTGTTTCCCCCTCTAACCATTTGTGACTGGTGTTATGAGTTTTCAATATTGACGACACACTCTGAAATTTGTTTGGTCATGGTCAGTGACATATGCCTACTTTGGTTTGTCACTATACATGGTAACCACGTCATGTCACTATATATTAAAGGTATTTGTGCTTTCTAGTTAATAGCTAGTGTTCCCAAACCATTGTTACCCCCCTTTGAATATCTGTGACTCGTGTTGTGATTTGTCAACGCTGACCACATGAAGTGAAACTCGTTGGTCATGGTCAGTGACATATGCATTATTTGGTTGGTCACTGTGCATGGTAGCCACGGTGTGCCACTACATATCGAAGGTATTTGTACTTGCTACTCGATAACTAGTATTTAAGAACCATTGTCTTCCACTCTGGCCATTTGTGACTCGTGTTATGAGCTGTCAACGTTTACCACACTCAGTGACATTATTTCGTCATGGTCAATGACATATGCCTACTTTGGTCGGTCATCGTGCATGGTATCCACACCGTGCCATGACTTGTTGAAGGTCCTTGTGCTTGCAAGTTCATACCTGGTGTTCCCAGACCATTCTCCCCCCCTTCTTACCATTTGTGATTCGTATTATGAGTTGTCAACGCTGTCCAATAACAGCGGATTTCTTTGGCCAAAGGCAGTACACATGCCTACTTTGGTCGCTCGTTGTGCATGGTAGCCCCACCGTGCTTATACTGATCGAATGTCACTGTACTTGCTAGTTGAGAACTGATATTTCCATACCATTGTTTCCCCTTCTGACCGGTTGTGACTCGTGTTGTGGTTGGTGAATGTTGACCATCCATATCGAAATTCTTTGGTCATGGTCAGTGACACATGCCTACTTTGGTTGTTTGGTGAGCACAGTCGCCACACCGTGCCACTACGTATTGAAGTTCTTTGTCCTTTCTAGTCGATAGATAGGGTTTCCAAACCATCGTCTCTCCCTCTGACCATTTGTGACTCGTGTTATGAGTTGTCAATGTTGACCACACATAGTGGACTTCTTCGGTCATAGTCAGTGACATATGCATCCTTTGGTTGGTCACTGCGCACACTAGCCACCCCGTGCCACTACTTGTTGATAATCTTTCTACCCGCTGGTTGATAACTAGTGTTCCCAACCCATGGTTTCTCCCACTGAGCATTTGTGACTCGTGTTATGAGTTTTCAACGTTGATCACACACTGTGAAATCCGTTTAGTCATGGTTAGTGACATATGCCTACTTTTGTTTGTCACTGTACATGGTTACCACGCCGTGTCACTACGTATCGAAGGTCTCTGTGGTTTCCTGTTTATAGCCAGAGTTCCCAAATGATTGTTATCCCCTCTGAATATCTGTGACTCGTGTTGTGCGTTGTCAACATTGACCACATGAAGTTAAATTCTTTGTTCATGGTCAGTGACATATGCGTACTTTGGTTGGTCACTGTGTATTGTAGCCACACTATGCCATTACATATTGAAGGTATTTGTACTTGCTAGTCAATAACTAGTGTTCACAAACCACTATCTTCCACCCTGACTATTTTTGACTCGTCTTATGAGTTGACAACGTTTACCACACATGGTGACATTCTTTGATCATGGTTAGTGACATATGCATACCTTGGTTGGTCATCATGCATGATATCCACACTGTGCCACAACGTATTGTAGCTCCTTGTACTTGCTATTTGATACCTGGTGTTCCCACACCATTGTTTCCCCCTCTGACCATTTCTGACTTGTATTATGAGTAGTCGACATTGACCATACACAACGGATTTCTTTCGTCAAAGAAAGTACATATTCCTATTTGGTCGGTCATTGTGCATGGTAGCCACACCGTGCTACTACTGACAGCAGATCGTTGTACTTGCTAGTTGAGAACTGATATTCACATACCATTGTTTCCCCCTCTTACCGTTTGTGACTCGTGTTATGGTTGGTGAATGTTGACCACCCATATTGAAATTCTTTGATCATGGTCGGTGACGTATGCCTAGTTTGGGTGTTTGGTGTGCATCGTAGCCACACCGTGCCACTACGTATTGAATTTCTTTGTCCATTCTTGTTGATACATATGGTTCCCAAACCACTGTCTCTCCCTCTGACCATTCGTGACTCGTGTTATGAGTTGTCAATGTTGACCATACATAGTTGACTTCTTCGGTCATAGTCATTGACGTGTGCATCTTTTGGTTGGTCACTATGCACGCTAGCCACACCGTGCCACTACTTGTTGAAAATCTTTCTACTTGCTAGTTGATAATCAGTATTCCCAACCCATGCTTTCCCCCACTGACCATTTGTGACTCGTGTTATGAGTTTTCAACGTTGACCACACACTGTGAAATCCGTTTGGTCATGGTTTGTGACATATGGCTACCTTTGTTTGTCACTCTACATTGTTACCACGCCGTGTCACTACGTATTGAAGGTCTTAGTGCTTTTTTGTTGATAGCTAGTGTTCCCAAACCACTGTTACCCCCTCAGAATATCTGTGACTCGTGTTGTGAGTTGTAAATGTTGACCACATGAAGTGAAAATATTTGTTCATTCTCATGGACATATGCATACTTTGGTTGGTCATTGTGCATTGTAGCCACACTGTGCCACTACATATTGAAGGTATTTGTTCTTGCTAGTCGATAACTAGTATTCACAAGCCATTATCTTCCACCCTGACCATTTGTGACTCGTGTTATGAGTTGTCAAAGTTTACCACACTTAGTGACATTATTTGGTCATGGTCAGTGTCATATGCCTACTTTGGTTGGTCATCATGCATGGTGTCCACACCGTGCCACAACGTATTGAAGCTTGTTGTGCCTGCGATTTGATACTTGGTGTTCCCAGACCATCGTTTCCCCATCTGACCATTTGTGACTCCTACTATGAGTTGTCAACGTTGACCACGCACAGCGGATTTATTGGTCAAAGGCAGTACATATGCCTACTTTGGTCGGTCATTGTGCATGGTAGCCACACCGTGCTACTACTGACTGAAGGTCGTTGTACTTGCTCATTGGTATATAGTATTCCCAACCCATTGTTTCCCCCTCTAACAATTCGTGACGCAAATAATGGGTTGTCAACATTGACCACACATAGTAAAACGATTTGGCCATGGTAACTGGCACATGCCTCATATGGCTGGTCATTGTGCATGGTAGCCACACCATTCCACTACTTGTTGAAAGTCTTTGTACTTGCTAGTCGATAAATAGCAAAAGGTTTCTCCCTTTGATAACAGGTCGGTTTTTGTTGATTTGTTACGCGTAGGTGCCTTCAGTGGAATACTCCCTCCCACCCCCCTAGAGGGATGTTCCGTGGATGACCTGGAGGACAGATTTGCGACCGCATTATGACACCCCCATACCCCCCCCCCCCCCCCCCCCCCC
>SZWC01000006.1:728893-799271 GCA_023375785.1 Penium margaritaceum | reverse complement strand
CTATTGAACCATGCCAAAAAGGTATGGTTCCTATTATGAGCCACAGGGGACATACCCATTATGGGCAGTACATTCCTGGCCCATCTCAGAACAGACCAAGGGGACGTACTCCAAAGAGCAGTGCATGCATTGTCTGTATGTGTAGCTAGCCAGCTAGGCAGTGGACAAGGTGCATACTATTTCAACAAATATCTCCCTTGCACCTCTGTCCATCTGGCGCTTATTGGGCTCCATGAATGCCTTGGGACTCACCCTTCCCCTGTCGCACTCCTCATGCCGAATCCACAAATGCATGCATAGTGCAAGTCGCTCTCTAGCGGCTTGGTCATGCACTGAGCAAGCATTCTCTTTGTTTTTCAATGTTGCAAGTCCATAATGTTCTTCATGACCACGTCACGTGAGTAGTGGTAACGTGTGTCGATGTGCTTCGTTTGCCGGGAGATGATATCGTCTTCAGCCATTGAGATGGCACTCATACTGTCCACGTGTACGACCGTGGCATCCTTCTGTGGTACTGTCATTTCACCAAGGAGGTTGCGCAGCCACTGAGTCTATTTGCACAACTCAGACAGAGCAACATACTTTGTCTCAGTCGTAGACACATAAACACAATCCTGCTTCTTGCTGGCCTAAGAGATGGCAGCGCCATTCAAGATGCACACGTATCCAGAGGTGGATTTCCTGTCGTTGAGGTTTTCTCCCCAGTCAGCATCGGTGTAGCAGTTCAGGCAAAGGGGTTCCATTCCGTTTTGGCCTCCAAGGATGAGGCCCATGTGACGTGTCTTCTGTAGGTAGCGCATGATGCACTTGACTGCCTGCCAATGTTGTGGCTCAGGGTTGGCCACGAATCCGCTTACTTGTCTCACAGCATAGCAAATGTCTGGACGAGTCCCTACCATGGCGTACATGATGCTACCCACGCCCGACTGGTAGGAGATGTCTTGGATCTCCCTTTATTCTACTTCGTTGCTTGCCGACATGGAGGCCTTCAGCTTCATATCGGTCGTCATTGGGGTGCTGACAGGTTTACAGTCATCCATGTGATAGCGCTTCAGTACCTCACCGATGTATTTGGTTTGGTTGAGTTCGATGGTGCCTGCTACTTGGTTGCAATGGATGGCAATCCCGAGGTAGTACTCGAGAGGACCCATGTCCATCATCTTGAAGCTTTTGTCGAGGTCAGACTTCAGCTCATCCAGCAGCTCGATCGGAGACGAGCAGATGATCATGTCATCCACGTATAATACAACCAGCATCAGCCATCTCCCATCATTGCGCACGTACCCGCTCGGATCACTCTGGCAATGCGCGAAGGATAGACCAGTCATGAAACCGTCCATCTCTTTGTACCACATCCTCGGGGCCTGTTTCAACCCGTAGAGCGCTTTCACCGACTTACACACCTTGCCATCGGGAGCTTCGACTCCTTTGGACACCTCCATCAGCATTTCCTTGTCAAGATTCCCATAAAGAAAAGCTGTCCTGACGTCCATCTGGTGTATCTCCAGGTCATTTGCGGCTGCAATACCAAGGAGAGAGCGGATGGAGGCAAAGGTCACGACAGGCACGAACGTCTCATCGTACGCGGAGCCCGGGCGTTGAGAGAACCCCTTAGCCACTACCCTTGCCTTTAACTTGTCGATGCTGTCGTATTGCTTCTTCTTCACTCGGAGGACCCACTTGGATCCCACCACTTGGACATTGTCGGGTCTATCCACCAGCACCCACGTGCCGTTCTCAGCAATGGACGCGAGCTCACTGTCCACTGCCTCCTTCCATTTGGCCGCATCTAGGCCATTCATCACCTTTGCCACTGTGGATGGCTTTCCCTGAGCCATGCACGACCAGCTAAGGCCAGTCCAATCATCCTCATACCGCAAAGGTGTTTTTTTGTCGCAAACTGCATCGGGGTGCTGGTGCGGCTTCTTGCTTTGGTGCTGCAGCTTCCATAGGTGGTGGTTTGTCATCGTTGTTATCGTTGTCAGATGAGTCGTCAGACTCCAAGTCAGACTCGACAGATATGGACGCCTCGGGATCTGTGTCCATGTCTGATGATGCGTCATCCTCCGCATCTACTCTGCCATTCCCACCACCTACTGGAAAAGCGAGCCAGTTGTCGGGTGCTTGGTCTCCTGACTCAAGCAGCACTATCCACTCACCCACCTTGGGAGCGAGGATCGGATCCAGCAACTCTCCCTTTTTAAGGGTGTGTTTGTCAAACACGACATCGCAGCTTCTCACAAGATTGCCTGCTGCCTCGTCCGAAAGCCGATAGGCTTTGTGTGATGTGTCGTACCCAACCATGATGCACGTCCTGGAACGTGCGTCCAACTTGCCTCCACCTTCTCCCGACTAGATCTTTACACCTGCAGTTGACCCAAATACCTTCGGATGAGATGCGTTGGGTTTCTTTCCCGACCATGCTTCATGTGGGGTCTTCAGCTGCTTTTCCTGCTCCTTTCCACGCTTCCGCAAGGCCGTTGCTATTGTGAGATTCAAGAGGTAGCAGGCCATTGTTGCAGATTCTGCCCAAGAGCGAGGTGGGAGCTTGGCATCGAAGAGCATGCTTCGCACCATGCCGAGCAGGGTCTGGCTCATCGTTCACAACCCATAACATGAGTCACAAATGGTCAGAGGGGGAAACCATGGTTTCAAAACACTATGTATCTTCTAGCAAGTACAAAGAATTTTTGTATGTATTGGCACGGTGTGGCTACCGTGCACAATGACCTACCCTCGTAGGCATACATAACTGCTCATGACCAAAGAAGTTTAGGGTGTGTGGTCAACGTTCACAACTCATAATAGAAGTCAAAAATGGGCAGAGGGAGAAACAATGGTTTGGGAATACTCGGTATTGACTAGCAAGTACAAAGACCGTCGATAAGTGGTGGTACGCTGTGGCCACCATGCACAATGACCAACCAAAGTATGCTTGTGTCACTGAATATCATAAAAAGAGTTTCACTGTGTGTAGTCAACTTTCCTTCTTACAGCTGGTCAGCCGGGGCAATTGTTGAGAGGATATTCAAGCTCGAAGTTGCAAAATTTGAAATTCTGTCTGCGTATAATTGTTATGAGTAAACTAACTTTGTTATCATTCATACTTTTGAAAACTACACTCTAATCTTAAACCCCCTTATTTTATGCCCTTTACCCATGGGAATCCTTAGAATGTCATTTGGACATCATGTGAGCACCATGTGAGTTGGCTTGGTGCTTGTAGAGTTAGATCATGGAGCGGTATGTCCTGGGTTTGAATCCTCGTACGCACAATATAGAATAGGCTCGCGACCTGGGGAGGGGGAAGGGGGAGCCGTGTTGTGATACCTCAACTCCAACTCCGAGCCTAAGCCGTGGGGGGATAGAGGGAGTGTCATAATGCGGTCGCAAATCTGTCCTCCAGGTCGTCCACGGAACATCCCTCTAGGGAGGTGGTAGGGAGTATTCCAGTGAAGGCACCTACGCGTAATAAATGAACAAAAACCGACCTGGTGTCAAAGGGAGAAACCTTTTGCTATTTATTGAATAGCAAGTACAAAGACATTCAACAAGTAGTGGAACGGTGTGGCTACCATGTACAATGACCAACCAGATTAGGCATGTACCACTTACCATGACTACATAATTTTACTATGTGTGGTCTCCGTTGACAGCCCATAAAATGGGTCACGAATTCTCAGAGGGGGGAACAATGGGTTGGGAATACTAGATACCAACTAGCAAGTACAACGACATTCAGTCAGTAGTAGCACGGTGTGGCTACCCTGCACAATGACCGAAGAAAGTGGGCATATGTACTGCCTTTGACCAAAGAAATCTGCTGTGTCTGGTCAACGTTGACAATTCATAATACGAGTCACAAATGGTCACAGGGGGAAACAATGATTTGGGAACACCAAGTATCAACTAGCAAGCACACGAACCTTCAATACGTTTTGGCACGGTATAGATACCATGCACGATGACCAACCAAAGTAGGCATATATCACTGACCATGACCAAATAATGTCACTAAGTGTGGCAACACGAGTCACAAATGGTCAGAATGGAAGACAATGGCTTGTGAATACTAGTTATCAAGTAGCAAGTACAAATACCTTCAATATGTAGTGGCACAGCGTGGCTACCATGCACATTGACCAACCAGAGTATGCATATGTCACTGGCCATAACCAACAAACTTCACTTCATGTGGTCAGCGTTGACAACTCACAACACGAGTCACAGATAGTCAAAGGGGGGTAACAATGGTTTGGGAACACTAGCTATTAACTAGAAAGCACAAATACCTTTAATATGTAGTGACACGACGTGGTAACCATGTACAGTGACAAACAAAAGTAGGCATATATCACTAACCATGACCAAATGGATTTCACAGTGTGTGGTCGACGTTTAAAACTCATAACACAAAATACAAATGGTCAGTGGGGGAACCTATGGGTTGGGAGCACTAGTTATTGACTATAAAGTAGAAAGAAATTCAACAAGTCGTGCCACGATGTGGCTAACATGCACAGTGACCAAACAAAGGATGCATATGTCACTTACTATGACCGAAGAAGTCCACTATGTGTGGTCAACAATTACAACTCATAACACGAGACAGAAATGGTCAGAGGGAGAGACAATGGTTTGGGAACCATATGTACTGACTAGAAAGGACAAAGAACTAAAATACGTAGTGGCACGGTGTGGCTACTATGCACACCAAACAGCGAAACTGGGCATATGTCACTTTCCACGACCAAAGAATTTCAATATGGGTGGTCAACATTAACCAACCATAACACGAGTCACAGATGGTCAGAGGGGAAAACAATGGGCTGGGAATATCAGTTATCAACTAGCAAGTAAGGAGACCTTCAATCAGTATAAGCACGGTGTGGCTACCATGCACAATGACTGACCAAAGTAGGCATATGTACAGCCTTTGACCAAAGAAATCCGCTGTGTGTCGTCAATGTTGACAACTCATAATAGGAGTCACAAATGGTCAAAGGGGGAGACAATGGTTTGGGAACACCAAGTGTTAGCTAGCAAGCACAAGGACGTTCAATACATTGTGGCATGGTGTGGATACCATGCACGATGACCAACCAAAGTAGGCATATGTTACTGACCATGACCAAATAATGTCACTATGTGTGGTAAAATTTGACAACTCATAACACGAGTCACAAATAGTCAGGGTGGAAAACAATGGGTTGTGAATCATAGTGATCGACTATCAAGTACAAATACCTTCAATGTGTAGTAGCACAGTGTGCCTATAATGCACAGTGACCAACCAAAGTATGCATATGTCACTGACCATGAACAAAGAATTTCACTTCTTGTGGTCAGCGTTGAGAAATCACAACACAAGTCACAGATAGTCAAAGGGGGTAACATTGGTTTGGGAACACTAGCTACTGACTATAAAGTGCAAATACCTTCAGTTCGTAGTGACACGGCGTGGTAACCATGTACGGTGACAACCCAAAGTAGGCATATGTCACTAACCATGACCAAAGGAATTTCACAGTGTGTGGTCAACGTTGAAAACTCATCACACGAGTCACAAATGGCCAGAGGGGGGAACAATGGGTTAGGAACACAAGTTATGAACTAGCAAGTACGAAGAACTTCAACAAGTAGTGGCACAGTGTGGCTAGCGTGCACAGTGACCAACCAAAGGATGAATCCATCACTGACTATGACCGAAGAAGTCCACTATGTGTGGTCAACATTGAAAACTCATAACACGAGTCACGAATGGTTAGAGGGAGAGACAATAGATTGAGAACCCTATGCATGGACTAGAAAGGACAAATAACTTCAATACGCAGTGGCACGGTGTGGCTAATATGCACACCAAACATCCAAACTAGGCATATGTCACTGACCATGACCGGAGAATTTCAATATGGGTGATCAACGTTGACCAACCATAACACGAGTCACAAACAGTCAGGGGAGGAAACAATGGTTTGGAAATATCAGTTCTCAACTAGCAAGTACAGCGACCTTCAGTTAGTAGTAGCACGTTGTGGCTACCATGCACAATGACCAACCAAAGTAGGCATATGTAATGCCTTTGACAAAAGAAATCCGCGGTGTCTGGTCAACGTCGACAACTCATAATATGAGTCACAAATGGTCATAGGTGGAAACAATGGTTTGGGAACACCAAGTATCAAATTGCAAGCACAAGGAGCTACAATACATTGTGGCACGGTGTGGAAACCATGCACGATGACCAACCAAGGTATGCATATGTCACTGACCATGACCAAAGAATGTCACCATGCGTGGTAAACGTTGACAACTCATAACATGAATCACAAATGGTCAGGGTGGAAGATAATGGTTTGTGAATACTAGTTATTGACTAGAAAATACAAATACCTTCAGTATGTAGTGGCACAGTGTGGCTACAATGCACAGTGACCAACCAAAGTACGCATATGTCACTGACCATGAACAAAGAATTTCACTTCATGTGGTCAATGTTGACAACTCACAACACAAGTCACAGATATTTAGAGGGGGATAACAATGATTTGGGAACACTAGCTATCAACAAGAAAGCACATAGACCTTCAATCCATAGTGAAAAGGCGTGGTAACCATGTACAGTGACAAACAAAAGTAGGCATATGTCACTAACCATGACCAAACGGATTTCACACTGTGTGGTCAACGTTGAAAACTCATAACACGAGTCACAAATGGTCAGTTGGAGAAACCATGGGTTGGGAACACTAGATATCAACTAGCGGGTAGAAATATTTTCAACAAGTAGTGGCACGGTGTGGCTAGCGTACACAGTGACCAACTAAAGGATGCATATGTCACTGAACATGACCGAAGAAGTCCACTATTTGTGGTCAACATTGACAACTCATAACACGAGTCACAAATGGTCAGAGGGAGAGACAATGGTTTGGTAACCCTGTGTATTGACTAGAAAGGATGAAGAACTTCAATACGTAGTGGTACAGTGTGGCTACTATGCACACCAAACGACCAAAGTAGGCAGATGTCACTGACCATGTCCAAAGAATTACAATATGGGTGGTCAACACTCACCAACCATAACACGAGTCACAAACGGTCAGAGGGGGAAACAATGGTCTGGGAATATCAGTTCTCAACTAACACGTACAGAAACCTTCAATCAGTATAAGCACGGTGTGGCTACCATGCACAATGACTGACCAAAATACGCATATGTACAGCCTTTGACCAAAGAAATCCGCTGTGTGTGGTCAACGTTGACAACTCATAATACGAGTCAAAAATAGTCAGAGGGGGGAACAGTTGCGTGAGAACACCAGGTGTCAACTAGCAAGCACTATGATCTTCAACACGTTGTCGCACGGTGTCGATACCATGCACGATGACCAACCAAGGTATGCATATGTCACTGGCCATGACCAAAGAATGTCACCATGTGTGGTAAACTTTGACAGCTCATAACAAGAGTCACAAATGGTCAGAGTGAAAGATAATGGGTTCTAAACACTAGTTATCGACTAGCAAGTACAAATACCTTCAATATGCAGTGGCACAGTGTGGCTACAATGCACAGTGACCAACCTAAGTATGCATGTGTCACTGACCATGACCACAAAATTTCACTTAATGTGGTCAATGTTGACAACTCACAGCACGAGTCACATATATACTGAGGGGCTAAAAACGGTTTGGAAACACTAGCTATCAACTAGAAAGCACAAAGACATTCGATACGTAGTGATACGACGTGGTAACCATGTACAGGGACAAACCAAAGTAGGCATATGTCACTAACCATGACCAAACGGATTTCACAGTATGTGGTCAACGTTGAAAACTCATAACACGAGTCACAAATGGTCAGTGGGGGAAACCATGGGTTGGGAACACTGGTTATTAACTAGCAAGTAGAAAGATTTTGAACAAGTAGTGGCACCGTGTGGCTAGCGTGCACAGCAGTGTTACCACCGGGGTCCGTTGTATGGGGAATACAACGACATCGATACATCGGTAAACATCGATGTAGCATCGATGTCGTGGTTTCCTCCGGTCAGTCTCGAACTCGAGCGGAGGCGGTTGCACCACCGCCCGGTCAGCGATGACATTATTTCCCGCCGCTGCATGTCGACGCCCATCGAGGTGCCGATGCACCTCGATGGACGGTCCACGGTTCACCTTAGGTGGAGCATGCCAGGTCATCAAAGTAAGGCCCTACATTGTTTTCCTATTTTCTTGGAAGCACTTGTCCCATTAAAAAAGCTCTAACCATGCACGTTCGACTTCGAGGCAATACCATCAGTTGGGGAGCATCTGATTTTTGAAACTTCAAAGTGTCTTTTTGTATGATTCCCATTCCACTTTGTCGAAAACTTTAAAAATGCATGACCCCCCTTTATGGACGTTAGAAGAAGAGGGTCATGCTTTATCAGCGTACATATTGCCGACGGTGTGCCAAAAATGTGATAAAAAATGTGACGTTTCGACAAAAGTATAACGGTCGGCCCTCCATCGTTTGTCGGCGCCGCACTCCCTAAAAAGTGGCAATGCCACGGTGGACGTTGTTCACCATATGTGGCCATATTTTTCATTCTCGCGCTTCACATCGCTGAACCGACCTGGTTTGCATCCTCTTTTTACTGTGGATATGGTACTCACGTATGCGATAAAATATGTTGCAATTTACCGGATGGTGTACTGTCCATCGAACACATCCGACTGGAGCACCGAATGGTGTGCTGTCCATCGAACGTACCGAGTGGCCTCGGTACGATCAAAACTTGCAATCGGACCGTTGGCTCGAGCCACGTCACGAAGCATTGGCTGCTTGGCTCGCTCAGCCCTCAAGCCGAACCGTGCGGAGCGGCGCTTGCGTGAACGTCGTGCTAAAGGCAGGCAGACACAGCCCCGTGGGCTGTTCGAAGTCGGGTTCGGTGCCTTAGGCACCAGGCGGCCCTCTGCCGCCTCTGGTGCCTTAGGCACCGATCAATCAACCAAGTGCGGCCATTGCTAGCCGCCATGGCAATGACCGGGAGCAGCTCTGCAACACAGTTTACCGAGGTCCCCGTCTTCAACCCCCTAAGGGTCCAGTCTTCAGGGGTGATATGCTAACCCTAGCGCTTTCACGCCACCTCAACAAGTGGCCAACCGCGACGAAGAAGGCTGGATTTCAGTGCGGGTCTTGCGGCTCCAAGCTCCCAGGCACCTGCGACCGTATCCGGGGCCACTTTGGCGAAGCCAACGTGAACGTCGCAAAGTACCCCAATCCGCCACCGTTGGCACGTGATGCCCTCGGCCTTGAGCGCGCACCTGTGCCAAGTGAGGAATGGATGCCGTTCAGTGCGCTGCTGTACAATGGCAAGGGGGAATCTTGGGGTACACGGGACAAGCCGGTGTCGTGGGTGCGGCTGTGGGAAGAGAGGGAGAGGGCAGCCGAGCGTGAGAGGGTGAGCATCACCGCCGTGGACTCCGAGGAGGAAGCACAACGTGAGGCCGAGGCTGCTGCTACCCGCCTTGCTGCTGAGACTGCTGTCAGCATCCTCAGGTCCATGCCCATCGTTGACGTCAATCGAATGGCAGGCATGCGACAGAGCTCCATGGACAGGTTCAGTGCGCAAGCGAACAACGAGAAATGTCAGCTCAACATCGTCAAGCTTATGTGCATCGGCGCGCTGCCCATCTCGTTCTGCAAGCAGAACATGCTCATGGAGGTGGTCTCGTCCGCCAAGCACACAACTCCGTCCTTCCGCCTGCCTCACAGGGACAAGGTGGTGGAGGTGCTGCTGCCGCGGCTGGACAAGGAACTAGAGGCCCTGGATGAGCCGCTGAAGCAGCAGTGGAACATCTACGGGTGCAGTGTGGCGGTGGACGAGTGGGCGGACGAGCAGTCCCGTCCAATTTACAACGCCATGGCGGTGAACATCCAGGGCTCCTGCCACGTCTTCTCACGCGATGCAAGCGGCATGGTGCGCAACGCAAACCACATGGCGAGCATGATTGAGGCTGCCATTGTGGAGGTGGGTGAGGGCAACATCGTCGGCGTCATCTGCGACAACACCAACGTCAACAAGAGGGCCTTTGAGGACCTCAAGGAGCAGTACCCTAGGATCTTTTTCCAGGGGTGCTGCGCCCACAATGTGGACCTCGTGATGAAGGACATCGGCAAGACGGACTGGGGTGCGGCGGTGCTGTCAAGGGCGGGGAAGGTGGTGACGTTTTTCTGCAACAACAACATGCCGCGGTGCTGGCTGAAGCAGGAGAGTGGCGGCCGGGTGCTGCTGCCTAATTGCGACACACGATTCGCGACAGCGCACATGGTCGTGCAGCGCATGCTGGACATGCGCCCCTTCCTGTTGAAGATGGGAAACAGCCGGGAGTGGAAGACAATGGGGCAGCACCGTGAGGCAGGGTTTCAGGCGCGCAAGAAGGCAGTGCGTGCCTTGGTCCGTCGGCGTGTCTTTTGGGTGCAGCTGCGGGAGATCCGTGACCTGCTGAGTCCCTTGGTCGAGGTGCTCCGCATTGCGGACCATCCCGGCAAGGGGGTTGCAGACATGTACGAGGGCCTGCTGGACTGCATGGAGAAGTTGCGCGCACTTGCAGAGCGGAGAGGAAGCAAGCCCGCACGCGTGGGCCAGGCCCATGTGCAGTATGCCATGGGCCGCCTGTCACAACGTTGGAAGTCCGACATTGCGTGCCCTCTGTACGCCGCGGCCCGTCGTCTGCACCCATCGCACTTTGGCAACAACCTCAGCGGTGATGCCGAGACGGTCACCGCGTGGTCGGCTGTGGTGGATGCCCTTGTGCCCGAGGCGGACCATGACGCAGTCCAGGCACAGATTCGTGCCTTTCAGAACGGCTAGACTGCAGTGGACGTGGATCCACTGAAAACCCCCAAGGCGAACGCACGAGCCAAGGCCGCAGTTTTGAAGGTGAGCACAGGTTTGTTGCATGCGCACGAATGACACGAGCTCTACCTCGGTGCCATGCCTGCATTGCGCAAACTTGCAATGAGGCTACTGACGCAACCATGTTCGTCATCGGAATGTGAGCGTATTTTCAATGCGCACGAACTCATTCACACTGCACATCGCAACCGCTTGCACGTCCGCACCCTCGAGCTGCTTGTGCGTTGCAACGTGCGCCTGCGCAAGCATTACAAAGGCCGCAGCAAGCGCAGGTCCACATATTTCAACTGGCTCCACGACAAGGACGGGTCGGACAGTGATGATGATGGTGAGCTGACCGAGCTCACCAACCTGCCTGAGGATAAGGAGGGAGACAAAGGAGTGGGAGGAGGAGAGGACGGGGACAATGTTGAGGAGGAGGAGGAGGAGGAGGAGGAGGAGGGAGATGGAGAGGGAAATGGGGTTGAGGAGGGGAGTGGCAGCCAGGATGGTGCTGCAGCAACACCAGCAGGAGACGGGGCCAACTACGCACGCCCAGTGCGCAGCCGCAAAGAGCTAGAGGCGTTCATGGAGCAGGGAGCAGGAGGGCAGGCCGCTGCTACGACAGCAACCGGCACGGCAAGGACTGCAGCCCGTGCCCGTGCAGCTGCTGCAGAGAAGGTGGACCAGGCTGCGAATTCAGGTGCAGCAGCTGTCTCCTCTGTGACAGCAGCCCATGAATCTGGGCCTGCTGCTGGAGTAGGCCCCAGCAACACCAGGCCAACCAGGAAGAAAGCAGCTGCAGGTGGTGGCGGTGCTGGCGGTGCAAGTGGTACTGGTGGTGTCGGCGGTGTTGGTGGGAAGCAGAAGAAGCGCAAGGGACCTGCTGCATGACTGTGGTGATGTGTTCTGCAGGTTGCATGCATCTCCCAAGCTTTGACATTTGGATGTTCAGATGTTCCATGCTCCAGTTCTCATTCCTATGAATGTTTGCTTTTCAGAAGGTATGGCCATGGAGCCATCATGTGTGCAACTGGCAAAACTATAGTGGCATGTCAGGACATGATAGCTATAAAAAATGCTGGAGCATAACATTGGAGGAATGTGGAATGTTGTTGCCCTAAATTACTCACAATTGTTGAAGATGGTTGACTGAAATCTGGCTCAAGTGCATGATGTATGCACTGTAGACATGTACCCACATGGTAATGTAGAAATGTGGCCATGTTGCATTTCAATTAGACATGCAAATGTCAAACAATATGTGAAACAATGTCATAGGAAATTTGTGTTCACAATCTGAGTTATGTCATTTCCAAGGTGTATGTGCCACTGGTCATAACCACTCAGTGTATCAACATCGATGTACCAGAGCCTGGATACATCGATACAACGATGTCAACATCGATGTTTCGATGTTCGGGGTACCCCTGACAACACTGGTGCACAGTGACCAACCAAATTATGCATATGTCACGGACTATGACTAAAGAAGTCCACTATGTGTGGTCAACATTGACAACTCATAACACGAGTCACAGATGGTCATAGGGGAGAGACAATGGTTTGGGAACCGTGTGTCTCGACTATAAAAGGACAAAGAACTTCAATACGTATTAGCACGGTGTGGCTAATATGCACACCAAACAACCAAACTAGGCATATGTCACTGACCATGACCAGAGATGTTCAATATGGGTGGTCAACGTTGACAAACCATAACACGAGTTACAAACGGTCAGGGGAGGAAACAATGCTATAGGAATAATAGTTATCGACTAGCAAGTACAGAGACCTTCAATCAGTATAAGCACAGTGTGGCTACCATGCACAATGACCGACCAAAGTAGGCATATGTACTGCCTTTGACCAAATAAATCCGTTGTGTGTAGTCAACATTGACAACTCATTATAGGAGTCACAAATGGTCAGAGGGGGAGACAATGGTTTGGTAACACCAGGTATCAACTAGCAAGCACAAGGAGCTAAAATAAGTTGTAGCAAGGTGTGGATACCATGCATGATGACCAACCAAAGTAGGCATATGTCACTGACCATGACCAAATAATGTCACTTAGTGTGGTAAAGTCTGACAAATCACAACACGAGTCACAAATGGTCAGAGTGGAAGATAATGGATTGTGAATACTAGTTACCGACTAGTAAGTACAAATACCTTCAATATGTAGTGGCATATTGTGGCTACAATGCACAGTGACCAACCAAAGTATGCACATGTTAGTGACCATGAACAAAGAATTTCACTTCATGTGGTCAACATTTACAACTCACAACACAAGTCACTGATAGTCAGAGGGGACTAACAATTGTTTGGGAACACTAGCTGTCAACAAGAAAGCACAAAAACCTTTGATACATAATGACACGGCGTGGTAACCATGCACAGTGACAAACCAAAGTAGGCATATGCCACAAACCATGACCAAACGGATTTCACATTGTGTGGTCAATATTGAAAACTCATAACACGAGTCACAAATGGTCAGTGGGGGAAACCATGGGTTGGGAACAATAGTAATCAACTAGCAAGTAGAAAGATTTTCAACAAGTAGTGGCACGGTGTGGCTAGCGTGCACAATGACCAACCAAAGGATGCATATGTCACTAACTATGACCGAAGAAGTCCACTATGTGTGGTCAACATTGACAACTCATAACACAAGTCACAAATGGTCATAGGGAGAGACAATGGTTTGGGAACCCTGTGTATCGACTAGAAAGGACAAAGAACTTCAAAACGTAGTGGCACGGTGTGAATACTATGCACACCAAACAACCAAACTAGGCATATGTCACCGACCATGATGAAATAATTTCAAAATGGGTGGTCAACATTCACCAGCCATAACACGAGTAACAAACGGTCAGAAGGGGGAAACAATGGTATGTGAATATCAGTTCTCAACTAGCAAGTGCAGCGACCTTCAATTAGGACAGGCACGGTGTGGCTACCATGCACAATGACCAACCAAAGTAGGCATATGTACTACCTTTGACCAAAGAGATCGGCTGTGTGTGGTCAGCGTTGACAACTCATAATAGGAGTCACAAGTGGTCAGAGGGGGGGGAGAATGGTTTGGGAACACCACGTATCAACTACCAAGCACAAGGACCTTCAACAAGTTGTGGCACGGTGTGAATACCATGCACGATGACCAACCAAAGTAGGCATATATCACTGACCATGACCAAATAATGTCACGAAGTGTGGTAAATTTTGACAACTCATAACACGAGTCTCAAATGGTCAGGTTGGAAGATAATGGGTATTGAAGACTAGCTATCGACTAGCAAGTACAAATATCGTCAACATGTAGTGGCACAGCGTGGCTACCATGCACAGTGACCAACCAAAGAACGCATATGTCACTGACCATAAACAAAGAATTTCACTTCATGTGCTTAATGTCGACAACTCACAACACGAGTCATATATATTCAGAGGGGGTAACAATGGTTCGGGAACACAAGCTATCAACAAGAAAGCACAAAGACCTTCAATACTTTGTGACATGGCGTGGTAACCATGTACAGAGACAAAAAAAAGTAGGCATTTGTCACTAACCATGACGAAACGGATTTCACAGTTTGTGGTCAACGTTGAAAACTCAGAACACGAGTCACAAAAGGTCAGTGGGGGAAACCATGGGTTGGGAACACTATTATCAACTAGCGGGTAGAAATATTTTCAACAAGTAGTTGCACGGTGTGGCTAGCGTGCACAGTGACCAACCAAAGGATGCATATGTCACTGACTATAACGGAAGAAGTCCACTATGGGTGGTCAGCATTGACAACTCATAACACGAGTCACAAATGGTCAGAGGGAGAGACAATGGTTTGGGAACCCTATGTATCGACTAGAAAGGACAAAGAACTTCACTACGTAGTAGAACGGTGTGGCTACTATGCACACCAAACAACGAAACTAGGCATATGTCACTGACCATGACCAAAGAATTTCAATATGGGTGGTCATCATTCACCAACCATAACAGGAGTCACAAATGGTCAGAGGGGGGAACAATGGTCTGGGAGTATCAGTTCTCAACTAGCAAGTATAGAGACCTTCAAACCGTATAAGAACGGTGTGGCTACCATGCACAATGACCGACCAAAGTAGGCATATGTACTACCGTTGACCAAAGAAATCCGCTGTGTGTGGTCAACGTCGACAACTCATAAGAGGAGTCACAAATGGTCAGAGGGGGAGACAATGGTTTGGTAACACCAGGTTTCAACTAGAAAGCACAAGGACCTTCAATACGTCGTGGCACGGTGTGGATACCATGCACGATGACCAACCAAGGCATGCATATGTCACTGACCATGGCCAAAGAATGTCATCATGTGTGCTAAACTTTGAAAACTCATAACACGAGTCACAAATGGTCAGATTGGAATATAATGGTTTCTAAATAGTAGTTATCGACTAGCAAGTACACATACCTTCAATATGTAGTGGCACAGTGTGGCTATAATGCACAGTGACCAACCAAAGTATGCATATGTCATTGACCATGACCAGAGAATTTCACTTCATGTGGTCAATGTTGACAACTCACAATACGAGTCACAGATATTCAGAGGGGCTAACAACGGTTTGGGAACACTGGCTATCAACTATAAAGCACAAAGACCTCTCATACGTAGTGACACGGCGTGGTAACCATGTACAGGGACCTACCAAAGTAGGCATATGTCACTAACCATGACCAAACGGATTTCACAGTGTGTGGTCAACGTTGAAAACTCATAATACGAGTCACAAATGGTCAGTGGGGGAAACCATGGGTGGGGAACACTAGTTATCAACTAGCAAGTATAAATGTTTTCAACAAGTAGTGGCACGGTGTGGCTAGCGTACACAGTGACCAACCAAAGGATGCATATGTCACTGACTATGACCGAAGAAGTCCACTATGTGTGGTCATCATTGACAACTCATAACACGAGTCACAAATGGTCGGAGGGACAGAAAATGGGTTGGAACCCTATGTATGGACTAGAAAGGACAAACAACTTCAATACGTAGTGGCACGGTGTGGCTAATATGCACACCAAACAACCAAACAAGGCATATGTCACTGACCATGACCAGAGAATTTCAATATTGGTGGTCAACGTTGACCAACCATAACACGAGTCACAAACTGTCAGGGGGGGAGGGGGAAACAATGGGTTGGGAATATCAGTTCTCAACTAGCAAGTACAACGACCTTCACTCAGTAGTAGCACTATGTGGCTACCATGCACAATGACCGACCAAAGTAGGCATATGTACTGCCTTTGACGAAAGAAATCCGCTGTGTCTGGTCAACGTCGACAACTCATAATACGAGTCACAAATGGTCAGAGGGGGAAACAATGGTTTGGGAACACCAAGTATCAAATAGCATGCACAAGGAGCTACAATATGTTGTGGCACGGTGTGGATACCATCCACGATGACCAACCAAGGTATGCATATGTCAATGACCATGACCAAAGAATGTCACCATGTGTGGTAAACTTTGACAACTTATAACACGAGTCACAAATGGTCAGGGTGGAATAGAATGGTTTGTGAATACTAATTATCGACTAGCAAGTACAAATACCTTCAATATGTAGTCGCACAGTGTGGCTACAATGCACAGTGACCAACCAAAGTACGCATATGTCACTGACCATGAACAAAGGAGTTCACTTCATGTAGTCAATGTCGAGAACTCACAACACGAGTCACAGATACTCAGATGGGGTAACAATGGTTTGGGAACACTAGCCATCAACAAGAAAGCACAAAGACCTTCAATACTTAGTGACACGGCGTGGTAACCATGTACAGTGACAAACAAAAGTAGGCATATGTCAGTAACCATGACCAAACGGATTTCACAGTTTGTGGTCAATGTTGAAAACTCATAGCACGAGTCACAAATGGTCAGTGGGGGAAACCATGGGTTGGGAACACTATATATCAACTAGCGGGTAGAAAGGTTTTCAACAAGTAGTGGCACGGTGTGGCTAGCGTGCACAGTGACCAGCCAAAGGATGCATATGTCACTGACTATGACCGAAGAAGTCCACTATGTGTGGTCAACATTGACAACTCATAACACGAGTCATAAATGGGCAGAGGGAGAGACAATGGTTTGGGAACCCTATGTATCGACTAGAAAGGGCAAATAACTTCAATACGTAGTGGCACGGCGTGGCTACTATGCACACCAAACAACCAAACTAGGCATATGTCACTGACCATGACCAAAGAATATCAATATGGGTGGTCAACATTCACAAGCCATAACACCATAACACGAGTCACAAATGGTCAGAGGGGGAAATAATGGTCTGGGAATATCAGTTCTCAACTAGCAAGTACAGAGACGTTAAATCAGTATAAGCACGTTGTGGCTACCATGCACAATGACCGACCAAAGTAGGCATATGTACTGCCTTTGACCAAGGAAATCCGCTGTGTGCGGTCAACGTTGATAACTCATAATAGGAGTCACAAATGGTCAGAGGGGGAGCCAATGGTTTGGTAACACCACGTATCAACTAGCAAGCACAATGACCTTCAATATGTTGTGGCACGGTGTGGATACCATGCACGATGACCAACCAAGGCATGCATATGTCATTGACCACAACCAAAGAATGTCACCATGTGTGGTAAACTTTGACAGCTCATAACACGAGTCACAAATGGTCAGATTGGACGATAATGGTTTCTGAATACTAGTTATCGACTAGAAAGTACAAATACCTTCAATATGTAGTGGCACAGTGTGGCTACAATGCACAGTGACCAACCAAAGTATGCATATGTCACTGACCATGACCAAAGAGTTTAACTTCATGTGGTCAATGTTGACAACTCACAACACGAGTCATAGAAATTCTGAGGGGCTAACAACGGTTTGGGAACACTGCCTATCGATTATAAAGCACAAAGACCTCTCATACGTAGTGATATGGCATGGTAACCATGTACAGGGACCTACCAAAGTAGGCATATGTCACTAACCATGACCAAACGGATTTCATTGTGTGTGGTCAACGTTGAAAAACCATAACACGAGGCACAAATGGTCAGTGGGGGAAACCATGGGTTGGGAACACTAGTTATCAACTAGCAAGTATAAATGTTTTCAACAAGTAGTGGCACGGTGTGGCTGGTGTGCACAGTGACCAACCAAAGGATGCATATGTCACTGACTATGACCGAAGAAGTCCACTGTGTGTGGTCAACATTGACAACTCATAACACGAGTCACAGATGGTCAGAGCGACAGACAATGGTTTTGGAACCCTATGTATCAAATAGAAAGGACAAATTACTACAATACGTAGTGGCACGGCGTGGCTAATATGCACACCAAACAACCAAACTAGGCAGATGTCACTGACGATGACCAGGGAATTTCAATATGGGTGGTCAACGTTGACCAACCATAACAGGAATCACAAACAGTCAGGAGAGGAAACAATGCCACGGGAATATCAGTTCTCAACTAGCAAGTACAACGACCTTCTGTCAGTAGTAGCACGGTGTGGCTACCATGCACAATGACAGACCAATGTAAGCATATGTACTGCCTTTGACCAAACAAATATGCTGTGTGCGGTCAACGTTGAGAACTCATAATACGAGTCACTAATGGTCAGAGGGGGGAAAAATGGGTTGGGAACACCAAGTATCAAATAGCAAGCACAAGGAGCTACAATAAGTCGTGGCAAGATGTGGATACCATGCACGATGACCAACCAAAGTAGGCATATGTCACTGACCATGACCGAATAATGTCACTAAGTGTGGTAAAGTCTGACAACTCATAACACGAGTCACAAATGGTCACAGTGTAAGATAATGGTTTGTGAATACTAGTTATCGACTAGTAATTACAAATACCTTCAATATATAGTGGCACATTGTGACTACAATGCACAGTGATCCATCAAAGTATGCATATGTCACTGACCATGAACAAAGAATTTCACTTCATGTGGTCAACATTTGCAACTCACAACATGAGTCACAGATAGTCACAGGGGGCTAACAATGGTTTGGGAACACTAGCTGTCAACAAGAAAGCACAAAGACCTTCGATACGTAATGACACGGCGTGGTAACCATGCACAGTGACAAACCAAAGTAGGCATATGTCACAAACCATGACCAAACGGATTTTACAATGCGTGGTCAACGTTGAAAACTCATAACACGAGTCACAAATGGTCAGAGGGGAAAACAATGGTTTAGGAACACTAGCTGTCAACAAGAAAGCACAAAGACCTTCGATACGTAATGACACGGCGTGGCTACCATGCACAATGACCGACCAAAGTACGCATATGTCACTGACCATGAACAAAGAATTTCACTTCATGTGGTCAACATTTGCAACTCACAACATGAGTCACAGATAGTCACAGGGGCTAACAATGGTTTGGGAACACTAGCTGTCCACAAGAAAGCACAAAGACCTTCGATACGTAATGACACGGCGTGGCTACCATGCACAATGACCGACCAAAGTACGCATATGTCACTGACCATGAACAAAGAATTTCACTTCATGTGGTCAACATTTGCAACTCACAACATGAGTCACAGATAGTCACAGGGGCTAACAATGGTTTAGGAACACTAGCTGTCAACAAGAAAGCACAAAGACCTTCGATACGTAATGACACGGCGTGGTAACCATGCACAGTGACAAACCAAAGTAGGCATATGTCACAAACCATGACCAAACGGATTTTACAATGTGTGGTCAACGTTGAAAACTCATAACACGAGTCACAAATGGTCAGTGGGGTAAACCATGGATTTGGAACACTAGTTATCAACTAGCAAGTAAAAGGATGTTCAACAAGTAGTGGCACGGTGTGGCTAGCGTGCATAGTGACCAGCCAAAGGATACACACGTCACTGACTATGACCGAAGAAGTCCACTATGTATGGTCAACATTGACAACTCATAACACGAGTCACAAATGGTCAGAGGGAGAGACAATGGTTTGGGACCCCTATGTATTGACTAGAAGGACAAAGAACTTCAATATGTAATGGCACTGTGTGGCTACTGTGCACACCAAACAACCAAACCAGGCATATGTCACCGACCATGATGAAAGAATTTCAATGTGGGTGGTCAACGTTCACCAACCATAACACGAGTCACAAACGGTCAGAGGGGGAAACAGTGGTCTGTGAATATCAGCTCTCAGCTAGCAAGTACATCGATCTTCAATCAGTACAAGCACGGTGTGGCTACAATGCACAATGACCAACCAAAGTAGGCATATGTACTACCTTTGACCAAAGAAATCCGCTGTGTGTGGTCAGCGTTGACAACTCGTAATGTGAGTCACAAATGGTCAGAGGGGGAGACAATGGTTCGAGAACACCAGGTATCAACTAGCAAGCACAAGGACCTTAATTAAGTTGTGGCATGGTGTGGATGCCATGCACGACGACCACCCAAAGTAGGCATATGTCACTAAGTGTTGTAAACTTTGACAACTCATAACACGAGTCACAAATGGTCAGGGTGGATGCTAATGGTTTGTGAAGACTAGTTATTGTCTAGCAGGTACAAATACCTTCAATATGTAGTGGCACAGCGTGGCTACCATGCACAATGACCGACCAAAGTACGCATATGTCACTGACCATGACCAACGAATTTCATTTTATGTGGTCAATGTTGACAACTCACAACCCGAGTCACAGATATTCAAAGGGGCTAACAATGGGTTCGGAACACCAGCTATCAACTAGACAGCACAAAGACTTTTCATACGCAGTGACACGGTGTGGTAACCATGTACACGGACAAACCAAAGTAGGCATATGTCACTAAGCATGACCAAACGGATTTCACAGTGTGTGGTCACAAAACCAAAGCCAGTTCACAGAAACCGAAGCCAGTTCACAAAACCAAGCCGGGTCAAAAAACCAAAGCCAGTTCACAGAAGCTAAAGTCGGGTAACAGAGGGTCCAAAGCCGAGTCACAGAAACCAAAGACGAGTCACAGAAACCAAAGCCGGGTCACGAAAACCAAAGCCGGGTCACAGAAACCAAAGCCGGATTGGATAAACCAAAGCCGGGTCACAGAAAACAAAGCCGGGTCACATAAACCAAAGCCGGATGACAGAGGGTTTAAAGCCGGGTCACATAAACCGAAGAGGAGTCACAAAAACCAAAGCCAGATTACAGAAACCAAAGCCGGGTTACAGAAACCAAAACCGTATTACAAAAACCAAAGCAGTGTCACACAAACCAAAGCCGGGTCACAAAAACCAGAGCCGGGTCACAGGAACGAAAGCTGGGTCACAAAAACCATAGCCGGGTCTTAGAAACCAAAGCCGGGTCACATAAACCAAAGCCGGGTCACATAAACCACAGTCGGGTCACAGAAACCATAGCGGGATCATAAAAACCAAAGCGGGGTCACAACAACCAAAGCCATGTCATAGAAACCAAAGCCGGGTCACTGGAACCAAAGCTGGGTCATAGAGACCAAAGCAGGGTCATAGACACCAAAGCCGGGTCAGAGAATCCAAAGCTGGGTCACTAAAACCACAGCCGGGTCAGAGAAACCAAAGCCGGGTCACATAAACCAAAGCCGGATCACAGCAGGGTCACACAAATCAAAGCCGGGTCACATAAACCAAAGCCTAGCCACAAAAACCAAAGCCGGGTCACAGAAACCAAAACCGGATCACAGAAACCGAAACCGGATCAGAGTAAGCACAGCTTGGTCACAGTAACCAAAGCTGGGTCATATAACCCAAAGCCGAGTCACAAAAACCAAAGCCGGGTCACATAAATCAAAGCTGGGTCACAGAAACCAAAGCCGGGTCACAGAAACCAAAGCCAGGTCACAGCAACCATAGCCGGGTCACAGAAACCAAAGCCGGGTCACAGAAACAAAAGCCGAGTCACGGAAATCAAAGCCGGGTCATTGAGAGCAAAGCCGGGTCACACAAACCAAAGCCGGGTCACAGAAACCAAAGCCATGTCAGAGAAACGAAAGCCGGGTTACAAAAACCAAAGCCGGGTCACAGAAACCAAAGCCGGGTCAACGAACCAAAGCCGGACCACAGAAACCAAAGCCTGGTCATAGAAACCAAAGTCGGGTCATATAAACCAAAGCCGGGTCACATCATCCAAAGTCGGATCACAGAAACATAAGCCGGGTCATAGCAACCAAAGGCAGGTCATCGAACCAAAGCCGGGTCACAGAAACCAAAGCCAGGTCATAGAAACCAAAGCGGGGTCACAGAAACGAAAGCCGGGTCACACAAACCAAAGCCGGGTCATAGAAACCAAAGCCGGGTCACTGAAACCAACGCCGGGTCACAAAAACCAAAGCCGGGTCACAGAAAGCAAAGCCGGGTCACAGAAACCAACGCCGGGTCACAAAAACCAAAGCCGGGTCATAGGAACCAAAGAAGGGTCACACAAACCAAAGCCGGGTCACATACACCAAAGCCGGGTCACAGAAACCAAAGCCGGGTCACATAAACCAAAGCCGGGTCACAGAAACCAAAGCCGGGTCACGTAAACCAAAGCCGGGTCACAGAAACCGAATCCATGTCACATAAACCAAAGCGGGGTTGCAGAAACCAAACCTGGGTCAGAGAAACCAAACCCGGGTCACATAAACCAAAGCAGGGTCCTAGAAACCAAAGGAGAGTCACAAAAACTAAAGCCGGGTCACAAAACCAAAGCCGGGACATAGAAACCAAGTCCGGGTCACATAAACCAAAGTCCTATCACAGAAACCAAAGCCTGGTCACAGAAGCCGAAACTGGGTCACACAAACCAGAGCGGGGTCACAGAAACTAAAGCCGGGTCACATAATCCAAAACTGGGTCACGGAAACCAAATCCGGGTCACAGAAATCAAAGCCGGGTCACAGCAACCAAAACCGGGTCACAGAAACCAAAGCCGGGTCACAGAAACCAAAGCCGGGTCACAGAAAGCAAAGCTGGCCACAGAAACCAAAGCCGGGTCACAAAAACCAAAGCCAGGTCACATAAACCAAAGCCGGGTCACAAAAACCAAAGCCGGGTGACGGAAACCAAAACCGGATCACAGAAACCAGAACAAGGTCACAGAAACCAAACCATTTCAAATAAACCAAAGCCAAGTCACATAAACCAAAGCCAAGTCACAGATTCCAGAGCCGAGTCGCAGCAAACCAAAGCCAGGTCACTGAAACCAAAGCTGGTTCACAGAAACCAAAAGCTGGGTCAGAGAAACCAAAGCCTGGTCACATAATCCAAAGCCGGGTCACTTAAACCAAAGCCAGGTCACAGAAAGCAAAGCCGGGTCAAAGGAACTAAAAGCCGGGTCTTATAAACCAAATCTGGGTCACGGAAACCAAAGCCAAGTCACAAAAACCATAGCTGGGTCACAGAAACCAAAGCCGGTCAACTGATAGCAAAGTTGGGTCACAGACACCAAAGCCGGGTCACAGAAACCAAAGCCGGATCACACAAACCAAAGCCGGGTCACCAAAACCAAAGCCGGATCATAGACAACAAAGCCAGGTCACATAAACCAACGCCAAGTCACAGAAACCAAAGCCGGTTCCCAGAAACCAAAGCCGGATCACAGAAACCAAAGCCGGTCACAAGAACCAAAGCCGGGTCACAAGAACCAAAGCCAGGTCCTAGAAACCAAAGCCGGGTCACAAAAACCAAAGCCGGGTCACAAAACCAAAGCCAGGACATAGAACCCAAAGCCGGGTCAAAGAAACAAAAGCCAGGTGACATAAACCAAAGCCGGGTCACAGAAACCAAAGCCGGGTCACATAAACCAAATCTCTGTCACATAAACCAAAGCCGGGTCGCTGAAACCAAAACCGGGTCACATAAACCAGAGCTGGGTCACAGAAACTATAGCCGGGTCACAGAATCCAAAGCCGGGTCACGAAAACCAAATCCGGGTCACAAAAACCAAAGCCGGTTCACATAAACCAAAGCCGGGTCACAAAAACCAAAGCCGGTTCACATAAACCAAAGCCGGGTCACAGAAACCAAAGCCGGGTCACATAAAACAAAGCTGGGTCACAGAAGCCAAAGCCGGGTGACAGAAAGGAAAGCCGGCTCACATAAACCAAAGCCGGGTCACATAATAAAGCGGGGTCACAGAAACCAAAGCCGGTCACAGAAACCAAAGCCGGGTCAGAAAAACCAAAGCCGGGTCACATAAACCAAAGCCGGGTCACAAAAACCAAAGCCAGGTGACAGAAACCAAAACCAGATCACAGAAACCAGAACAAGGTCACAAAAACCAAAGCCATGTCACATAAACCAAAGCAAAGGCACAGAAACCAAACCCGAGTCACATAATCCAGAGCCAGTCACAGCAAACCAAAGCCAGGTCACAGAAACCAAAGCCGGGTCACAGAAACCAAAGCCGGATCAGATAAACCAAAGCCGGGTCACAGAATCCAAAGCTGGGTAACTGAAACCAAAGTCAGGTCACAGAAACCAAAGCCGGGTCAAAGGAACTAAAAGTCGGGTCTTAGAAACCAAATCTGGGTCACAGAAACCAAAGCCAAGTCACAGAAACCAAAGCTGCGTCACAGAAACCAAAGCCGGTCAACAGACACCAAAGCCGGGTCACAGAAACCAAAGCCGGGTCACTGAAACCAAAGCCGGGCCACGGATACGAAAGCCATTGGCGGAAACCAAAGCCGGGTCATAGACACCAAAGTTGGGTCACAGAAACCAAAGCCGGGTCACAGAAACCAAAGCTGTGTCAGAAACACCAAACACGGCCACAGAAACCAAAGCCGGGTCACATAAACCAAAACCGGGTCACAGAAACCAAAGCCGGGTCACAGAAACCAAAGCCGGGTCACATAAACCAACACCAAGTCCCATAAACCAAAGCACGGTCACAACAACCAAGGCCGGGTCACACAAACTCAAGCCGGGTCACATAAACAAATGCCGATGACAGAAAACGAAGCCGGGTCACAAAAAGCAAAGCCGGGTCACACAAACCAAAGCCGGGTCGCAAAAACCAAAGCCAGGTCAGAGAAACGAAAGCCGGGTCACAGAAACCAAAGCCGGGTCACATAAACCACAGTCGAGTCACAAGAACCAAAGTCGGGTCACATAAACCAAAGCCGGGTCACAAAAACCAAAGCCAAGTCACAGAAACCAAAGCCGGGTCACAGAAACCAAAGCTGGGTCATAAAAACCAAAGCTGGGTCACAAAAACCAAAGCCGGATGGCAGAAACCAAAGCCGGGTCAACAAACCAAAGCAGTAGCACAAAAACCAAAGCCCGGTCATAGAAACCAAAGCCATGTCACAAAACCCTAAGACGGGTCACAGAATCCAAAGCCGGATCACAGAAACCATAGCCGGGTCACAGCAACCAACGCCAGGTCACAGAACCAAAGCCGGGTCACAGAAACCAAAGCCAGGTCACAAAAACCATAGCGGAGTCACAGAAACCAAAGCCGGGTCACAGAAACCAAAGCCGGGTCACAGAAACCAAAGCCAAGTCACGGAAACCAAATTCGGGTCACAAAAACCAAAGCCGGGTCATATGAACCAAATCCGGATCACATGAATCAAATTCGGGTCACAAAAACCACAGCCGGGTCAAAGAAACCAAAGCCGAATCACATAAACCAAAGCCGGGTCATAGAAACCAAAGCCGGGTCAACGAACCAAAGCTGGAGCACAAAAACCAGGCCCGTCATAGAAACCAAGGCCGGGTCAAAGAAACCAAAGCCAGGTCACAGAATCCAAAGCCGGATCACATAAACATAAGCCGGGTCACAGCAACCAAAGCCAAGTCACAGAACCAAAGCCGGGTCAGAGAAACCAAATCCATGTCACAATAACCAACGCGGGGTTGCAGAAACCAAAACCGGGTCACAGAAACCAAACCCGGGGCAAAGAAACCAAAGCCGGGTCCTAGAATCGAAAGCCTGGTCACAAAAACTAAAGCCGGGTCACAAAACCAAAGCCGGGACATAGAAACCAAAGCCGGGTCACATAAACCAAAGCCCTATCACCGAAACCAAAGCCGGGTCACAGAAACCAAAACCAGGTCAATGAAACCAGAGCCGGGTCACAGAAACTAAAGCAGGATCACATAATCCAAAGCCGGGTCACGGAAACCAAATCCGGGTCACAGAAACCAAAGCCGGGTCACTGAAACCAAAGCCGGGCGACGGAAACCAAAACCGGATCACACAAACCAGAACAAGGTCACAACAACCAACCCATTTCAAATAAACCAAAGCCAAGTCACATAAACCAAAGCCAAGTCACAGAATCTAGAGCCGGGTCACAGCAAACCAAAGCCAGGTCACATAAACGAAAGCCGGGTCACATAAACCAAAGCCGGGTCAGAGAAACCAAAGCCTCGTCACAAAATCCAAAGCCGGGTCACTGAAACCAAAGCCAGGTCACAGAAAGCAAAGCCGGGTCAAAAGAACTAAAAGCCGGGTCTTAGAAACCAAGTATGGGTCACAAAACCAAAGCCAAGTCACAGAAACCAAAGATGGGTCACATAAACCAAGGCCAGTCAACAGACACCAAAGCCGGGTCACAGAAACCAAAGCCGGGTCACAGAAACCAAAGCCGGGCCACAGATACCAAAGCCGGGTCACAGAAACCACAGCCGGGTCACTGACACCAAAGCCGGGTCACAAAAACCAAATCCGGGTCACAGAAACCAGAGCCTGGTCGCGGATGCCAAACCGGGTCACAAAAACCAAAGCCGGGTTACAGAAACCAAAGATGGGTCACAGAAACCAAAGCCAGGTCACAGAAACCAAAGCCGGGTCACATAAACCAAAGCCGGGTTACATACACCAAAGCCGGGTCACAGAAACCAAAGCCGGGTCACATAAACCAAAGCCGGGTCACAGAAACCAAAGCCGGGTCATAGACACCAAAGCCAGGTCACAGAAACCAAAGCCGGGTCAGAGAAACCAAAGCCTCGTCACAAAATCCAAAGCCGGGTCACAGAAACCAAACCCGGGTCACATAAACCAAAGCCGGGTTACAGAAACCAAAGCCAGGCCACATATACCGAAGCCGGGTCACTGAAACCAAAGCCAGGTCACAAAAACCAAAGCCGGGTCAAGGAACCAAAGCCGGAGCACATAAGCCAAAGCCCGGTCATAGAAACCAAAGCCTGGCCACAGAACCCAAAGACGGGTCACGAAATCCAACGCCGGATCACAGAAACCAAAGCCGGTCACAGGAACCAAAGCGAGGTCACATAAACCAAAGCCGGTCCTAAAACCCAAAGCCGGGTCACAAAACCAAAGCCGGGACATAGAAACCAAAACCGGGTCACAGAAACCAAAGCCGGGTGACAGAAACCAAAGCCGGGTCACATAATCCAAAGACGGGTCAGTGAACCCAAAGCCTGGTCACAAAATCCAAAGCCGGGTCACAGAAACCAAACCCGGGTCACATAAACCAAAGCCGGGTTACAGAAACCAAAGCCAGGCCACATATACCGAAGCCGGGTCACTGAAACCAAAGCCAGGTCACAAAAACCAAAGCCGGGTCAAGGAACCAAAGCCGGAGCACATAAGCCAAAGCCCGGTCATAGAAACCAAAGCCTGGCCACAGAACCCAAAGACGGGTCACGAAATCCAACGCCGGATCACAGAAACCAAAGCCGGTCACAGGAACCAAAGCGAGGTCACATAAACCAAAGCCGGTCCTAAAACCCAAAGCCGGGTCACAAAACCAAAGCCGGGACATAGAAACCAAAACCGGGTCACAGAAACCAAAGCCGGGTGACAGAAACCAAAGCCGGGTCACATAATCCAAAGACGGGTCAGTGAACCCAAAGCCTGGTCACAAAATCCAAAGCCGGGTCACAGAAACCAAACCCGGGTCACATAAACCAAAGCCGGGTTACAGAAACCAAAGCCAGGCCACATATACCGAAGCCGGGTCACTGAAACCAAAGCCAGGTCACAAAAACCAAAGCCGGGTCAAGGAACCAAAGCCGGAGCACATAAGCCAAAGCCCGGTCATAGAAACCAAAGCCTGGCCACAGAACCCAAAGACGGGTCACGAAATCCAACGCCGGATCACAGAAACCAAAGCCGGTCACAGGAACCAAAGCGAGGTCACATAAACCAAAGCCGGTCCTAAAACCCAAAGCCGGGTCACAAAACCAAAGCCGGGACATAGAAACCAAAACCGGGTCACAGAAACCAAAGCCGGGTGACAGAAACCAAAGCCGGGTCACATAATCCAAAGACGGGTCAGTGAACCCAAAGCCTGGTCACAAAATCCAAAGCCGGGTCACAGAAACCAAACCCGGGTCACATAAACCAAAGCCGGGTTACAGAAACCAAAGCCAGGCCACATATACCGAAGCCGGGTCACTGAAACCAAAGCCAGGTCACAAAAACCAAAGCCGGGTCAAGGAACCAAAGCCGGAGCACATAAGCCAAAGCCCGGTCATAGAAACCAAAGCCTGGCCACAGAACCCAAAGACGGGTCACGAAATCCAACGCCGGATCACAGAAACCAAAGCCGGTCACAGGAACCAAAGCGAGGTCACATAAACCAAAGCCGGTCCTAAAACCCAAAGCCGGGTCACAAAACCAAAGCCGGGACATAGAAACCAAAACCGGGTCACAGAAACCAAAGCCGGGTGACAGAAACCAAAGCCGGGTCACATAATCCAAAGACGGGTCAGTGAACCCAAAGCCTGGTCACAAAATCCAAAGCCGGGTCACAGAAACCAAACCCGGGTCACATAAACCAAAGCCGGGTTACAGAAACCAAAGCCAGGCCACATATACCGAAGCCGGGTCACTGAAACCAAAGCCAGGTCACAAAAACCAAAGCCGGGTCAAGGAACCAAAGCCGGAGCACATAAGCCAAAGCCCGGTCATAGAAACCAAAGCCTGGCCACAGAACCCAAAGACGGGTCACGAAATCCAACGCCGGATCACAGAAACCAAAGCCGGTCACAGGAACCAAAGCGAGGTCACATAAACCAAAGCCGGTCCTAAAACCCAAAGCCGGGTCACAAAACCAAAGCCGGGACATAGAAACCAAAACCGGGTCACAGAAACCAAAGCCGGGTGACAGAAACCAAAGCCGGGTCACATAATCCAAAGACGGGTCAGTGAACCCAAAGCCTGGTCACAAAATCCAAAGCCGGGTCACAGAAACCAAACCCGGGTCACATAAACCAAAGCCGGGTTACAGAAACCAAAGCCAGGCCACATATACCGAAGCCGGGTCACTGAAACCAAAGCCAGGTCACAAAAACCAAAGCCGGGTCAAGGAACCAAAGCCGGAGCACATAAGCCAAAGCCCGGTCATAGAAACCAAAGCCTGGCCACAGAACCCAAAGACGGGTCACGAAATCCAACGCCGGATCACAGAAACCAAAGCCGGTCACAGGAACCAAAGCGAGGTCACATAAACCAAAGCCGGTCCTAAAACCCAAAGCCGGGTCACAAAACCAAAGCCGGGACATAGAAACCAAAACCGGGTCACAGAAACCAAAGCCGGGTGACAGAAACCAAAGCCGGGTCACATAATCCAAAGACGGGTCAGTGAACCCAAAGCCTGGTCACAAAATCCAAAGCCGGGTCACAGAAACCAAACCCGGGTCACATAAACCAAAGCCGGGTTACAGAAACCAAAGCCAGGCCACATATACCGAAGCCGGGTCACTGAAACCAAAGCCAGGTCACAAAAACCAAAGCCGGGTCAAGGAACCAAAGCCGGAGCACATAAGCCAAAGCCCGGTCATAGAAACCAAAGCCTGGCCACAGAACCCAAAGACGGGTCACGAAATCCAACGCCGGATCACAGAAACCAAAGCCGGTCACAGGAACCAAAGCGAGGTCACATAAACCAAAGCCGGTCCTAAAACCCAAAGCCGGGTCACAAAACCAAAGCCGGGACATAGAAACCAAAACCGGGTCACAGAAACCAAAGCCGGGTGACAGAAACCAAAGCCGGGTCACATAATCCAAAGACGGGTCAGTGAACCCAAAGCCTGGTCACAAAATCCAAAGCCGGGTCACAGAAACCAAACCCGGGTCACATAAACCAAAGCCGGGTTACAGAAACCAAAGCCAGGCCACATATACCGAAGCCGGGTCACTGAAACCAAAGCCAGGTCACAAAAACCAAAGCCGGGTCAAGGAACCAAAGCCGGAGCACATAAGCCAAAGCCCGGTCATAGAAACCAAAGCCTGGCCACAGAACCCAAAGACGGGTCACGAAATCCAACGCCGGATCACAGAAACCAAAGCCGGTCACAGGAACCAAAGCGAGGTCACATAAACCAAAGCCGGTCCTAAAACCCAAAGCCGGGTCACAAAACCAAAGCCGGGACATAGAAACCAAAACCGGGTCACAGAAACCAAAGCCGGGTGACAGAAACCAAAGCCGGGTCACATAATCCAAAGACGGGTCAGTGAACCCAAAGCCTGGTCACAAAATCCAAAGCCGGGTCACAGAAACCAAACCCGGATCACAGAAACCAAAGCCGGGCACAGGAACCAAAGCCAGGTCACATAAACCAAAGCCGGTCCTAAAACCCAAAGCCGGGTCACAAAACCCAAAGCCGGGTCACAAAACCAATGCCGGGACATAGAAACCAAAGCCGGGTCACAGAAACCAAAGCCGGGTGACAAAACCAAAGCCGGGACACATAAACCAAAGCCGGGTCACATAAACCAAATCCCTGTCACAGAATCCAAACCCGGGTCACAGAAACCAAAACCGGGTCACATAAACCAGAGCCAGGTCATGGAAACTAAAGTCGGGTCAAGGAATCCAAAGCTGGGTCACGGAAACCAGATCCGGGTCACAGAAACCAAAGCCGGGTCACGGAAACCAAAGCCGGGTCACAGTAACCAAAGCCGGGTCATAGCAAACAAAGCTGGGTCACAGAAGCCAAAGCCGGGTCACAGAAAGAAAGGCCGGATCACATAAACCAAAGCCGGGTCACAGAAACTAAAGCCAGGTCACAGAAACCAAAGCCGGTCACAGAAACCAAAGCCGGGTCACATAAACCAAAGCCGGGTCACATAAACCAAAGCGCGGTCACAAAAACCAAGGCCAGGTGACAGAAACCAAAACCGGATCACAGAAACCAGAACAAGGTCACAAAAACAAAAGCCATGTCACATAAACCAAAGCAAAGTCACAGAAACCAAACCCGAGTCACATAATCCAGAGCCGGGTCACAGCAAACCAAAGCCAGGTCACAAAAACCAAACCGGGTCACTGAAACCAAAGCCGGGTCAGATAAACCAAAGCCGGGTCACAGGATCCAAAACCGGGTCACTGAAACCAAAGCCAGGTCACAAAAACCAAAGCCGGGTCAAAGGAACTAAAAACCGGGTATTAGAAACCAAATATGGGTCACGTAAACCAAAGCCAAGTCACAGAAACCAAAGCTGGGTCACACAAACCAAAGTCGGTCAACAGACATCAAAGCCGGGTCACAGAAACCAAAGACGGGTCACAGAAACCAAAGCCGGGCCACGGATACCAAATCCGGGTGAGAGAAACCAAAGCCGGGTCACAGACACCAAAGCCGGGTTGTAGAAACCAAAGCCGGGTCACAGAAACCAAAGCCTGGTCACAGATACCAAAGCCGGATCACAAAAACCAAAGCCGGGTAACAGAAACCAAAGCCGGGTCACAGAAACCAAAGCCAGGTTGCAGAAACCAAAGCCGGGTCACAGAAACCAAAACCGGGTCACAGACACCAAACCGGGTCACAGAAACCAAAGCCGGGTCACATAAACCAAAGCCGGGTCACAGAAACCAAAGCCGGGTCACAGAAACCAAAGCCGGGTTACATAATCCAACACCATGTCACATAAACCAAAGCCGGGTCCCAGAAACCAAAGCCGGGTTACAGAAACCAAAGGCTGGCCATAGAAACCAAAGCCGGGTCACCAAAACCAAAGCCGGGTCACTGAAACCGAAGCCGGATCACAATCACCAAAGCTGGGTCACAGTAACCAAAGCCCGGTCACAGAAACTAAAGCCAGGTCACAAAACCCAAAGCCGGGTCACAGAAATCAAAGCCGGGTCACATGGACCAAATCCAGGTAATTGAAACAAAAGCCATGTCACAGAAACCAAAGCCTGGTCACAGCAACCAAGGCCGGGTCACAGAAACCAAGGCCGGGTCACATAAACAAAAGCCGAGTCACAGAAAACAAAGCCGGGTCACACAAACCAAAGCCGGGTCGCAAAAACCAAAGCAAGGTCAGATAAACAAAAGCCGGGTCAAATAAACCAAAGCCGGGTCACATAAACTAAAGCCGGGTCACAGGAACCAAAGTCGGGTCACAGAAACCAAAGCAGAGTCACATAAACCAAAGCCAAGTCACAGAAACCAAAGCCGGGTCACAGAAACCAAAGCCGGGTCATAGAAACCAAAGCTGGGTCAAAGAAACCAAAGCCGGGTCACATAAACCAAAGCCGGGTCAAGGAACCAAAGCCGGAGCACAGAAACAAAAGCCCGGTCATAGAAACCAAAGCCAGGCCACAGCACCCAAGGACGGGTCACAGAATCCAAAGCCGGATCACAGAAACCAAAGCCGGGTCACAGCAACCAAAGCCAGGTCACAGAACCAAAGCCGGGTCACAGAAACCAAAGCCAAGTCACAGAAAACATAGCGGAGTCACAGGAACCAAAGCCGGGTCACAGAAACCAAAGACGGGTCACAGAAAACAAAGGCCGGGACATAAAAACCAAAGCCGGGTCATACAAACAAAAGCCGGGTCAGAGAAACCTAAGCCGCGTCAGAGAAACCAAAGCCGGATCATAGAAACCAAAGCCGGGTCACAGAAACCAAACTTGGGTCACACAAACCAGAGCCGGGTCACTGTGCGTACAACAAGCTACACCATCAACCTCACCCCAACAGTTGTGTTGAAGGGTAAGGGCGGCTGGAAGATGCCGCAGGAGGTTTGGAGCGGGTGCAAGCCAAACGTGGCGCACCTGAAGGTGTTTGGGTGCAAGGCGCACGCGATGGTGCAGGCGGCGCAACGATGCGACAGCAAGCTAGAACCGCGGGCGAAGCCATGCTTGTTTCTCGGCTATAATAGCTCGCAAAAGGCATACAGGGTCTGGGTTCCGCGCACGCAAGAGATCATCCGCAGCCGTGATGTTGAGTTTGACGAGCAGTAGAGCTTCAGCAGCAGCATCAACGACATGAGCGTCGGGAACACTCCAAAACAGGGGGAGTGGTTCCAGCTCCTTGACTACGAGGAGGAGCCGGCGGACGCGGAGGTCGATGATGCAGTGTCGGAGCGCGGCGGTGCAGCAAGAGCAGCAGCCAACGCGGGGGACTCCAACGACGATGCAACTGGCCTAGAGATCCGGCGGAATGATCCGTCGAAGGAGGCACCGCGGGTGCCGAAGTGTAAGTTCGTGGTGGAGTTCGCGTCGGGCGTCGGAGAAAAATACTCTGGACGCGCCACCCTTCTGGTTGATGGTTCACCGGAGCAGGAGGGATCCTCGGGGAGCCATCCGGTTGATGATTCACCGGAGCAGGCCGAGTCGGAAGGATTGCAGCAGAGCGACGAGATGCTGCCAAGACTGCCGCGCCGCAGCGGGAGGCAGCGGAGAGCGGGGAAGCGTTTCGACGCAGGCACCGGTCGATGGATTGGCATGACGCGGTGCAAGCTGGCTGCATCAACAGAACCGACGACCATGCAAGAGGCACTTGCGCAGCCCGAATGGAAGTAGTGGGACGCCTCCATCAAGTCAGAGTTGGCGTCCATTGCTGAAAACGACACGTGGCAGCTGGTTGACAGGCCGAAAGACACCAAGGTCATCGGCTCCAAGTGGGTCTTTGAGACCAAGTTCACAAAGGAAGGTGTGGTTGACAAGTACAAGGCACGGCTCAAGGCGAAGTGGTACGCATAGCGAAAGGGCGAGCACTACGATAAGACGTTCGCCCCCATCGCCAAGTTCACAAGCATCCGGACGATCCTTGCGGTGGCAGCCGCAAAGGAGATGGAACTCCACCAAATAGACGTAAACACGGCCTTCCTCAACGGCATCATCGACAAAGAAATCTACATGGAGGTGCCGGAGGGGGTGGAGGCGCTGGAGGGCAAGGTGTGCAAGCTGCGGAAGTCCTTGTACGGGCTAAAAAAATTGCCTCGATGCTGGTACCGACAGATGGACAGCATCATGGCACAAATCGGCTTCAAGCGCTGTGAGGCGGATCACAGCGTGTACGTACAACGCAGCAAGAAGCTCCATCAGATTGTCGCACTCTATGTGGACGATCTGATCTTGTGCTCCTCAGACTTGCCAAGCCTACAGCAGCTGAAATAGCAGCTGAGCAGCAGGTTCTAGATGTCGGACATGGGAAAGCTGGAGTTCTACCTCGGGGTGAGCATTACGCGGAACCGGAGGGCACACACGCTTGAGCTAGGACGGGCCAAATACGTGGCCGAGGTGCTGAAACGGTACGACATGGAGGATTGTAAACCAGTGTGCAGTCCTGTTTCCACGACCCGTGAGCTGAGTGCGGCAATGGCGCCACAAACAAAAGAAGAGCGAGAAGATATGGCAGGGGTGCCCTACCAATCAGCGGTGGGCAGCCTCATGTACGCCATGGTGGCAACTCGACCGGACCTGGCCTACACGGTGGGCCAAGTGAGCAGGTACGTGGCCAATCCAGGGCCACTGCACCGGCATGCGGTCAAGCGCATCCTCCGCTACCTGCAGGTGACGCGGCACGCGCGCCCGAGGTTTGACGGCAAAGGGAGGGCAGACCCTTTGCACCTGGTCTGCTACACGGATGGAGACTACGCTGGCGATGCGGACAAGCGAAAGTCCACATCCAGCTACGTGTTCTTTCTCGCTGGTGCAGCGGTCTCGTGGTGCAGAAGGAAGCAAGACTGTGTCGCCACCTCCACAGTGGAAGCGGAGTACATCGCGCTGGCCGAGGCGGTCAAGGAGCTGGGCGTGCCACAGTAGGAGCCAACAGTGGTAGAAGAGGACAGTACCGGCTCCATCTCGCTAACCAACAACCCGACGCAACACAGGAGGACGAAGCACATCGACGTGCGTTATCACTACACACGGGACATGGTCGAGAAGGGGCAGGTGGTGCTGCACCACTGCAGTACGCACAACATGCTTGCGGATTGCTTGACCAAAGCGCAACCCGCGGACCGGCACGCGATGAGCGTGTCTGGACATGGTATGACCAGATATGACGTACTGGATCGTGCAGCGGAAGATGAGTGAGAGCAAGCAGGGACAGCGGGCATGGCAGGTACAAGGGGGAGAATGTTGAAAATTTGCCCCTCCGCATGCCCAAGTGCGGCGCCGGGAGGCGCCGACGAGCCGCCAGAAAGTGAAAACTCCGCTCCGGCGGATCTGGCTTCTCAAAAATTGCTCGGATCCTGAAATCAAGGATTGCGCCTTAACGTTGACGAGTCGCTGAATCCGGTGGAAGTTGTTTCACCGGAATCAGACAAGTATCGAGGGATATATGGCCTTCCAAAATTGGGGTGTGCGCAGCGACTCTGGGAGCCGGCTGCGACTCGAAATCCGGTGGATAATAGCCCAGATTGAGTAACAAAAATACCATCTGGAGAATTTGCTCCGGAAGACCTGCCGAGGCGTCCAGTGGTTAATCCACCTGATCAGGTGGATCATCCACCGGATCCAGTAGTGCAAGTTGTCATTGGGGGACAGCCAAAATCATGGCTCGACGTCCGAAACTCAGTAGTACGTTTTGTTACTCGGGGACTTGGTCAAAATTCTGACTGCAGGTCCGCGGACAGGTTTCGAACCTCGTCACACCCCATCACCAAACACGACCCAAAATATGGTAGGGTGCGTGGAAACAGTGCAGGGGACCCATACACCACGTGCAAAAGGACATGCGCCCCGGGAATGGTGCTTCGCACGTGAAGGAAGGCGCCACGGCGTGTACGCGCCATGGAGGCATTAGGCGTTTCTGTGGTGGGTGAGACCTGCACTTTGGCAAGCATAACTTGAACTACGCTTGGCGGAATCGCGCACGGTTTGGTTTGTTAGAAAGCTCATGACTATCCCTATAAATGTTGTGATCATATTTATGTTCACAATATAACGCAAAACGAAGTTATTCCCTTCGCAAACTGACTGTCTCTAAATTTCTGCTCACATAGCGTGAGGCGACCAAAAAGCTCAAGCTCAGTCTCAGATTCGCCCAAAACATTCGACGTGATCCACTAGACTCTATCAGACCATCGTCAGGACCGCATCCACGCGGATTCCATCCCGAAAGGTGCTACTACTCATTGAATGTCGTTATACTTGCTAGTTGAGAACTGATATTCCCGGACCATAGTCTCCCCCTCCGACTGTTTGTGACTCGTGTTATGGTTGGTGAACGTTGACCACCCATATTGAAATTTGTTGGTCATGGGTAGTGACATATGCCTAGTTTGGCTGTTTGGTGTGCATAGTAGCCACACCTTGCCACTACGTATTGAAGTTATTTGTCCTTACTAGTCCATGAATAGGGTTCCCAAACCATTGTCTCTCCCTCTGACCATTTGTGACTCGTGTTATGGGTTGTCAAGGTTGACCACACATAGTGGACCTCTTCCGTCACAGTCACTGACATATGCATCCTTTGGTTGGTCACTTTGCATGCTAGCCACACCGTGCCACTACTTGTTGAAGGTCTTTGTACTTGCTAGTTGATAACTAGTGTTCCCAACCCATTGTTTCCCCCTCTGACCATTTGTGTCTCGTGTTATGAGTTTTCAACGTTGACCACACACTGTGAAATTTGTTTGGTCATGGTCAGTGACATATGCCTACTTTGGGTTGTCACTGTACATGGTTACCATGCCATAGCACTATGTATCGAAGGTCTTTGTACTTTCAAAGCTGATAGCTAGTGTTGCCAAACCATTGTTACCCCCCTCAAACTATCCGTGACTCGTGTTGCGAGTTGTCAACGTTGACCACATGAAGTGAAATTCGATGGTCATGGTGAGTGACATATGCATACTTTGAATGGTCACTGTGCATGGTAGCCACACTGTGCCACTACATATTGAAGGTCTTTGTACTTGTTACTCGATATATAGCATTCACAAACCATCGTCTTCCACTCTGACCATTTGTGAATCGTGTTATGAGTTGTCAAATTTTACCACACTTAGTGACATTATTTGCTCATTGTCAGTGACATATGCCTACTTTGGTTGGTCATCGTGCATGGTCTCCACGCCGTGCCATAACTTATTGAAGGTCCTTGTGCTCGCTACTTGATACCTGGTGTTCCCAAACCATTGTTTCCCCCTCTGACCATTTGTGACTCGTATTATGAGTTGTCACGTTTACCACACACAGCGCATTTCTCCGGTCAAAGGCAGTACATATGCGTACTTTGTTCGGTCATTGTGCATGGTAGCCACACTGTGCTACTACTGATTGAGTGTCGTTATACTTGCCAGTTGAGAACTGATATTCCCGGACCATTGTTTCCCCCTCTGACCATTTTTGAATCGTGTTATGGTTGGTGAACGTTGACCAACCATATTGAAATTTTTTGGTCATGGTCAGTGACATATGCCAAGTTTGGTTGTTTTGTGTGCATAGTAGCCACACCGTGCCACTACGTATTGAAGTTATTTGTCCTTTATATTCCATGCATAAGGTTCCCAAACCATTGTCTCTCCCTCTGACCATTTGTGACTCGTGTTATGAGTTGTCAAGGTAGACCGCACATAGTGGACTTCTTCGGTCATAGTCAGTGATGTATGCATCCTTTGGTTGGTCACTCTACACGTTAGCCACACCGTGCCACTACTTGTTGAAAGTATTCGTACTTGCTAGTTGATAACTAGTGTTCCCAACCCATTGTTTCCCCCTCTGACCATTTGTGACTCGTGTTATGAGTTTTCAACATTGACCACACAATGTGAAATTTATTTCATCATGATTAGTGGCATATGCCTACTTTGGGTTGTCACTGTACATGGTTACCACGATGTGGCACTGCGTATTAAAGGTCTTTCTACTTTCTATTTCATAGCTAGTGTTCCCAAACCATTGTTACCCCCCTCAGACTATCTGTGACTCGTGTTGCGAGTTGTTAACGTTGACCACATGAAGTGAAAATTGTTGGTCATGGTCGGTGACATATGCATACGTTGGTTGGTCACTGTGCATTGTAGCCACACTGTGCCACTACATATTGAAGGTATTTGTACTTGCTTGTCGATAAGCAGTATTCAGAAACCATTGTCTTCCACTCTGACCATTTGTTACTCGTGTTATGAGTTGTTAACATTTACCACACATGGTGATATTCTTTGGTCATGGTCTGTGACATATGCATACTTTGGTTGGTCATCGTGCATGGTATCAACACCGTGCCACAACTCATCGAAGGTCACTGTGCTTGCTAGTTGATACCTGGTGTTCCCAAACCATTGTTTCCCCCTCTGACCATTTGTGACTCGTATTATGAGTTGTCAATGTTGACCAGACACAGCGGATTTATTTGGTCAAAGGAAGTACATATGCCTACTTTGGTCGGTCATTGTGCATGGTAGCCACACCGTGCTACTCCTGATTAAATGTGTTTATACTTTCCAGTTGAGAACTGATATTCTCGGACCATTGTCTCCCCCTCCGACCATTTGTGACTCGTGTTATGGTTGGTGAAAGTTGACCATCTATATTGAAATTGTTTGGTCATGGTCAGTGACATATGCCTAGTTTGGTTGTTTGGTGTGCATAGTAGCCACACCGTGCCACTATGTATCAAAGTTATTTGTCCTTTCTAGTCCATGTATAGGATTCCCAAACCATTGTTTCTCCCTCTAACCATTTGTGACTCATGTTATGAGTTGCCAAGGTTAACAAAACTTAGTGGTTTTCTTCCGTCCCAGTCAGTGACACATGCATCCTTTGGTTTGTCACTTTGCACGCTAGCCACACTGTCACTACTTGTTGAAGGTCTTTGTACTTGCTAGTTGATAACTAGTGTTCCCAACCCATTGTTTCCCCATCTGACGATTTGTGACTTGTGTTATGAGTTTTCAACGTTGACCACACACTGTGAAATTCGTTTGGTCATGGTTAGTGACATATGCCTACTTTGGGTTGTCAGTGTACGTGGTCACCACGCCGTGACACTACGTATTGAAGGTATTTGTAATTTCCAGTTGAAAGCTAGTGTTCCCAAACCATTGTTACCCCCCTCAAACTATCTGTGACTCTTGTTGTGAGTTGTCAACGTTGACCACATGAGGTGAAATTTGATGGTCATGGTCAGTGAAATATGCATACTTTGGTTGGTCACTGTACATGGTAGCCATACTGTGCCACTACATATTGAAGGTATTTGTACTTGTTACTTGATAACTAGTATTCACAAACCATTGTTTTCCACTATGACCATTTGTGACTCGTGTTATGAGTTGTCAAAGTTTACAACACTTAGTGACATTATTTGGTCATGGTCAGTGACATATGCCTACTTTGGTTGGTCATCGTGCATGGTATCCACACCATGCCAGAACTTATTGAAGGTCCTTGTGCTTGCTACTTGATACCTGGTGTTCCCAAACCATTGTTTACCCCACAGACCATTTGTGACTCATATTATGAGTTGTCAATGTTGACCAGACACAGCGGATGTCTTCGGTCAAAGGTAGTACATATGCGTACTTTGGTCGGTCATTGTGCATGGTAGCCACACCGTGCTACTACTCATTGAAGATCGCTGTACTTGCGAGTTGAGAACTGATGTTCCCAGACCATTGTTCCCCCCTCTGACCGTTATGGTTGGTGAATGTTGACCACCCATATTGAAATTCTTCGCTCATGGACAGTGACATATGCCTAGTCTGGTTGTTTGGTGTGCATATTAGCCACCGTGCCACTACGTGATAACATTATCTGTCCTTTTTAGTTGATACATAGGGTTCCCAAACCATTGTATCTCCCTCTGACCATTTGTGACTTGTGTTATGAGTTTTCAAGGTTGACCACACATAGTGGACTTCTTCGGCCATAGTCAGTGACGTATGCATCCTTTGGTTGGTCACTGTGCACGCTAGCCACACAGTGCCAACATTTGTTGAAGGTCTTCGTGCTTGCTAGTTGATCAATAGTGTTCCCAACCCATTGTTTCCCCCTCTGACCATTTGTTACTCGTGTTATGAGTTTTCAACATTGACCACACAATGTGCAATTCGTTTCGTCATGGTTAGTGACATATGCCTACTTTGGGTTGTCACTGTACATGGTTCCCACGTTGTGGCACTACGTATTAAAGGTCTTTGTGCTTTCTAGTTCATAGCTAGTGTTCCCAAACCATTTTTACCCCCCTCAGACTATCCGTGACAAGTGGTGCGAGTTTTCAACATTGACCACATGAAGTTAAATTTGTTGGTCATGGTCAGTGACATATGCGTACTTTGGTTGGTCACTGTGCATGGTAGCCATATTGTGCTTCTACATATTGAAGGTATTTGTACTTGCTAGTCGATAACTAGTATTCAAAAACCATTGTCTTCCACTCTGACCATTTGCGACTCGTGGTATGAGTTGACAAATTTTACCACACTTAGTGACATTATTTGCTCATGGTCAGTGACATATGCCTACTTTGGTTGGTTATCGTGCATGGTATGCACACCGTGCCAGAACTTATTGAGGGTGCTTGTGCTTGCTAGTTCATACCTGGTGTTTCCAAACCATTGTTTCCCACTCTGACCATTTGTGATTCGTATTATGAGATGTCAACGTTTACCACACACAGCGGATTTCTTCAGTCAAAGGCAGTATATATGCCTACTTTGGTCGGTCGTTGTGCATGGTAACCACACCGTGTTATTACTGATTGAATGTTGTTATACTTGCTAGTTGAGAACTGATATTTCCGAACCATTCTTTCCCCCTCTGACCATTTGTGAATCGTGTTATGGTTGGTGAACGTCGACCACCCATATCGAAATTGTTTGGTCATGGTAAGTGACATATGCCTAGTTTGGATGTTTAGTTTGCAAAGTAGCCACACCGTGCCACCGTGTAGTGAAGTTATTTGTCTTTCTAGTCCATGCATAGGGTTCCCAAACCATTGTCTCTCCCTCTGACCTTTTGTGACTCGTGTGATGAGTTGTAAAGGTTGACCACACATCGTGGACTTCTTCGGTCATAGTCAGTGACGTATGCATCCGTTGGTTGGTCACTGTGCATGCTAGCCACACCGTGCCACTACTTGTTGAAGGTCTTCGTACTTGATAGTTGATAACTAGTGTTCTTAATGCATTGTTTCCCCATCTGACCATTTGTGACTCGTGCTATGAGTCTTCAACATTAACCACACAAAGTGAAATTCGTTTCGTCATGGTCAGTGACATATGCCTACTTTGGGTTCTCACTGTACATGGTTACCACACCATGGCACTACGTATTAAAGGTCTTTGTGCTTTCTAGTTGATAGCTAGTGTTCCCAAACCATTGTTAACCCCCTCAGACTGTCTGTGACTCATGTTGTGACTTGTCAATGTTGACCACATGATGTGAAATCCGTGGGTCATGGTCAGTGACATATGCATACTTTGGTTGGTCACTGTGCATGGCATCCACAGTGTGCCACTACATATTGAAGGTATTTGTACATGCTAGTCGTGATCTATTATTCACAAATCATTCTCTTCCACTCTGACCATTTGTGACTCGTGTTATGAGTTGTCAAAGTTTACCACACCTTTTGACATTCTTTGGTCATGGTCTGTTACATATAGCTAGTCTTCCCAAACTAGTTTTACCACCTCCGAGTGTCTGTGACTCGTGCTGTGAGTTTTCAACGCTGACCACATGACGTGGAATTCTTTGGTCATGGTCGGTGACATATGCATACTTAGGTTGGTCACTGTGCATTGTAGCCACACTATGCCACTACATATTGAAGGTATTTGTACTTGCTAGTTGATAATTAGTATTCAGAAACCATTGTCTTCCACTCTGACCATTTGTGACTCGTGTTATGAGTTGTCAACATTTACCACACATGGTGACATTCTTTGGTCATGGTCAGTGACATATGCATACTTTGGTTGGTCATCGTGCATGGTATCAACACCGTGCCACAACTCATTGAAGGTCAATGTGCTTGCTAGTGGATACCTGGTGTTCCCAAACCATTGTTTCCCCCTCTGACCATTTGTGACTCGTGCTATGAGTCTTCAACATTAACCACACAATGTGAAATTCGTTTCGTCATGGTCAGTGACATATGCATCCTTTGGTTGGTCAGTTTATACGCTAGCCACACCGTGCCACTACTTGTTGGAGGTCTTTGTACTTGCTAGTTGATAATTAGTATTCAGAAACCATTGTTTTCCACTCCGACCATTTGTGACTCGTGTTATGAGTTGTCAACATTTACCACACATGGTGACATTCTTTGGTCATGGTCAGTGACATATGCATACTTTGGTTGGTCATCGTGCATGGTATCAACACCGTGCCACAACTCATTGAAGGTCAATGTGCTTGCTAGTTGATACCTGGTGTTCCCAAACCATTGTTTCCCCCTCTGACCATGTGTGACTCGTATTACGAGTTGTCAACGTTGACCACACACAGTGGATTTATTTGGTCAAAGGCAGTACATATGCCTACTTTTGGTCGGTCATTGTGCATGGTAGCCACACCGTGCTACTACTGATTCAATTTCAGTATACTTGCTAGTTGAGAACTGATATTCCCGGACCATTGTCTCTCCCTCGGACCGTTTGTGACTCGTGTTATGGTTGGTGAACGTTGACCACCCATATTGAAATTGTTTGGTCATGGTCAGTGACATATGCCTAGTTTGGTTGTTTGGTGTGCATAGTAGCCACACCGTTCCACTACGTATTGAAGTTATTTGTCCTTTCTAGTCCATGTATAGGATTCCCAAACCATTGTCTCTCCCTCTGACCATTTGTGACTCGTGTCATGAGTTGCCAGGGTTGACCACACATAGTGGACTTCTTCCGTCACAGTCAATGACATATGCATCCTTTGGTTGGTCAGTTTATACGCTAGCCACACCGTGCCACTACTTGTTGGAGGTCTTTGTACTTGCTAGTTGATAACTAGTATTCCCAACCCATTGTTTCCCCCTCTCACCATTTGTGACTTGTGTTATGAGTTTTCAACGTTGACCACACACTTTGAAATTCGTTTGGTCATGGTTAGTGACATATGCCTACTTTGGGTTGTCTCTGTACATGGTTACCACGCCGTGGTACTACGTATTGAAAGTATTTGTACTTTCTAGTTGATAGCTAGTGTTCCCAAGCCATTGTTACCCCCCCTCAGACTATCTCTGACTCATGCTGTGAGTTGTCTAAGTTGACCACATGAAGTGAAATTGATGGTCATGGTCAGTGACATATGTAGACTTTGGTTGGTCACTATGCATGGTAGCCATACTGTGCCACTACAAATTGAAGGTATTTGTACTTGTTACTTGATAACTAGTACTCACAAACCATTGTTTTCCACTCTGACCATTTGTGACTCGTGTTATGAGTTGTCAAAGTTTACCACACTTAGTGACATTATTTGGTCATGGTCAGTGACATATGCCTACTTTGGTTGGTTACCGTGCATGGTATCCACACGGTGCCAGAAATTATTGAAGTTCCTTGTGCTTGCTATTTGATACCTGGTGTTCCCAAACCATTGTTTCCCCCTCAGACCATTTGTGACTCATATTATGAGTTGTCAATGTTGACCACACACAGCGGATTTATTTGGTCAAAGGCAGTACATATGCGTACTTTGGTCGGTCATTGTACATGGTAACCACACCGTGCTACTACTCATTGAAGATTGCTGTACTTGTGAGTTGAGAACTGATGTTCCCAGACCATTGTTATTCCCTCTGACCGTTTGTGACGTGTTATGGTTGGTGAACGTTGACCCCCCGTATTGAAATTCTTCGGTCATGGTCAGTGACATATGCCTAGTCTGGCTGTTTGGTGTGCATATTGGCCACACCGTGCCACTACGTACTAAAGGTATATGTCCTTTCTAGTTAATACATAGGGTTCCCAAACCATTGTCTCTTCCTCTGACCTTTTGTGACTCGTGTTATGAGTTGTCAAGGTTGACCACACATAGTGGACTCTTTCGGTCATAGTCAGTGACGTATGCATCCTTTGGTTGGTCACTGTGCACGCTAGCCACACCGTGCCACTATTTTTTGAAGGTTTTCGTGCTTGCTAGTTGATAACTAATGTTCCCAACCCATTGTTTCCCCCTCTGACCATTTGTGACTTGTGTTATGAGTTTTCAACATTTACCATACAATGTAAAATTCATTTCGTCATGGTTAGTGACATATGCCTATTTTGGGTTATCACTGTACATGGTTACCACGCAGTGGCACTACGTCTTAAAGGTCTTTGTGCTTTCTAGTTCATATCTAGAGTTCCCAAACCATTGTTACCCCCCTCAGACTGTCTGTGACTCGTGTTGTGAGTTGTCAACGTTGACGACATGAAGTGAAATTCGTTGGTCATGGTCAGTGACATGTGCATACTTTGGTCGGCCACTGTGCATGGTAGCCACACTGTGCCACTACATATTGACAATATTTTTGCTTGCTACTCGATAACTAGTATTCATAAACCATTGTCTTCCACTCAGACCATTTGTGACTCGTGTTATGACTTGTCAAAGTTTACCACACTTAGTGACACTATTTGGTCATGGTCAGTGACATATGCCTACTTTGGTTGGTCATTATGCATGGTATCCACACCGTGCCAGAACTTATTGAAGGTCCTTGTGATTGCTAGTTGATACCTGGTGTTCCCAAACCATTGCTTCCCCCTCTGACCATTTGTGACTCGTATTTTGAGTTGTCAATGTTGACCACACATAGCGGATTTCTTTGGTCAAAGGCAGTACATATGCCTAATTTGGTCGGTCATTGTGCATGGTAGCCACACCGTGCTATTACTGATTGAATGTCGTTATACTTGCTAGTTGAGAACTGATATTCCCGGACCATTGTTTCCCACTCTGACCATTTGTGAATCGTGTTATGGTTGGTGAACGTTGACCACCCATATTGAAATTGTTTGGTCATGGTCAGTGACATATGCCTAGTTTGGTTGTTTGGTGTGCATAGTAGTCACACTGTGCCACTACGTATTGAGGTTATTTGTCCTTTCTAGTCCATGCATAGGGTTCCCAAACCATTGTCTCTCCCTCTGACCATTTGTGACTCCTGTTATGAGTTGTCAAGGTTGACCACACATAGTGGACTTCTTCGGTCATAGTCAGTGACGTATGCATCCTTTGGTTGGTCACTGTGCACTTTAGCCACACCGTGCCACTACTTGTTGAAGTTCTTCGTACTTGCTAGTTGAAAACTATTGTTCCCAACCCATTGTTTCCCCCTCTGACCATTTGTGACTCATGTTATGAGTTTTCAACATTGACCACACAATGTCAATTTTGTTTCGTCATGGTTAGTGACATATGCCTACTTTGGGTTGTCACTGTACATGGTCACCACGCCGTGGCACTACGTATTAAAGGTATTTGTGCTTTCTAGTTCATAGCTAGTGTTCCCAAACCATTGATACCCTCCTCAGACTATCTGTGACTCGTGTTGTGAGTTTTCAACATTGACCACATGAAGTGAAATTTGTTGGTCATGGTCAGTGACATATGCATGCTTTGGTTGGTCACTGTGCATGGTAGCCACACTGTGCCACTACATATTGAAGGTATTGTCAATGCGCCGGATAGCAACGGTCTAGAAAACGGGTCCCGACATGGGAGGCCGCCAACCGCTCTTGGTATTGCAACCAAGATAACATATCACCCTTGAACGAGGGATCCACACTTTAGGTTCGTTTGGTTTGCAACCTCACGAAGTCCGCATGTTGGTCTTTAGTGTCTACCTTTGGTTGGACACTCTGTGAGGAGTCTCAAAGGCAAGAACTATAAATGGATGCATGCAAGGTACAGGCTTTTATACTTGCAGAGCTTTGCTAAAGCTTCTGCTTGTAGTGGCTCCACTGGAGCCAACCTCAACCTACAATCCTACTTGGCGCGTCCTTAGACCGCCAAGTGTCATCCTCAAGCCAGGCTTTTAGTAAGCTTCATAGAAGCTTCCTGTCCAAGTTTTGGCCACAACAAAATGTGGCCGTCGCGGGGTTTGAACCTGCGATCTCTCGTCTGAGACTCCGGTGCCTATTCAACCATGCCAAAAAGGTATGGTTCCTATGATGAGCCACAGGGGACATACCCATTATGGGCAGTGCATTCCTGGCCCATCTCAAAACAGACCAAGGGGACGTACTCCACAGAGCAGTGCATGCCTTGTCTGTATGTGTAGCTAGCCAGCTAGGNGCTTGTAGTGGCTCCACTGGAGCCAACCTCAACCTACAATCCTACTTGGCGCGTCCTTAGACCGCCAAGTGTCATCCTCAAGCCAGGCTTTTAGTAAGCTTCATAGAAGCTTCCTGTCCAAGTTTTGGCCACAACAAAATGTGGCCGTCGCGGGGTTTGAACCTGCGATCTCTCGTCTGAGACTCCGGTGCCTATTCAACCATGCCAAAAAGGTATGGTTCCTATGATGAGCCACAGGGGACATACCCATTATGGGCAGTGCATTCCTGGCCCATCTCAAAACAGACCAAGGGGACGTACTCCACAGAGCAGTGCATGCCTTGTCTGTATGTGTAGCTAGCCAGCTAGGCAGTGGACAAGGTGCATACTATTTCAACAAATCTCTCCCTTGCACCTCTGTCCATCTGGCGCTTACTGGGCTCCATCAATGCCTTGGGGCTCACCCTTCCTCTGTCGCACTCCTCATGCCAAATCCATGAATGCCTGCATAGTGCAAGTCGCTCTCCAGCGGCTTGGTCATGCAGTCATCAAACATGCTCTTTGTTCCGCAGTGCTGCAAGTCCACCACGTTCTTCATGACCAGGTCACGTGAGTAGTGGTAACGTATGTCGATGTGCTTCGTTCGCCGGGAGATGATATCGTCTTCAACCATTGAGATGGCACTCATGTTGTCCACGTGTACGACCGTGGCATCCTTATGTGGTACTGTCATTTCGCCAAGGAGGCTGCGCAGCCACTGAGTCTCTTTGCACAACTCAGACAGAGCAACATACTCTGCCTCAGCCGTGGACACAGAAACACAATCCTGCTTCCTACTGGCCCATGAGATGGCAGCGCCATTCAAGATGCACACGTATCCGGAGGTGGATTTCCTGTCGTCGAGGTTTCCTCCCCAGTCAGCATCGGTATAGCACTTCAGGCGAAGGGGTTCCGTTCCTTCTTGGCCTCCAAGGATGAGGCCCATGTGACGTGTCTTTTGCAGGTAGCGCAAGATGCGCTTGACTGCCTGCCAGTGTTGTGGCCCAGGGTTGGCCACGAATCTGCTCACTTGTCCCACAATATAGCAGATGTCAGGACGAGTCCCTACCATGGCGTACATGATGCTACCCACGGCGGACTGGTAGGGGATGTCTTGCATCTCTCTTTGTTCTGCTTCGTTGCTTGGCGACATGGAGGCCTTCAGCTTCGTATCGGTCGTCATTGGGGTGCTGACAGGTTTGCAGTCTTCCATGTGATAGCGCTTCAGTACCTTACCAATGTATTTGGTTTGGTTGAGTTCGATGGTGCCGGCTACTCGGTTGCGGTGGATGGCGATCCCGAGGTAGTACTCGAGAGGACCCATGTCCTTCATCTTGAACCTTTTGCTGAGGTCAGACTTCAGCTCATCCAGCAGCTCGACCGAAGACGAGCAGATGATCAGATCATCCACGTACAGTGCAACCAGCATTAGCCCTCTCCCATCATCGCGCACATACACGCTCGGATCACTGTGGCAATGCGTGAAGGAGAGACCGGTCATGAAACCGTCCATCTCTTTGTACCACATCCTTGGGGCCTGTTTCAGCCCGTAGAGCGCTTTCACCAACTTGCACACCTTACCCTCGGGAGCTTCGACTCCTTCGGGCACCTCCATCAGCACTTCCTTGTCAAGCTTCCCATAAAGAAAAGCTGTCTTGACGTCCATCTGGTGTATCTCCAGGTTCTTTGCAGCTGCAATGCCAAGGAGAGAGCGGATGGAGGCAAAGGTCACGACGGGCGCGAACGTCTCATCGTACTCAGAGCCCGGGCGTTGAGAGAACCCCTTAGCCACTACCCTTGCCTTGAACTTGTCGATGCTGCCGTCTTGCTTCTTCTTCACTCGGAGGACCCACTTGGATCCCACCACGTGGGCCTTGTCGGGTCTATCCACCAGCACCCACGTGCCGTTCTCGACAATGGACGCGAGCTCGCTGTCCACTGCCTCCTTCCACTTAGCCGCATCTGGGCCATTCATCGCCTCCGCCACTGTGGATGGCTCTCNCTTTCCAAGGGTGCGTTCGTCAAACACGACGTCGCGGCTCCTCACGAGCTTGCCTGCTGCCTGGTCCCAAAGCCGATAGGCTTTGTGTGACGTGTCGTACCCAACCATGACGCACTTCCTCGAACGTGCGTCAAGCTTGCCTCCACCTTCTCCCGACTGGATCTTCACCCATGCAGTTGACCCAAACACCTTCAGATGGGATGCGTTGGGTTTCTTTCCCGACCATGCTTCCTGTGGGGTCTTCAGCTGCTTGTCCTGCTCCTTTCCACGCTTCCGCAAGGCGGTCGCTGGTGTGAGGTTCAAGAGGTAGCAGGCCGTTGTTGCTGCTTCAGCCCAAAAGCGAGGTGGGAGCTTGGCGTCGAAGAGCATGCTTCGCACCATGCCGAGCAGGGTCTGGTTCATCCTCTCGGCCACGCCGTTGCTTTGGGGATTGTATGGGGTGGTCTGCTCGTGGCGGATGCCATGATGCTTGAGCCAAGGCTTGCATGCCTCGTACTCACCCCCGTTGTCACTTCGAAGCGTCTTCACCTTCTTGGACGTTTGCCGCTCCACCATGGCGACGAACTCGAGGAGCTTCTCCTTGACCTCTCCCTTTGTTTTGAGGAAGTAGATCCACAACTTGCGGCTGTGGTCATCAATGAAGGTCAGGAAGTACTTGCTTCCTCCGTTAGACGATGTGCGGAAGGGTCCACACACGTCACTGTGTATCAGTTCCAAGACGTTCTCCGCTCGTTGACCTCCTCTCCCAAACGGCTTCTTTTTTGCCTTCGCTTAGAGGCATGGTTCACACAATGCACACCCTTCGCCATGCTTCATGGTGCACCCTTCCATTCCGCGGACTACCTCTTGCTCCTGCATCTTCTGCAGCGTGCTGTTGGCCACATGGCCAAATCGCCAGTGCCACAGCTCAGCGTCAGTGTCCTTGGTTGATGTGGCGGCCACAGCGGTCGCTCTGTGAGGATTCTCAAAGGCAAGAACTGTAAATGGATGCATGCAAGGTACAGGCTTTTATACTTGCAGAGCTTTGCTAAAGCTTCTGCTTGTAGTGGCTCCACTGGAGCCAACCTCAACCTACAATCCTACTTGGCGCGTCCTTAGACCGCCAAGTGTCATCCTCAAGCCAGGCTTTTAGTAAGCTTCATAGAAGCTTCCTGTCCAAGTTTTGGCCACAACAAAATGTGGCCGTCGCGGGGTTTGAACCTGCGATCTCTCGTCTGAGACTCCGGTGCCTATTCAACCATGCCAAAAAGGTATGGTTCCTATGATGAGCCACAAGGGACATACCCATTATGGGCAGTGCATTCCTGGCCCATCTCAAAACAGACCAAGGGGACGTACTCCACAGAGCAGTGCATGCCTTGTCTGTATGTGTAGCTAGCCAGCTAGGCAGTGGACAAGGTGCATACTATTTCAACAGGTATTTGTACTCGCCAGTCGATAACTAGTATTCAAAAACCATTGTCTTCCACTCTGACCATTTGTGACTCGTGTTATGAGTTGTCAAAATTTACCACACTTAGTGACATTATTTATTCATGGTCAGTGACATATGCCTACTTCTGTTGGTCATCGTGCATGGTATCCACACCGTGCCAGAACAAATTGATGGTCCTTATGCTTGCTGGTTGATACCCGGTGTTCCCAAACCATTATTTCCCCCTCAGACCATTTGTGACTCATATTATGAGTTCTCAATGTTGACTACACACAGCGGATTTCTTTGGTCAAAGGCAGTACATATGCGTACTTTAGTCGATCATTGTGCATGGTCGCCACACCCTGCTACTACCCATTGAATATCGATGTACTTGTGAGTTGAGAACTTATGTTCCCAGACCATTGTTCCCCCCTCTGACCGTTTGTGACTCGTGTTATGGTTGGTGAACGTTGACCACCCATATTGAAATTCTTCGGTCATGGTCAGTGACATATGCCTAGTCTGGTTGTTTGGTGTGCATATTAGCCACACCGTGCCACTACGTATTAAATTTCTCTGTCCTTTCTAGTCGATACATAGGGTTCCCGAACCATTGTCTCTCCCTCTGACCATTTGTGACTCGTGTTATGAGTTGTCAGGGTTGACCACACATAGTGGACTAATTCAGTCGTAGTCAGTGTCGTATGCATCCTTTGGTTTGTCACTGTGCACACTAGCCACACCGTGCCACTTCTTGTTGAAGGTCTTCATACTTGTTTGGTAATAACTAGTGTTCCCAACCCATTGTTTCCCCATCTGACCATTCGTGACTCGTGTTATGAGTTATCAACATTGACCACACAATCTGAAATTCCTTTCATCATGGTTTGTGACATATGCCTACTTTGGGTTGTCACTGTACATGGTTACCACGCCGTGACACTACGTATTAAAGGTCTTTGTACTTCCTAGTTCATAGCTAGTGTTCCCAAACCATTGTTACCCCCCTCAGACTATGTGTGACTCGTGTTGCGAGTTGTCAACGTTGACCAAATGAAGTGAAATTCGTTGGTCATTGCCAGTAACATATGCCTACTTTGCTTGGTCACTGTGCACGGTAGCCACACTATGCCACTGCATATTGAAGGTATTTGTACTTGCTACTCGATAAGTAGTATTAAAAAACCATTGTCTTCCACTCTGACCATTTGTGACTCGTGTTTTGAGTTGTCAAAGTTTACAACACTTAGTGACATAATTTTTGCATGGTCAGTGACATATGCCTACTTTGGTTGGTCATCGTGCATGGTATCCACACCGTGCCAGAACTTATTGAAGGTCCTTGTGCTTGCTAGTTGACACATGGTGTTCCGAATACATTGTTTCCCCCTCAGACCATTTGTGACTCATATTGTGAGTTGTCAATGTTGACCACACACAGCGGATTTTTTTGGTCAAAGGCAGTACATATGCGTACTTTAGTCGGTCATTGTGCACGGTAGCCACAACCTGCTACTACTCATTGAATATCGCTGTACTTGTGAGTTGAGAACTGATGTTCCCAGACGATTGTTTTCCCCTCTGACCGTTTGTGACCTGTGTTATGGTTGGTGAACGTTGACCACCCATGTTGAAATTCTTCGGTCATGGTCAGTGACATATGCCTAGTCCGGTTGTTTGGTGTGCATATAAGCCACACCGTACCACTACGTATTAAAGTTCTCTGTCCTTCCTAGTCGATACATAGGGTTCCCAACCCATTGTCTCTCCCTCCGACCATTTGTGACTCGTGTTAAGAGTTGTCAAGGTTGACCACTCATAGTTGACTTCTTCGGTCATAGTCTGTGACGTATGCATCCTTTGGTTGGTCACTGTGCACGCTAGCCACACCGTGCCACTACTTGTTGAATGTCTTCCTACTTGTTTGGTAATAACCAGTGTTCCAACCCATTGTTTCCCCCTCTGACCATTTGTGACTCGTGTTATGAGTTTTCAACATTGACCACACAATGTGAAATTCGTTTCGTCATGGTTAGTGACATAAGCCTACTTTGAATTGTCACTGTACATGGTTACCATGCCGTGGCACTACGTATTAAAGGTCTTTGTGATTTATACTTCATAGCCAGTGTTCCCAACCCATTGTTATCCCCCTCAGACTATCTGTGACTCGTGTTGCGACTTGTCAATGTTGACCGCATGAAGTGAAATTCGTTGGTCATGGTCAGTGACATATGCATACTTTGGTTGGTCACTCTGCCTGGTAGCCACACTGTGCCACTACATATTGAAGGTATTTGTACTTGCTAGTCGATAACTAGTATTAAAAACCCATTGTCTTCCACTCAGACCATTTGTGACTTGAGTTATGAGTTGTCAAATTTTACCACACGTAGTGACATTATTTGCTAATGGTCAGTGACATATGCCTACTTTGGTTGGTCATAGTGCATCGTATCCACACCGTGCCAGAACTTATTGAAGGTCCTTGTGCTTGCTAGTTGATACCTGATCTTCCCAAACCATTGTCTCCCCCTCTGACCATTTGTGACTCGTATTATGAGTTGTCAACGTTTACCACACACAGCGGATTTCTTCGGTCAAAGGCAGTACATATGCCTTCTTTGCTCGGTCATTGTGTATGGTAGCCTCACCGTGCTATTACTCTTTTAATGTGATTAAACTTGCTAGTTGATAACTAATATTCCCGGACCATTGTTTCCCCCTCTGTTCATTTGTGAATCGTGTTATGGTTGGTGAACGTTGACCACCCATGTTGAAATTGTTTGGTCATGGCTACTGACATATGCCTAGTTTTGTTGTTTGTTGTGCACAGTAGCCACACGGTGCCATTACGTCTTGAAGTTATTTGTCCTTTATAGTCCATGCATAGGGTTCACAAACTATTGTCTCTGCCTCTGACCATTTGTGACTCGTGCTATGAGTTGTCAAGGGTGACCACACATAGTGGACTTCTACGGTCATAGTCAGTGACGTATGCATCCTTTGGTTGGTCACTGTGCACGCTAGCCACACCGTGCCACTACTTGTTGAAGGTCTTCGTACTTGCTAGTTGATAACTAGTGATCCCAACCCATTGTTTCCCCCTCTGACCATTTGTGACTCGTGTTATGGGCTTTCAACATTGACCACCCAATGTGAATTTCGTTTCGTCATAGTTAGTGACATATGCCTACTTTGGGTTGTCACTGTACATGGTTACCATGCCGTGGCACTACGTATTAAAGGTATTTGTGCTTTCTAGTTCATGGCTAGTGTTCCCAAACCATTGTTACCCTCCTCAGACTATATGTGACTCGTGTTGCGAGTTGTCAACGTTGACCACATGAAGTGACATTCGTTGGTCATGGTCAGTGACATATGCATACTTTGGTTGGTCACTGTGCATGGTAGCCACACTGTGCCACTACATATTGAAGGTGTTTGTACATGGTACTCGATAACTAGTATTAAAAACCCATTGTCTTCCACTCTGACCATTTGTGACTCGTGTTATGAGTTGTCAAATTATACCACACTTCGTGACATTATGTGCTCATGGTCAGTGACATATGCCTACTTTGGTTGGTCATCGTGCATGGTATCCACACCGTGCCAGAAGGTATTGAAGGTCCTCGTGCTTGCTAAATGATACCTGCTGTTTCCAAACCATTCTTCCCCCTCTGACCATTTGTGACTCGTATTATGAGTTGTCAGCGTTTACCACATACAGCGGATTTCTTCGGTCGAAGGCAGTACATATGCTTACTTTGGTCGGTCGTTGCGCATGGTAGCCACACCGTGCTATTACTGATTGAATGTCGTTATACTTGCTAGTTGAGAACTGATATTCCCGAACCATTGTTTCCCCCTATGACCATTTGTGAATCGTGTTATGGTTGGTAAACGTTGACCACCCATATTGAAAATGCTTGGTCATGGTCAGTGACATATGCCTAGTTTGGTTGTTTGGTAAGCATAGTAGCCATACCGTACCGCTACGTATTGAAGTTATTTTTCCTTTCTAGTCCATGCATAGGGTTCCCAAACCATTGTCCCTCCCTCTGACCAGGTGTGACTCGTGTTATGAGTTGTCAAGGTTGATCACACATAGTTGACTTCTTCGGCCATAGTCAGTGACGTATGCATCATTTGGTTCGTCACTGTGCACGCTAGCCACACCGTGCCACTACTTTTTGAAGGTCTTCGTACTTGCTAGTTGATAACTAGTGTTCCCAACCCATTATTTCCCCCTCTGACCATTTGCGACTCGTGTTATGAGTCTTCAACATTGACCACACAATGTGAAATTAATTTCGTCATTGTCAGTGACATATGCCTACTTTGGGTTGTCACTGTACATGGTCACCACGCTGTGGCACTACGTATTAGATATCTTTGTGCTTTCTAGTTTATAGCTAGTGTTCCCAAACCATTGTTACCCCCCTCAGACTATCTGTGACTCGTGTTGCGAGTTGTCAACGTTGACAACATGAAGTGAAATTCGTTGGTCATGGTGAGTGACATATGCATACTTTGGTTGGTCACTGTGCATGGTAGTCACACCGTGCCACTACATATTGAAGGTATTTGTACTTGCCAGTGGATCACTAGTATTCAAAACCCATTGTCTTCCACTCTGAACATTTGTGACTCCTGTTGTGAGTTGTCAAATTTTACCACACTTAGTGACATTATTTGCTCATGGTCACTGACATATGCCTATTTTGGTTGGTCATCGTGCATGGTATCCACACCGTGCCATAATGTATTGAAGGTCCATGTGCTTGCTAGTTGATACCTGGTGTTCCCAAACCATTGTTTCCCCCTCTGACCATTTGTGATTCGTATTATGAGTTGTCAACGTTTACCACACACAGCGGATTTCTTCGGTCAAAGGCAGTACATATGCCTACTTTGTTCGGTCATTGTGCATGGTAGCCACACCATGCTACTTTTGATTGAAGTTCATTGTACTTGTTAGTTGGTATCAAGTATTCCTAAACCATTGTTTCCCCCTCTGACAATTCTTGACCTAATTATGGGATCGGGACTGGGATCAGGACTGGGATCGGGAGTGGGATCGGGACAAGGATCGGGACTGGGATGGGAACTGGGATTGTGACTTAGATCGGGACTTAGATCAGGACTGGGAATCGGGACTTGGATCGGGAGTGGGATCGGGACTGGGATCGGGACTAGGATCGCGACTGGGATCGGGGCTGTGATCGGGGTTGGGATCGGGACTGGGATCGGGACTTGGATCAAGACTGGGATCAGGACTGGGATCCGGACTAGGATCGGGTCTGGGATCGGGACTGGGATCGGGACTGGGGTCGGGACTGGGATCGGGATTGGGATCGGGACTGGGATCGGGACTGGGACCGGGACTGGGATCGGGACTTGGATCAAGACTGGGATCAGGACTGGGATCCGGACTAGGATCGGGTCTGGGATCGGGACTGGGATCGGGACTGGGGTCGGGACTGGGATCGGGATTGGGATCGGGACTGGGATCGGGACTGGGACTTGGATTGGGACTAGGACTGGGACTGGGACTGGGACTGGGACTGGGACTAGGACTGGGACTTGGACTGGGACTATGACTGGGACTGGGACCGGGGCCGCGACTGGGACTGGGACTAGGACAGGGACTGTGACTGGGACTGGGACCGGGACTGGGATCGGGACTGGGATCGGGACTTGGATCGGGACTGGGATCGGGACTCGGAACGGGACTGGGACTGGGACTAGGATCGGGACTGGGATTGGCACTGGGATGTAGACTAGGATCGCGACTGGGATCGAGACAGGGATCAGGGCTGATATCGGGACTAGGACCGGGACAGGGATCGGGACTGGGATCGAGACTGGGATCGGGACTGGGACCAGGACTGGGATCGGGACTTGGATCAAGACTGGGATCAGGACTGGGATGGGGACTGGGATCAGAACCGGGATCAGGACTGGGATCGGGAGTGGGATCGGGACAAGGATCGGGACTGGGATGGGGATTGGGCTCGGGACTGTGATCAGGACTGGGATCAGGACTGGGATGGGGACTTGGATGGGGACTGGGATCAGAACCGGGATCAGGACTGGGATCGGGACTGGGATCGGGACTGTGATCGGGAGTGGGATCGAGACTATGACCGGGACTGGGATCGGGACTAGGATTGGGACTGGTATCGGGACTGGGATCGGGACTGGGAGCTGGACTGTGATCGGGACTGGGATCAGGACTGGGATCAGGACTGGGTTCGGGACTGGGATCAGGACTAGGACCGGGACTGGGATCGGGACAGGGCTCGGGACTGGGATCGGGACTGGGATCAGGAGTGGGATCGGGACTGGGATCAGGACAGGGTTCGGGACTAGGATCAGGAATGGGATCGGGACTGGGATCAGGACTGGGATCGGGACTGGGATCGGGACTGGGATCAGGACTGGGTTCGGGACTGGGATCGGGACTAGGACCGGGACTGGGATCGGGACTGGGATCGGGACTGGGATCGGGACTGGGATCAGGAGTGGGATCGGGACTGGGATCAGGACAGGGTTCGGGACTAGGATCAGGAATGGGATCGGGACTGGGATCAGGACTGGTATCGGGATTGGGATCGAGACTTGGATCGGGACTTGGATCGGGACTGGGATCGGGACAAGGTTCGAGATTGGGATCGGGACAGGGATCGGGGCTGGGATCGGGACATGGATTGGGACTCGGATCGGGACTGGGATCAGGAATGGGATCGGGACCAGGATCGAGACTGGGATCAGGAATAGGATGGGGATTGGGATCGGGACTGCGATTGGGACTGGGATCGGGACTAGGATCAAGAATGGGATCAGGACTGGGATCGGGACTGGCATCAGGACTGGGATCGGGACTGGGATCAGGACTGGGATCGGGACTGGGATCAGGACTGAGATTGAGACTTGGATCGGGACTGGGATCAGGGTTGAGATCGGGAGTGGGATCAGGATTGTGATTTGGACTAGGATCGGGACTGGGATCGGGACTGGGATCGGGACTGGGATCGGGATTGGGATCAGGGCTGGGATCAGGATTGGGATCGGGGCTGTGATCGGGACTTGGTTCGGGACTGGGATCAGGACTGGGATCGGGACTGGGATCGGGACTGGGATCTGGACTGGGATCGGGACTGGGACTGTGACTGGGACTGGGATCGGGACTGGGATTGGGACTGGGATCGGGACATGGAGCAGGACTGGGAGCTGGATTGGGACCAGGACTGGGACCGGGACTAGGACAGGGAATAGGACCGGGACTGGGACCAAGACTGGGACTGGGACAGGGACTGGATCAGGGACTAGGACCGGGACAGGGACAGGGACTGGGACTATGACTTCAATCGGGACTGGGATCGGCAGTGGCATCGGGACTGGGAACGGGTCTGGGATCGGGACTGGGATCAGGACTGGGATCGAGAGTGGGATTGGTACTCGAATCACGACTGGGATTGGGACTCTAATCGGGACTGGGATGGGGACTGGGATCAAGACTGGGATCGGGACTGGCATCGGGACAAGGATCGGGACTGGGATCGGGACACGGATCGGAACTGGGATTAGGACTGGGATCGGGACTGGGATCAGGACAGTGATCAGGCCAGGGATCGGGACTGGGACCGAGACTGGGATCGGGACTGCGACCGTGACTAGAAACCTGACTGGGACCGGGACTGGGACGAGGACTGGGACCGGGACTGGGACTGGAACTAGGACTGGGACTGGGAATGGGTCTGGGACCGGGACTGGGACCGGGACTGGGACCAGTTGGGAGCGGGATTGGGACCGGGACTGGGACCAAGACTGGGACCGAGACTAGGTCCTGGACTGGGACTGGGAGAAGGACTGGGACTGGGGCTAGGACTGGGACTGTGGCTGGGAACAGGACGGGGATAAGGATTGGGATCGGGACTGGGATCAGGACTAGGATCGCGACTAGGATCGGGACTTCGATCGGGACTGGCATCGGGACTGGGATCGGTTCTAGGATCAAGACTAGGATCGGGAGTGGGGTCTGGACTCGGATCGGGACTGGGATCGCGATTGAATCGGGACTGGGACCGGGACTGGGATCGGGACCAGGATTGGGACTGGGATCGGGACTGGGATCAGGACGGGGATCAGGACTGGGATCGGGACTTGGATCAGGACTGGGATCGGGACTGGGATCGGGACTGGTATCGGGATTGGGATCGAGACTGGGATCGGTACTTGGATCGGGACTGGGATCGGGACTCAGATCGGGACTAGGATCGAGGCTAGGATCGGGACTGGGATTGGGACTCGGATCGGGACTAGGATCGGGAATAGGATCGGGACTATGATCAAGACTGGGATCAGGACTAGGATGGGGATTGGGATCGGGACTGTGATCGGGACTGGGATCGGGACTCGGATCGGGACTGGGATCGGGACTGGGATCGGGACTGGGGTCGGGATTGGGACCAGGACTGGGATCGGTACAGGGATCAGGATTGAGATCGGGACTAGGATCGGGAGTGGGATCAGGGCTGGGATCAGGACTGGGATCAGGACTGGGATCGGGACTCGGATCGGGACTGGGATCGGGACTGGGATCGGGACTGGGATCGGGACAGGGATCGGGACTGGGATCGGGATTGGGATCGGGGTTGGGATCGGGATTGGGATCGGGAATGTGATCGGGATTGGGATCGGGACTGGGATCTAGACAGGGATCGGGACTGGGATCTAGACAGGGATCAGGACTGGGATCGGGACTGGGATCGGGATTCGGATCGGGACTGGGACTGGGATTTGGGACTGGGATTGGAACTGGGATTGGGTCTGGGATCAGGACATGGATCAGGACTGGGAGCTGGACTGCGACCGGGACTCGGACCGGGACTGGGACTGCGACTGGGACTGGGATAAGGACCAGGACTGGGACTGGGACAGGGACTGGGACTAGGAATGTGACTGGATCAGGACTGGGATCGGGAATGGGATCGAGACTAGGATCGCGACTAGGATCGGAAGTGGCATCGGGACTGCGATCGGGACAGGGATCAGGACTGGGATCGGGTCTGGGATCAGGACTGGGATCGGGACTGGGATCGGGAATGGGATCGAGAGTGGGATTGGTACTCGAATCAGGACTGGGATCGGGACACTAATCAGGACTGGGATGGGGACTGGGATCGAGACTGGGATTGGGACTGGCATCGGGACAAGGATCGGGACTGGGATCGGGACACGGATCGGAACTGGGACCGGGACTGGGATCGGGACTGGGATCATGACAGTGATCGGGCCAGGGATCGGGACTCGGAACGAGAGTGGGACCTCGACTACGACTGTGACTGGGAACGGGACTGGGACCGGGACTGGGACGAGGACTGGACCAAGACTCGGACCGGGACTCGGACCGTAACTGGGACCGAGACAGGGACCGAGACTGGGACCGGGACTGGGACCAGGATTGGGACCGGGATTCGGACCAAGAATGGGACCGAGACTGGGACCCGGACTGGGACCTGGACTGGGACTGGGAGTAGGATTGGGGCTCGGGCTAGGACTGGGACTAGGACTGGGATCAGGCTTGGGACAAGGACTGGGATCCGGACTGGGATCAGGACGGGGATTGCGACTAGGATCAGGACTTGGATCGGGACAGGCATCGGGACTGGGATCGGGACTGGGATCGAGACTAGGATCGGGACTGGGGTCGGGACTCGGATCGGGACTGGGATCGGGACAAGGATCAGGACTCGGATCGGGATTGGGATCGTGACTGAGATCGGGACTGGGATCAGGACTGGGATCGGGAATGGGATCGGGAGTAGGATCGGGACTGGGATCGGGACTGGGATCGTGACTGTGATCCGGACTAGGATCGGGATTGGGACCGGGACTGAGATCGGAACTGGGGTCAGGACTGGGATCGGGATTGGGATCGGGACTGGCATCGGGACTGGGACTGGGACTGGGATTGAGACTAGGACTGGGACTAGAACTGGGAGAGGGACCAGGACCGAGATTGGGACTGGGACTAGGACAGGGATTGTGACTGGAACTGGGACCGGGACAGGGATCGGGACTGGGATCAGGAGTGGGATCGGGACTAGGATCGAGACTCGGAACGGGATTGGGAATGGGACTAGTATCGGGACTGGGATTGGGACTGGGATCTAGACTGGGATCGCGACTGGGATCGAGACTGGAATCAGGGCTGGCATCGGGACTAGGACCTGGACTGGGATCCGGCCTGGGATCGGGACTCGGGTCGGGACTAGGATCAAGGCTGGGATCGGGACTGGGATCCGGACTAGGATCAAGACTGGGATGGGGACTGGGGTCAGGACTAGGATCAGGACGGGGGTCGGGACTGGGATCGGGACTGGGAATAAGATTGGGACTAGGACATGGACTGGGACTGAGACTGGGACTGGGACTGGGACAAGGACTAGGACTTGGACTGGGACTGGGACTGGGACTGGGACCGGGACTGAGACTGTGACTTGGACTAGGACTGGGACTGTGACTGGGACTGGGACCGGGACTGGGATCGGGACTAAGATCGAGACGAGGATCAGGACTCGGAACGGGACGGGGACCGCGATTGGGATCGGGACTGGGATTGGGACTGGGATGTGGAATGGGATCGCCACTCGGATCAGGACTGGGATCAGGGCAGGGATCAGGACTAGGATCGGGACTGGGATCGGGACTGGGATAAATTTTGGGATCGGGACTGGGATCGGGACTTGGATCGGGACTTGGATCAGGACTGGGATCAGGACTGATATCGGGACTGGGATTGGGACTGGGATCTAGGCTGGGATCGGGACTGAGATCAGGACTCGGATTGGGACTGGGATAGGGATTGGGATCGGGACTGGGGTCGGGACTTGGATCGGGACGGGGATCGGGACTAGGATGGGGATTGGGATCGGGACTGGGATCGGGACTGGGATCGGGACTAGGATCGCGAATGGGATTGGGACTCGGATCGGGACTGGGATCAGGACTGGGATCGGGACTGGGATCGGGACTTGGATCGGGACGGGGATCGGGACTAGGATGGGGATTGGGATCGGGACTGGGATCGGGACTGGGATCGGGACTAGGATCGCGAATGGGATTGGGACTCGGATCGGGACTGGGATCAGGGCTGGGATCAGGACTTGGATCGGGACAAGGATCAGGACTGAGATCGGGACTGGGATCGGGACTAGGATCAGGACAGGGATCGGGGCTTGGATCGAGACTGGGATCAGGATTGGGAGCGGGACTGGGATCGGGACTGGGATCATGACTGGGATCGGGACAGGGATTGGGACTCGGATCGGGACTTGGATCGGGAATGGGATTGGGACCGGGATCGAGACTGGGATCAGGACTAGGATGGGGATTGGGATCGGGACTGGGATCGGGACTGGGATCGGGACTGGGATCAGGACTGGGATAAGGGCTGGGATCGGGACTGGGATCAGGATTGAGATCGAGACTGGGATGGGACTGGGATCAGGGCTGGGATCGGGACTGGGATCCGGACTGGGATCAGGACTGGGACCGGGACTGGGACTGGGACTTGGACCGGGACTTGGATCGAGATTGGGACCGGGTCTGAGACCCGGACTGGGACCGGGACTGGGACTGGGACTTGGACCGGGACTTGGATCGAGATTGGGACCGGGTCTGAGACCCGGACTGGGACCGGGACTGGGACTGGGACTTGGACCGGGACTTGGATCGAGATTGGGACCGGGTCTGAGACCCGGACTGGGACCGGGACTGGGACTGGGACTTGGACCGGGACTTGGATCGAGATTGGGACCGGGTCTGAGACCCGGACTGGGACCGGGACTGGGACTGGGACTTGGACCGGGACTTGGATCGAGATTGGGACCGGGTCTGAGACCCGGACTGGGACCGGGACTGGGACTGGGACTTGGACCGGGACTTGGATCGAGATTGGGACCGGGTCTGAGACCCGGACTGGGACCGGGACTGGGACTGGGACTTGGACCGGGACTTGGATCGAGATTGGGACCGGGTCTGAGACCCGGACTGGGACCGGGACTGGGACTGGGACTTGGACCGGGACTTGGATCGAGATTGGGACCGGGTCTGAGACCCGGACTGGGACCGGGACTGGGACTGGGACTTGGACCGGGACTTGGATCGAGATTGGGACCGGGTCTGAGACCCGGACTGGGACCGGGACTGGGACTGGGACTTGGACCGGGACTTGGATCGAGATTGGGACCGGGTCTGAGACCCGGACTGGGACCGGGACTGGGATCGGGACTGGGATCGGGACTAGGATCGGGACTAGGATCGGGACTTTTATAGGAACTGGGATCGGGACTGGGATCCGCATTGGGATCGGGACTGGGATCGGGCCTGGGATCGGGACTAGGATTGGGACTGGGATCGGGACTCTGATCGGGACTGGGATTGGACTGGGATCGAGACTGGGATCCGGACTCGAATTTGGACTGGGATGGGGACTCCAATCGGGACTGGGATCGGGACAGGGATCGGGACAGGGATCAGGACTGGCATCGGGACTGGGATCGGGACTGGGATAGGGACTGGGATCAGGACTGGGATCGGGACTGGGATAATGACTGGGTTAAGGACAGGGATCGGGACAAGGATCGGGACTGGGACCGAGACTGGGACCGAGACTGGGACCATGACTGGGACCGAGACTGGGACCGGGACTGGGACCGCGACTGGGACCATGCCAAGGACCAGGACTGGGACCGGGACTGGGATCGGGACTGGGACTGGGACTGGGACTGGGACTTGGACCGGGACTGGCACCGGGATTGGGACCGGGACTAGGGCCGGGACTGGGACCGAGACAGGGATCGGGACAGGGACCTGAACTGGGACTGGGACTGGGACTGGGGCTGGGACTGGGACTGGGACTGGGATCGGGACTGGGATTAGGAATGGGGTCGGGACTGGGATCAGGACTGGGATCAGGAGTGGGATCGGGACTTGGATCGGGACGAGCATCGGGACTGGGATCGGTACTCGGATTGGGACTAGTATCGGGACTGGGGTCGGGACTCGGATCGGGACTGGGATCGCGACGGAATCGGGACTGGGATAGGGACTGGGATCGGGACTGTGATTGGGACTGGGATCGGGGTTATGATCGGGACTGGGATCGGGACTGGGATCAGGCTGGGATCGGGGGTGGGATCGGTTCTAGGATCAAGACTTGGATCCGGACTATGATCGGGAATAGGATCAGGACTGGGATCGGGACTGGGATCGGGACTGGGATCAAGATTGGGAACGGGACAGGGATCGGGACTGGGATCCGGATTGGGACCGGGACTGGGATCGGGACTGGGATCGGTGCTGGGATCGGGACTGTGATCGGGAATGGGACCAAGACTGGGACCGGGACGGGGATCGGGACTAGGATTGGGACTGGGATCGGGTATGGGATCGGGACCGGGAGCTGGATTGAGATCGGGACTGGGATCAGGACAGGGATCGGGACTTGGATCGCGACTAGGATTGGGACTAGGATCGGGACTGGGATCGGGACTGGCATCGGGACTGGGATCAGGACTGGGATCGGGACTAGGATCAGGACTAGGATCGGGACTGGGATCGGGACTGGGATCGGGTTTGGGATAGGGACTAGGATCGGGACTGGGATCAGGACTGGGATCGGGACTAGGATCGGGACTGGGATCAGGACTGGGATCGGGACTAGGATCGGGACTAGGATCGGGACTTTTATAGGAACTGGGATCGGGACTGGGATCCGCATTGGGATCGGGACTGGGATCGGGCCTGGGATCGGGACTAGGATCGGGACTGGGATCAGGACTGGGATCGGGACTAGGATCAGGACTAGGATCGGGACTGGGATCGGGACTGGGATCGGGTTTGGGATAGGGACTAGGACCGGGACTGGGATCAGGACTGGGTTCCGGACTGGGATCGGGACTGGGATCGGGACAAGGACTGGGACTGGGGTCGGGACTGGTATTGGGACTGGGATCACGACAGGGATCGGGACTGAGAGCTGGACTGGGACCAGGACTGGGACCGGAATGGGACCGGGACGAGGACCGGGATTGGGACCAGGCATGGGACTGGGACAGGGACTGGGACTGGGACTGGGACTGGGACATGGACTAGGACTGGGACTGTGACTAGGATCAGGACGGTGATCGGGATTGGGATCAGGACTAAGATCGCGACTAGGATCGGGAGTGGGATGGGGACTGGGATCGGGACTGGGATCGGGACTGGGATCGGGCCTGGGATTGGGACTGGGATCGGGACTGGGATCGGGACTGGGATCGAGACTGAGATTGGTACTCGAATCAGGACTGGGATCGTGACTCTAATCGGGAGTGGGATGGGGACTGGGATCGATATTGGGATCATGAGTGGCATCGGGACTGGGATCGAGACTGGGATTGTGACTGTGATTGGGGCTGGGTACGGGTATATGATCGAGACTGGGATCGAGACTGGGATCGAGTTTGGGATCAAGGCTGGGATCAGGACAAGGATCGGGATTGGGATCAGAACCGGGATCGAGATTGGGATCAGGACTGGGATCGGGGCTGGGATCGGGACTAGGATTGGGACTGGGATCGGGACTGGGATCGGGACTAGGAGCTGGATTGGGATCGGGACTGGGATCATGACTGGGATCAGAACTAGGATCGGGACTGGGATCGGGACTAGGATCGCGACTGGGATTGGGATTGGGATCTGGACTCGGATCGGGACTGGGATCAGGACTGGGATCGGGTCTGGGATCGGGACTGGGATCGGGACTTGGATGGGGACTCGGATCGGGACTGGGATCGGGAGTGGGATCAGGACTAGGATCGGGACTTGGATCGAGACTGGGATCGGGACTGGGATCAAGACTGAGATCGGTACTCGAATCAGGACAGGGATGGTGAGTCTAATCAGGACTGGGATGGGGACTCGGATCGAGACTAGGACCGGGACTGGGACCGGAACTGGGAGCAAGACTAGTATAGGGACATGGATCGGGACTGAGATCGGGATTGGGATCGGGACTAGGATCGAGACTGGGATCGGGATTGGGATCGGGAATAGGATCGGGACTAGGATCAGGTCTGGGATCGGGACTACGGCTGGGACTGGGACAGGGACTCGGATTGGGACTGGGATTACAACTGGGATTGGGACTGGGATGGGGACTGGGACTGGGACTACGACTGGGACTGCGACTGGGAGTGCGACATGGACTGGGACTGGGAATGGCACTGGGACGAGGACCGGGACTGGGATCGGGATTGGGATTGGGACCGAGATCGGGGTTGGGATTGGGACAGGGATTAGGGACTGGGATTGGAACTGGGATTGGGACTGGGGTCGGGTCTATGATCAAGACTGGGATCGAGACTGGGATCGATATTGGGATCAAAGGTGGAATCGGGACTGTGGTCGGGACTGGGAATAGAACCAAGATCGGGACTAAGATTGGGACTGGGATCGGGGCAGGGACCGGGACTGTGATCGGGACTGGGATCGAGACTTGGACCGGGATTGGGATCGGGACTAGGATTGGGACTGGGATCGGGACTATGATCCGGAATGGGAGCTGGATTGGGATCGTGACTGGGATCAGGACTGGGTTCGGGACTGGGTTCGGGACTGGGATCGGGGTTGGGATCGGGACTAGGATCACGACTTGGATCGGGACTGGGATCGGGAGTAGGTTCGGGTCTGGGATCGGGACTGGGATCAGGACTGGGATCGGGACTTGGATCGGGACCGGGATCAGGACTGGGATTGGGAGTGGGATCAGGACTGGGATCGGGACATGGATCGGCACTGGGATCGGGACTGGGATCGGGATTGGTATCGGGACTGGGATCAAGACTGGGATCGAAACTTGGATCGGGACTGTGATCGGAACTTGGATTGGGACTAGGATCGGGACTGGGATCGGGACTTGGATCGGGACTGGGCTCAGGGCTGGGATCGCGACTGGGACTGGGACTCGGATCGGGACTGGGATCGGGAATGGGATAGGGACAAGGATCGAGACAGGGATCAGGACTAGGATGGGGATTGGGATCGGGACTGGGATCGGGACTGGGATCAGGACTATGATCAGGATTGGGATCGGGACTAGGATCGGGACTAGGATCGGGACTGGGATCGGGACTGGGATCAGGACTGGGATCGAGACTGGGATCAGGACTGAGATCGGGACTGGGATCGGGACTGGGATCATGGCTAGGATCGAAACTGGGATCAGGAATGTGATCGGGACTGGGAACAGGACCGGGGTCGGGACTGGGATCGGGATTGGGATCGGGACTAGGACCGGGACTGGGATCAGGACTGGGTTCGGGACTGGGATCGGGACTGGGATCGGGACACGGACAGGGACTGGGGTCGGGACTAGGATTGGGACTGGGATCGAGACTGTGATCGGGACTGGGATCGGACTGGAATCGAGACTGGGATCGGGACCCATATTGGGACTGGGATCGGGACTCCAATCGGGACTGGAATCGGGACAAGGATCCGGACAGGGATCAGGACTAGCATCGGGATTGGGATCGAGACTGGGATCGGGACTGGGACCGGGACTAGGACCGGGACTGGGACAGGGACTGGGACAGGGACTGGGACAGGGACTTGGACCGCGACTGGGACCGAGATTAGGACCGGGATTAGGGCCAAGAATGGGACCAAGACAGGGATCGAAACAGGGACCTGAACTGGGACTGGGACTGGGATCGGGACTGGGATTAGGAATGGGGTCGGGACTAGGATCAGGACTGGGATCAGGATTGGGATCGGGACTTGGATCGGGACTGGCATCGGGACTGGGATCGGTACTCGGATCAAGACTAGTATCGGGACTGGGGTCGGGACTCGAATCGGGACTGGGATAGGGGCTGGGATCGGGACTTTGATCGGGAGTGGGATCGGGGTTTTGATCGGGACTGGGATCGGGACAAGGATCAGGCTGGGATCAGGGATGGGATCGGTACTAGGATCAGGACTTGGGTCCGGACTATGATCGGGAATAGGATTGGGACTGGGATCGGGACTGGGCTCGGGATTGGGATCGGGACAGGGATCGGGACTGGGATCCGGATTGGGACTGGGACTGGGATCAGGACTGTGATCAGGACTTGAATCACGACTAGGATCGGGTTAGGGATCGGGACTGGGATCGGGACAGGGGTCGCGACTGGAAACGAGAATGGGATCGGGACTCGGATCGGGACTGGGATCGGGATTGGGATCAGGACTGGGATCGGGAGAGGGATTGGGACTGGGATCGGGATTGGGATCGGGGCTGGGATCGGGACTGGGATCGAGACAGAGATCGGGACTGGGATCGGGATTGGGATCGGGACTGGGATCGGGATTGGGATCAGGACTGGGATCGGGATTGGGATCAGGACTGGGATCGGGATTGGGATCAGGACTGGGATCGGGATTGGGATCAGGACTGGGATCGGGATTGGGATCGGGACTGGGACCGGGACTGGGATCAGGACTGGGTTCGGGACTGGGATCGGGACTGGGATCGGGACTCGGATCGGGACTGGGATCGGGATTGGGATCAGGACTGGGATCGGGAGAGGGATTGGGACTGGGATCGGGATTGGGATCGGGGCTGGGATCGGGACTGGGATCGAGACAGAGATCGGGACTGGGATCGGGATTGGGATCGGGGCTGGGATCGGGATTGGGATCAGGACTGTGATCGGGATTGGGATCGGGACAAGGATCTGAATAGGGATCGGGACTGGGATCGGGACTGGGATCGGGATTGGGATCGGGACTGGGACTGGGATTTGGGACTTGGATTGGGACTGGGATTGGGTCTGGGATCAGGACATGGATCGGGAATGGGAGCTGGACTGCGACCGGGACTCGGACCGAGACTGAGACTGCGACTGGGACTGGGATTGGGACCAGGACTGGGACTGCGACAGGGACTGGGACTAGGAATGTGACTGGATCAGGACTGGGATCGGGAATGGGATTGAGACTAGGATCGCGACTAGGATCGGAAGTGGCATCGGGACTGGGATCGGGACAGGGATCAGGACTGGGATCGGGTCTGGGATAAGGACTGGGATCGGGACTTGGATCGGGAATGGGATCGAGAGTTGGATTGGTACTCGAATCAGGACTGGGATCGGGACTCTAATCGGGACTGGGATGGGGACTGGGATCGAGACTGGGATCGGGACTGGCATCAGGACAAGGATCGGGACTGGGATCGGGACACGGATCGGAACTGGGATCGGGACTGGGATCGGGACTGGGATCAGGACAGTGATCGGGCCAGGGATCGGGACTGGGACCGAGACTGGGACCAGGACTACGACTGTGACTGGGAACGGGACTGGGACTGGGACTAGGACGAGGACTGGACCAAGACTCGGACCGGGACTCGGACCGTAACTGGGACCGAGACAGGGACCGGGACTGGGACCGGGACCGGGACCGGGACTGGGACCAGGATTGGGACCGAGATTGGGACCAAGAATGGGACCGAGACTGGGACCCGGACTGGGACCTGGACTGGGACTGGGAGTAGGATTGGGACTCGGGCTAGGACTGGGACTAGGACTGGGATCAGGCCTGGGACAAGGACTGGGATCAGGACTGGGATCAGGACGGGAATCGCGACTAGGATCGGGACTTGGATCGGGACAGGCATCGGGACTGGGATCGGGACTGGGATCGAGACTAGGATCGGGACTGGGGTCGGGACTTCGATCGTGACTGGGATCGGGACAAGGATCAGGACTCGGATCGGGATTGGGATCGTGACTGAGATCGGGACTAGGATCAGGACTGGGATCGGGACTGGGATCGGGAGTAGGATCGGGACTGGGATCGGGACTGGGATCGTGACTGTGATCCGGACTAGTATCGGGATTGGGACCGGGACTGAGATCGGAACTGGGGTCAGGACTGGGATCGGGATTGGGATCGGGACTGGCATCGGGACTGGGACTGGGACTGGGATTGGGACTAGGACTGGGACTAGGACTGGGACTGGGACTGGGACTCTGACTAGGAATGGGACTTGGACTGGGACTAAGACTGGGAGAGGGACCGGGATCGAGATTGGGACTGGGACTAGGACAGGGATTGTGACTGGAACTGGGACCGGGACAGGGATCGGGACTGGGATCAGGAGTGGGATCGGGACGAGGATCGGGACTCGGAACGGGACTGGGACTGGGACTAGTATCAGGACTGGGATTGGGACTAGGATCTAGACTGGGATCGCGACGGGGATCGAGACTGGGATCAGGGCTGGGATTGGGACTAGGATCTGGACTGGGATCCGGACTGGGATCGGGACTCGGATCGGGACTAGGATCAAGGCTGGGATCGGGACTGGGATCTGGACTAGGATCAAGACTTGGATGGGGAGTGGGGTCGGGACTAGGATCAGGACGGGGATCGGGACTGGGATCGGGACTGGGAATGGGATTGGGACTAGGACAGGGACTGAGACTGAGACTGGGCCTGGGACTGGGACTAGGACTAGGACTTGGATTGGGACTGGGACTGGGACTGGGACCGGGAGTGAGACTGGGACTGGGACTAGGAGTGGGACTGTGAATGGGACTGGGACCGGGACTAGGATCGGGACTAAGATCGAGACGAGGATCAGGACTCGGAACGGGACGGGGACCGTGACTGGGATCAGGATTGGGATTGGGACTGGGATGTGGAATGGGATCGCCACTGGGATCAGGACTTGGATCAGGGCTGGGATCAGGACTAGGATCGGGACTGGGATCAGGACTGGGATAAAGTTTGGGATCGGGACTGGGATCGGGACTGGGATCGGGACTTGGATCAGGACTGGGATCAGGACTGATATCGGGACTGGGATTGGGACTGGGATCTAGGCTGGGATCGGGACTGGGATCAGGACTCGGATTGGGACTGGAATAGAGATTGGGATCGGGACTGGGGTCGGGACTTGGATCGGGACGGGGATCAGGACTAGGATGGGGATTGGGATCGGGACTGGGATCGGGACTGGGATCGGGACTAGGATCGCGAATGGGATTGGGACTCGGATTGGGACTGGGATCAGGGCTGGGATCAGGACTTCGATCGGGACGAGGATCAGGACTGAGATCGGGACTGGGATCGGGACTAGGATCAGGATTGGGAGCGGGACTGGGATCGGGACTGGGATCGTGACTGGGATCGGGACAGGGATTGGGACTCGGATCGGGACTGGGATCGGGAATGGGATTGGGACCGGGATCGAGACTGGGATCAGGACTAGGATGGGGATTGGGATCGGGACTGGGATCGGGATTGGGATCGGGACTGGGATCAGGACTGGGATAAGGGCTGGGATCGGGACTCGGATCAGGATGGAGATCGAGACTGGGATGGGACTGGGATCAGGGCTGGGGTCGGGACTGGGATCAGGATTGTGATCGGGACTGGGATCGGGACTGGGATGGGGACTAGGGTTGGGAATGTGATCGGGACTGGGATCGGGACTGGGATCGGGACAAGGATCGCGATTGGGGTCGGGACTGTGATTGGGACAGGGATCGGGACTGGGATCGGGATTGGGATCGGGAC
>SZWC01000006.1:691433-707077 GCA_023375785.1 Penium margaritaceum | reverse complement strand
TGGGATCGGGAGTGGGATCGGGAGTGGGATCGGGACTAGGATCGGGACTGGGATCGGGACTGGGACTGGGATCGGGACTTGGATTGGGACTGGGATCGGGACATGGATCGGGACTGGGAGCTGGACTGGGATCGAGATTGGGATCGGGACTGGGGCCGGGATTGAGATCAAGAATGGGATCGGAACTCCGATCGGGACAAGGATCGGGACTGGGACCATGAATGGGATCGGGACTAGCATCGGGACTGGGATCGGGACTGGGATCAAGACTGTGATCGGGACTGGGATCGGGACTAGGATCGGGACTGGGATCGGGACTGGGATTGGGATTGGGATCGGGACTGGGATCGGGACTGGGACCGGGACTGGGACCGGGACTGGGACGGGGACAAGGAGCGGGACTGAGACCGGGACTTGGAGCGGGACTGGTACCGGGACTGGTTTCTGTGACACGGCTTTTGTTTCTGTGACCCAGCTTGGCTTGTGTGACCCGACTTTGGTTTCTGTGACTCGACTCTGGTATCTGTTACCTGGGTTTGGTTTATCTGACCGGCTTAGGTTTCTGTGACCCGGCTTTGGTTTCTGTGACCGGGCTTTGGTTTGTGTGACCTGGCTTTGGTTTCTGTGACCCGGCTTTGGTTTCTGTGACCCGGCACCGGTTTCTGTGACCTTGCTTTGGTTTCTGTGACCCGGCTTTAGTTTTGTGACCCGGCTTTGGTTTTTGTGACCCGGCTTTGTTTGTGTGACCCGGCTTTGGTTTCTATGACCCGGCTTTGGTTTCTGTGACCCGGCTTTGCTTTCTGTGATCTGGCTTTTGTTTTTGTGACCCCGCTTTGGTTTATATGATCCAGCTTTGGTTCCTTTGGCCCAGCTTTGGTTTCTCTGTACCGGATTTGGTTTGCCCAGCTTTCGTTTCTTTGACCCGGCTTTGGTTTATGTAACCTGTCTTTGGTTTATATGACCCGGCTTTCGTTTCTGTGATCCGGCTTTGGTTTCTGTGACCCGACTTTGGTTTATGTGACCCGGCTTTGGTTTGTGTGACCCGACTTTGGTTTCTGTGACCCGGCTTTGCTTTCAGTGACTCAGGGTTGGTTCATGAGACCTGGATTTGGTTTCCGTGACCCTGCTTTGGTTTATGGGACTGTTTTTGGTTCCTGTGATCCGACTTTGGTTTATATGACCCGGCATTGGTTTTTGTGACCTGGCTTTAGCTTATGTGACCCGGCTTTGTGTGACCCGGCTTTAATTTCTGTGACTCGGCTATGGTTTATTTGACCCGGCTTTGGTTGCTGTGACCCGGCTTTGGTTTCTATGACCCAACTTTGGTTTTTGTGACCCGGGTTTGGTTTCTGTGACCCGGCTCTGGTTTCTGTGGCCTGGCTTTGGTTTATGTGACTCAGCTTTGGAATCTGTGACCCGGCTTTGATTTATGTGACCCGGTTTTGGTTGTGGTGACCCGGTTTTGGTTTTTGTGACCCGGCTTATATTTTTGTGACCCGGCTTTGGTTTGTATGACCCGGCATTGGTTTCTGCGACCCAGGTTTGGTTTATGTGACCCGGCATTGGTTTCTGTAACCCGATTTTGGTTGCTGTGACCCGGCTTTGGTTTATGTGACCCGGCTTTGGTTTCTGTGACCTGGCTTTGGTTTATGTGACAGTTTTGGTTTGTGTGACCCGGCATTGGTTTCTCTGACCTGGCTTTGGTTTCTCTCACCGGCTTTGGTTTCTTTGACCCGGTTTTGGTTTCTGTGACCCGGCTTTGGTTTCTGTGACCCGGCTTTGGTTTCTTTGATCTGGCTTTTGTTTTTGTGTCGGCTTTGGTTACTGTGATCCGGCTTTGGTTTCTGTGACCCCGCTTTGGTTTTGTGTCCTGGTTTAGTTTATGTGACCCGGCTTTGGTTCTGTGACCTGGCTTTGGTTGCTGTGACCCGTCTTTGGTTTCTGTGATATGGCTTTGGATTCTGTGACCCGGCTTCTGTTTCCGTGACCCGGCTCTATTTTCTATGACCAGGCTTTGGTTTATGTGCTCTGGCTTTGGTCTTTTGACCAGGCATTGTTTTGTGACCCGGCTTTGGTTTTCTTGATCCGGCTTTGGTTTATGTGACATGGCTTTGGTTTCTGTGACCCGACTTTGGTTTCTGTGACCAGACTTTGGCTTCTGTGACCCGGGTTTGGTTTCTGTGACCCGACTTTGGTTTCTCTGACCCGGCATTGGTTTCTGTGACCCGGGTGTCGTTTCTCTGAACTGGCTTTGCTTTTTGTGACCCGGCTTTGGTTTGTGTGACTTGGCTTTGCTTTCTGTGACCCGGCTTTGTTTTTTGTGACTCGGATTTGGTTTCTGTGACCCGGCTTTGGTTGTTGTGACCCGGCTTTGGTTTCAGTGACCCTGCTTTGGTTTATGTGACCCGGCTTTGATTTCTGTGACCCGACTTTGGTTTCTCTTACCCGGCTTTCGTTTCTGTGGCCCATCGTTGGTTTATGTGATCCGGCTTTGGTTTATCCAGTTTTGGTTTCTTTGACCGGCTTTGGTTTCTGTGACTCGTCTTTGGTTTCTATTACCCAGCTTTCGTTTCTGTGACCGGGCTTTGCTTTCTATGACCCGGGTTTGGTTTATGTGACCCGGGCTTGGTTTCCGTGACCCGGTTTTGGTTTATGTGACCCGGCATTGGTTTCTGTGACCCGGCTTTGGTTCCTGTGACCCAGCTTTGGTTTCTGGGATCCGGCTTTGGTTTTGTGACCCGGCTTTGGTTTTTGTGACCCGGCTTTTGTTTGTGTGACCCGGCTTTGGCTTCCGTGACCCGGCTTTATTGTCTGTGATCCGGCTTTGGTTTCTGGGACCCGACTTTGGTTTATGTGACCTTGCTTTGGTTTCAGTGACCCGGCTTTGGTTTCTCTGACCTGGATTTTGTTTCTGTGGCCATGTTTTAGTTTTGTGTGATCCGACTTTGGTTTATCCAACTTTGGTTTCTTTGACCCGGCTTTGCTTTTTGTGACCCGTCTTTGGTTTCTGTGACCCGGCCTTTTTTTTCCGTGACCCGGCTTTGGTTTCTATGACCCGGCTTTGGTTTCTGTGACACGGCTTTGGTTTATGTGACCCGGCTTTGGTTTTTGTGACCCGGCGCTGGTTTACGTCACCCGGCTTTGGTTTCTGTGACCCGGCTTTGGTTTCTGTGAACCGGCTTTGGTTTCTGTGACCCGGCTTTGTTTTTGTGACCCCGCTTTCTTTTGTGTGACCCGGCTTTGGTTTCTGTGACCCGGCGCTGGTTTACGTCACCCGGCTTTGGTTTCTGTGACCCGGCTTTGGTTTCTGTGAACCGGCTTTGGTTTCTGTGACCCGGCTTTGTTTTTGTGACCCCGCTTTCTTTTGTGTGACCCGGCTTTGGCTTTTGTGACCGGGCTTTGTGTGATCCGGCTTTGGTTTTCGTGACCCATCTTTGGTTTCAGGGACCCGGATTTGGGTTATGTGTCCCAGCTTTGGTTTCTGTGATCCGGCTTTGGTTTCTGTGACCGGGCTTTGTGTGATCCGGCTTTGGTTTTCGTGACCCATCTTTGGTTTCAGGGACCCGGATTTGGGTTATGTGTCCCAGCTTTGGTTTCTGTGATCCGGCTTTGGTTTCTGTGACCCGGCTTTTGTTTCTATGACCCGGCTTTGGTTTCAGTGACCCACCTTTGGTTTCTGTGACACGGTTTTTGTTTATGTGATCCGGTTTTGGCTTCAGTTGCCTGGCTTTGATTTATGTGACCCTGCTTTGGTTTATGTGACCCAGCTTTGGTTTCTGTGACCCAACTTGGGTTGTATGACCTGGCTTTAGTTTCTGTGTCCCGACTCTGGTTTATGTGACCCGGGTTTGGTTTCTGTGACCGGCTTAGGTTTATGTGACCCGGTTTTGGTTTCTGTGATCGGGCTTTGGTTTGTGTCACCCGGCTTTGGTTTCTCTGACCCCGCTTTGGTTTATGTGACCCGGCTTTGGTTTTTGTGACCCGGCTTTGGTTTCTGTGACCCGGCTTTGGTTTATGTCACCCGGTTTTGGTTCTTGTGACCCGGCTTGGTTTCTGTGACCTGGCTTTGGTTTTGTGACCCGGCTTTGGTTTTTGTGACCAGGCTTTGGTTTCTGTGACCCGGCTTTGGTTTCTCTGACCCGGCTTTGGTTTCTGTGACCGGACTTTGGTTTTTGTGATCCGGCTTTGGTTTCTTTGACCCCGTTTTGGTTTATCTGACCCAGCTTTGTTTTCTTTGGCCCAGCTTTGGTTTCTATGACCCGGCTTTTGTTTCTGTGATCCGGCTTTGGTTTCTGTGACCCGACTTTGGTTTCTGTGACCCAGCTTTGGTTTCCGTGACCCAACTTTGGTTTATGTGATTCGGCTTTTCTTTCTGTGACTCGGCGTTGGTTCATGTGACCCGGCTTTGGTTTCTATGACCCGGCTTTGGTTTTTGTGACCCAGCTTTAGCTTATGTGACCCGGCTTTTTGTGACCCGGCTAAGGTTTCTGTGACCCGGCTTTGGTTTATGTGACCCGACTATGGTTTATGTGACCCGGTTTTGGTTTCTGTGACCCGGCTTTGGTTTCTATGACCCAAGTTTGGTTTCTGTGACCCGGCTTTGGTCTATGTGATCCGGCTCTGGTTTCTGAGGACTGGCTTTGGTTTCTGTGACCCATCTTTGGAATCTGTGAGACGGCTTTGATTTATGTGACCCGGTTTTGGTTTTTGTGACCCGACTTTGGTTTCTGTGACCCGGCTATGATTTTTGTGACCCGGTTTTGGTTTCTATGACCTGGCATTGGTTTCTGCGACCCAGCTTTGGGTTTTTTGTGACTGGCCATTGGTTTCTGTAACTTGACTTTGGTTGCTGTAACCCAGCTTTGGTTTATGTGACCCGGCTTTGGTTTCTGTGACCTGGCTTTGGTTTCGGTGACCCGGCTTTGGTTTGTGTGACCCGGCCTTGGTTTCTATGGCCCGGCTTTGGTTTCTGTGACCCCGCTTTGGTTTCTGTGACCTGGTTTGGTTTCTGGGACCCGGCTTTGGTTATGTGACCTGGCGTTGGTTGCTGTGACCCCGCTTTGGTTTCTGTGATCCGGTTTTGGATTATGTGACCCGGCTTCTGTTTCCATGACCCGGCTTTGGTTTCTATGACCAGGCTTTGGTTTATGTGCTCCGGCTTTGGTTTTTTGACCCGGCTTTGTTTTGTGACCCGTCTTTGGTTTTCTTGATCCGGCTTTGGTTTGTGTGACATGGCTTTGGTTTCTGTGACCCGACTTTTGTTTTTGTGATCAGACTTTGGTTTCTGTGACCCGGGTTTGGTGTCTTTGACTCGACTTCTATTTCTGTGACCCGGCTTTGGTTTATGTGACCCGGCTGTCGTTTCTCTGAACTGGCTTTGGCTTTTGTGATCCAGCTTTGGTTTGTGTGACCTGGCTTTGCTTTCTGTGACCCGGCTTTGTTTTCTGTGACTCGGCTTTGGTTTATGTGACCCGGCTTTGGTTGCTGTGACCCGGCTTTGGTCTCTGTGACCCGGCTTTGGTTTCAGTGACCCTGCTTTGGTTTATGTGACCCGGCTTTGATTTCTGTGACCCGGCTTTGGTTTCTCTTACCCGGCTTTCGTTTCCGTTGCCCAGCTCTGGTTTCTGTGATCCGGCTTTGGTTTATCCAGTTTTGTTTTCTTTGATTCGGCTTTCGTTTCTATAACCCGGCTTTGCTTTATATGACCTGGCTTTGGTTTCTGTGACCCGGCTTTGGTTTCTGTGACCCGGCTTTGGTTTATGTGACACGACTTTGGTTTCTGTGACCCGGCTTTGGTTCATGTGACTTGGCTTTGGTTTCTGGGACCCGGCTTTGGTTTCTGTGACCCGGCTTTGGTTTCTGTGACCCAGCTTTGGTTTCTGTGACCCGGCTTTGGTTTCAGTGACCCGGCTTGGGTTTCTGTGACCCGGCTTTGGTTTTTGTGACCCTGCTTTCGTTTGTGTGACCTGGCTTTGGTTTCCGTGACCCGGCTTTGGTTTCTGTGACCCGGCTTTGGTTGCTGGGACCCGGCTTTGGTTTTTGGGACCCGGCTTTGGTATATGTGACCTGGCTTTGGTTTCTGTGACTCAGTTTTGGTTTCTGTGACCCGGCTTTGGTTTCTGTGACCCGGCTTTGGTTTCAGTGATCCGGCTTGGGTTTCTGTGACCCGGCTTTGGTTTTTGTGACCCGGCTTTTGTTTTTGTGACCCGGCTTTGGCTTCTCTGACCCGGCTTTGTGTGACCCGGCTTTGGTTTATGTGATCCAGCTTTGCTTGATGTGACCCAACTTTGGTTTCTGTGACTCGACTTTGGTTTGTGTGATCTGGCTTTGGTTTCGGTGACCGGCTTAGGTTTCTGTGACCCGGATTTGGGTTATGTGATCCGAGTTTGGTTTTTGCGAGATGGCTTTGGTTTCGGTGACCGGCTTAGGTTTATGTGACCCAGCTTTGGTTTCTGTGACTGGGCTTTGGTTTGTGTGACTCAGCTTTGGTTTAAGTGACCCGGCTTTGGTTTATGTGACCCGGCTTTGGTTTTTGTGTCCCGACTTTGGTTTTTGTGACCTGGCTTGGTTTCTGTGACCCGGCTTTGGTTTCTGTGACCCGGCTTTGGTTTATTTGACCCGGCTTTGGTTTATGGGACCGTTTTTGGTTCTTGTGACCCGGCTTTGGTTTCTGTGATCCGGCTTTGGTTCCTGTGACCCGGCTTTGGCTTCTGTGACCCGGTTTTGTGACCCGGCTATGGTTTCTGTGACCTGGCTTTGGTTTATGTGACCCGGCTTTGGTTTCTGTGACCTTGCTTTGGTTTCTGTGACCCGGGTTTGGTTTATGTGACCCGGCTTTCTTTTCAGTGGCATGGCTTTGGTTTCTGTGACCCAGCTTTGGTTTATGTGATCCGGATTTGATTTTTGTGACCCGGTTTTCGTTTTTGTGACCGGCTCTGGTTTCTGTGACCCGGCTTTGGTTTCCGGGACCCGGCTTTGGTTTCTGTGACCCGGCATTGGTTTCAGTGATCCTGCTTTGGTTTATGTGACCCGGTTTGGTTTCTGTGACCCGGCTGTGGGTTCTGTGACCGGGCTTTGTTTTCTGTGACCCGGCATTGGTTTCAGTGACCCGGCTTTGGTTTCTCTGACTTGGCTTTGGTTTTTGTGACCCGGCTTTGGGTTTTGTGATCCGCCTTTGGTTTTTGTGGCCAGGCTTTGTTTTTGTGACCGGGCTTTGGTTTCTGGGACCCGGATTTGGTTTTTGTGACTTCGCTTAGGTTTATGTGAACCGGCTTTGGTTTCTGTGACCCGGCTTTGGTTTCTGTGACCCGGCTGTGGTTTCTGTGACCCGGGTTTGGTTTCTGTGACCCGGCATTGGTGTCTGTGATCCAGCTTTGGTTTCAGTAACCCGGCTTTGGTTTCTGCGACCCGGCTTTGGTGTATGTGACCCGACTTTGGTTTCCGTGATCCGGCTTTTGTTTTTGTGACCCGGCTTTGGTTTCGGTGACCCGGCTTTGGTTTCTGTGACCCGGCTTTGGTTTGTGTGACCTCGATTTGGAGTCTGTGACCCAGCTTTGGTTTGTGTGACCCGGCTTTGGTATCTCTGACCCGGCGTTGGGTTATGTGACCCGGTTTTTAATTTTGTGACCTGGTTTTGGTTAATGTGGCCCGGCTTTGGTTTTTGTGACCCAGCTTTGGTTCTTGTGACCCAGCTTTGGTGTCTTTGGACCGGCTTCGGTTTCTGTGACCCGGCTTTGGTTTCAGTGACTTGGCTTTGGTTTCGGTGACCCGGCTTTGGTTTCTAAGACCCGGCATTTAGTTTATGTGTCCCGGTTTTGGTTTATGTGACCCGGCTTTGGTTTCTGTGACCCGGCATTGGATTATGTGACACGGCTTTGGTTTCTCTGACCCGGCTTTCGTTTATGTGACCCAACTTTGGTTTTTGTGACCTGGCTTTGGTTTGCTATGACCCGGCTCTGGATTCCGTGACTCGGCTTTGGTTTTTATGACTCGGGTTTGGTTCATGTGACATGGCTCTGGTTTTTGTGACCTGGTTCTGGTGTTTGTGATATGGCTTTAGTTATTGTCACCTGTCTTTGGTTTTTGTGACCAGGTTTGGTTTCTGTGACCCGCCTTTGGTTTCTGTGACCGGCTTTGGTTGATCTAACCTGAATTTGGTTTCTGTGACCCAGCTTTGGTTGTAGTGACCCAGATTTGGTTTTTGTGACCTGGCTTTGGTTTACCTGACCAAGCTTTGGTTTCTTTGGTCCAGCTTTGCTTTCTGTGTACCGGCTTTGGTTTACCCAGCTTTGGTTTCTTTGACCCGGCTTTGGGTTCTGTGATCCGTCTTTGGTTTCTATGAATCGAATTTCGTTTCTGTGTCCTGGCTTTGGTCTATGTGACCCGGCTTTGGTTTCTGTGACGCGGCTTTGGTTTCTATGACCCGGCTTTGGCTTCTGTGACATGGCTTTGCTTTATGTGACTCGGCGTTGGTTTCTGTGACCCGGCTTTGGTTTATGTGACCCGGCTTTGGTTTATGGGACCTTTTTTGGTTCTTGTGACCCGGCTTTGGTTCACGTGACCCGGCTTTGGTTCCTGTGATCCGGCTTTGGCTTCTGTGACCCGGTTTTGTGATCCGGCTATGGTTTATGCGGCCTGGCTTTGGTTTCTGTGACCCGGCTTTGGTTTATGTGACCCTGCTTTGGTTTATGTGACCCGGGTTTGGTTTATGTGACCCGGCTTTTGTTTGAGTGGCATGGCTTTGGTTGATGTGACCCAGCTTTGGTTTATGTGACCCGGCTTTCATTTCTGTGACCCGGTTTTGGTTTTTGTGACCCAGCTCTGGTTTCTGTGACCCGGCTTTGGTTTCCGTGACCCTGCTTTTGTTTGAGTGGCATGGCATTGGTCACTGTGACCCAGCTTTGGTTTCTGTGACCTGGCATTTGGTTTTTGTAACCCGACTTTGGTTGATGTGACCCGGCTTTGGTTTAAGTGACCTGGCTTTGGTTTATGTGACAGGGCTTTGGTTCATGTGTCCCGGCTTTGGTTTGTGTGACCCAGCTTTGGTTTCTGTGACCTGGCTTTGGTTTCTCTGACCCGGCTTTGGTTTTTATGACCCGGCCTTGGTTTCTGTGACCCGGCTTTGGTTTTTGTTACCCAACTCTGGTCTCTGTGACCTGGCTCTGGATTATGTGACTCGGCTTTTGTTTATATGACCTGGCTTTGGTTCCTGTAACATGGCTCTCGTTTTTGTGACCTGGTTCTGGTGTTAGTTGTCTGGATTTGGTTTTTGTAGCCTGGCTTTGGTTGTTGTGACCCGGCTTTGGTTTCTGTGACCCGGCTTTGGTTTCTCTTACCCGGCTTTGGTTTATGTGACCCGGCTTTGGTTTCCGTGTCCCGGCTTTTGTTTCTATGACCCAAATTTGGCTTTTGTGACCTGGATTTGGTTTTGTGACCGGCTTTGGTTTCTATGACCTGGCTTTGGTTTTGTGACCCGGCTTTGGTTTTTGTGACCCGCCTTTGGTTTATGTGACCCCGCTCTGGTTTCTGTGACCCGGCTTTGGTTTCTGTGACCCTGCTTTGGTTTGTGTAACATGTATTTGGTTTCTGTGACCCAGCTTTGGTTGTGTGACCTGGACTTGGTTGCTGTGACCTAGCTTTGGTTGATGTGATCCAGCTTTGGATTATGTGACCTGGCTTTGGTTTCTGTGACCCGGCTTTGGTTTCTATGACTGGGCTTTGGTTTATGTGCTCCGGCTTTGGTTCGTTGACCGGACTTTGGTTTCTGTGACCCGGCTTTGGTTTATGTGACCCGGCTTTGGTTTCTATGACCCGGCTTATGTTTCTGTGACCCGGCTTTGGTTGATGTGATTTGTCTTTGGTTTCTGTGACCCGACTTTGGTTTCTGTGACCCGGCTTTGGTTTATGTGACCCGGCTTTGGTTTCTATGACCCGGCTTATGTTTCTGTGACCCGGCTTTGGTTGATGTGATTTGTCTTTGGTTTCTGTGGCCTGGCTTTGGTTTATGTAATCGGACTTTGGTTTCTGTGACCTGGCTTTGGTTTAAGTGAGCCGGCATTGGTTTCTGTGACCCGGCTTTTGTTTCTCTGACCTGGATTTGCTTTCTGTGACCTGGCTTTCGTTTGTGTGACCCGGCTTTGCTTTATGTGACCCGGCTTTGGTTTCTGTGACCCTGCTTTGGTTTTTGTGACACGACTTTAGTTTCTGTGACCTGGCTTTGGTTACCGTGACACAGCTTTGGTAACTGTGATCCGGCTTCGGGTTTTGTGACCCGGCTTTGGTTTATGTGACCCGGTTTTGGCTTTTGTGGCCAGGCTTTGGTTTCTGCAACCCGGCTGTGGTCTCTTGGGTCCCGGTTTTGGTTTCTGTGACTTGGCTTTGGTTTACGTGACCCGGCGCTGGTTTCTGTGACCTGGCTTTGGTTTATGTGACCAGGCTTTGGTTTGTGTGACCCGGCTTTTGTTTCTGTGATCCGGCTTTGGTGTTTGTGACCCGGTTGGGTTTCTGTGACCTGGCTTTGGTTTATGTGACCTGACTTTGGTTTTTGTGACCCGGCTTTGGTTTTTGTGACCCGGCTGTGGTTTTTGTGACCCGGCTTTAGTTTCTGTGACCCGGCGTTCGTTTCTCAGACTTGGCTTTGCTTTTTTTACCCGGCTTTCGTTTGTGTGACCTGTCTTTGCTTTCAGTGACCCGGCTTTGTTTTCTATGACTCGGCTTTGGTTTCTGTGACCCGGATTTGGTTGCTATGAACTGGCTTTGGTTTCTGTGACCCGGCTTTGGTCTGTTGACCCGGCTTTGGTTTTGTGACCCGGCTTTGGTTTTTGTGATCTGGCTTTCGTTTTTGTGACCTGGCTTTGGTTGCTGTGACCCGGCTTTGCTTTCTATAACCCGGCTTTCGTTTTTGTGACCTGGCTTTGGTTTCTGTGATCCGGCTGTTAACGTTGTTTTGTTCATTTACCGGAGAATGAGGGAAATGGAGTTGGAACCCGGGTTCAAGGAGGAAAGAGGGGAGGGGAAGGTTGACGGATCATCCAACGACCATTCAAACAAGGAAAAGAAAATCGTGGGGAGGGCAGTTCGACCCCGGACAGCGACGGAGCGCGAGGGAAGATATTGCGGCGGACAATGTGAGCCGACCAGACCTGCCGAGAAGGATTGAAGGCGGCCTGAGGCTGGTTTGATGGGAGCGGAGTCGCATCCGAACCCCGAGGAGAGGAGCGGTGCCCGAGACGCCTTATCCAAAGGTGTTTTGATGTGCAGGCTGCGGAACGGGGCTGGATAGTGGGAAGGGATCTCAAAAAGCCGGTGCGGGAAAGGGATAAGAGGAGGAGAAGCACCAAAGAGGTTGCCTGCTACTGATCAGAAGAGGCTGCTGACGAGAGCGACCCTCGAATGCGTAATTGCAAACAAGTCGGGCAAAGACCGACCTCGGACGTTCCTTCTCTTGACTGGCGAGACGACGCTCGTGACCAGAGAGTCGCGCTGCTGGACCCTCGTCTGACGTGGGCGTAGGAAGCCGGTCCTGCAACAATCGGCTAAACCGAGAGATTGCTGCCCCTCGGTTGAATCAGACCGTCGAGCGAGACTTGCGTCCCGTCTCGCGACAAATTAGAATAGAGAAGTTAGTCTAGATTCCGGGCATAGGGGAACAGTGTGTGTGTGTGTGCTAGTCTCGGATGGGAAGGCCGCTCCCTGAGGAACACGTCACAGAGCCATCATGGCCTGGCCCTGAGTTCCCCCGGGAGCATCAGCCCCCAAACTCCAGGCGCGGTCCCCGAGACTCCCCGGTGATCTTGTACACCATCTATAGCTGCTGCAATGTCCCCCATTGCCTTGGAGCCCAGACGGTTCTAGGAGTGATGCAGTGGGCGCACCATCCCGCAGGCGGAGCCCTGGAGCAGTTATAGCAACCCTGCCTGCAGAGGCTTCCCCAAGACGACGAGCCTCGTCGCGTAGAAAGTTGGCAGGAGGCCACGCGATACGTTGGACGGCGTGCTGCAGAGGCAGCTGAAGAGCGGGCCGAGGCGTACCAAGCCTATCGACGCTACCAGCAATAACTTACCCTCCTGCAAGAGGAGGACCAGACTCATTTTCTGTCTCGTGTAGGTCGCCGCGTAAGGGTGCACGCCGGATCAGATTTGCGGATCTGATGTCAGATCCTTACTCACGGATCGGATCCAACTCCTGGATCCGGACTCTCGGATCCGGATCTCGGATCCGCGGATCCTTGGATCCTCGGATCTGACTCTCGGATCCAGGTCGGATCCAGTGTGTATGCAAATTTCTAGAATGTAGAAAATCCAGTTTTAACCATGAATTTACCATGTTTAATGTAGTAAACAACAATTCATATGTAGTACATGGCATTTTGGTGATATTTGCCTTGGTTTCATGTCCAGAATGTGCCATTCATTGCAGATTACACAAACAAACACACACATCTGCATCATCAAAGTCACCCTCATCTGGACTCTCGGATCTCGGATCGGATCCAAGTAGTGAGATCCGGACTCTCGGATCCGGATCCGGATCCGGATTTGCGGATCTGACTCTCGGATCCATGGATTTGGTGTGCACCCTTATCGCCGCGTGGGTGGATCATTGGAGCTACGCTGTGCCGTTCTACGGGTAGGCAACGAAGTCGCCACGCACCGCACGGTGTTTGTGCGAGGACCAGTGCCAACCAATGATCCGGAGATACGGGAGGCTTAAATTTTGCGTGTGATGCTTGGTGATGTGTAGGCTGCTGATCATCTAGATGGGAAAGAAGTTGATTAGGTGTACATTTTGATTGAATGTACATGCCATAATTGTCCAAGCTCTCTCTCCTGTGCAGTTAGACAAAGCTCTTTCAATTGGATGTCATGTAGTACGGTGGATGATTGACCGTCAATGCCTGATGAGAAGAATGAATGCGAATACCTTGATCGTCCGGTGGATTATTCATTGAACCAACGTTTGAGTAGACAGGAAGAGTTCTCTGCATTGAGATCACGTTATATGGTGGATGATTGGTCGTCGAGGACTAGTCAGGGTGAATGAATTAGTGAAGTGACCTTATGGTGATGATTCTAAGGCCAGCGGAAAGCAACGCGCCGCCGACGCTGATTCGGTGAATGATCTGTCGAGTGTCCATGGAAGGTTAGGTGGTCCGGAACAGGGTAGACTTGGATGGAAGGAAGGCAGGGATAGCTCAGGACGAGCGTACGCCTTTGGAGCTGATCCTCGCATGCTGTCAGACCCAAATCCGGCCGAAGGCGAAAAAGGGTATAACAGTGTTAATGGTGCGGTGAGCGTGGACTCACTTGTTTTATGTGACGAGTATGACATGTGCCTGCAGATCGGTCTATAATCCAGGCTGAGGTTCTTCACGGAGGGAGCCGACGGATCTTCGACCGGAGGATAGGCGCCTTGGCGCAAGAATAGAGTAACAGTGCCGGTGAATCATCCAACGAATACCTTTGGCGACGCAAAGGCGAGCCCCGACGCGCCTAGTGCTTCTGAAGAAGCAAGGATGAGGCGAGCCGTCGCCGCGCGCCGCTACGAGAGGAGCCCTGATGACCCACCAGGGCTTGACCCTATATTTCTATGGGATCTGGTGAATGACCGGTCCCCGCAGCTGTACAAGGAAGAAGACGAGATGGACCCTGACAAGGAAGAAGAATTCCACCTACGGCGGCTCGAAGAACTTCGCGAATGGAAGGCAATCCGACGAGCGTGGTTGGCGGACCCAACGCGGGAGGATCTAGCGGAAGATGTTGTGCATGACCCGGACAGGCAGTGTGACTCCATGCAAGTGGAGCATTATGGGTTAGATGAATAACAGGAATTTGAGGCGGATGAAGGGCCCGTCTTACTTCATGAGGTCGCCACGCCGGATAGGAGGACCGTTTACGAGGCAGTGGACATGACCCCAGCACAAGAAGCACCACGGCGTCTCGAGTTCTCCACCCCAAGGGCGTCGTCACCTGCACTGTCCACCATCCATGACAGGGATTATGCAGACTTGGACGACGTTCAAGAGGAACAAGCAGAAGAGGATGGAGTACCTTTGGAACATCCTTCGGTACAGGCAATACATGCCCTGCATCAACCTGTTACCTTCCGTTCTCGCTTGGTCCCCTCTAGTCCAACCGTCCACCCTCGTCGACCAGCCTCGGACAGCGGTGTCTCTCCACCTCGGGCGGAGAGGAGTTTGGAGGCACTAGGACAGCGGCCACGAGAACTTGGACGGGAAGACCTGTCTGCGGTGACCGCGCATCGTCTGCATCCCATGCCACAGCCCCAACATCAGCAGCACGTGAGTAGGGCATCCTCTGCTGTGGCTACATCACGCCACCGGGAAGTCACAGAGCCACGAGGGGTCAATACTTCATCCACAACTGGACCCACTAAACAAGTACGAGCCATCGTGGACACGCATACCTCCATGGTGTCTGCGTCGACTAAACATACCATACCACCTGTGCAGTCAAGGTGGCAGTCATCCCATCATCAAACACGCAAAACGTCAACCACGACAGTGGCAGGACGACTCCAGCAATGACCCCGCATGGCAAGTGGGGTGGCCGGACCTGGGCAAGGACTCGTGGCTCATGGAAGCAAACAGTATCCCGTACGGGTGCAGGTAAGAACAACAAGACAGCACATGGGAAGTTATGGACTGGGAGGAACCGATGGAGGACGCGCTCGATCGAAGGGAACGGCGGTTGTTTCGTCGGCTGGTACTAGGGCAGTTGGCCTAGTGCAGGCACACCGATCCCACTTGGGGCCCCGCAGAGGGCACAGGTGTAGATGGTGGCTCCGTAGGAACTGACTCTGAACCCAGCGGCAACGGCCGCTTACACCCTCCGAAAGCTCGACGTCTCAAAGGGTGAACCAGAGGAGGACCCGGCTATGTGGCTGTCCAAGTTGGATACTTGTCTCGATTACGAACTGTTGTCCCCTCACTACATTGTCCCAGCGGTACACCTCGCGCTGCAAGGGAAAGCCTTGGAGTGGTTTACGACAGAACATAAAGAACGCCCTTTTGCCGACTTCGAAGACCTGGCGAACAGGATGACCAAGCGCCTCGACCTAATGAGTCTGGAGGACGCAGAGCTCCAGATTCATACAATTTGCATGAAGGCTGGGGAAAATATCAAGCTGCACAATGACAAGTTTACCAAGATTTCCGTACGATGCGTCGACATCCCCTTGCGCATGATCAAGGAGTACTACCGCGACTCCCTTGTCCCAGCGATAGCCAACACTTTGGATCTCCGCCAGTTCAGCACCCTGGACGCCTTAAAGGAGGAAGCGGAGCATCGGCAAAGGGAGATCAAGCGGCGAGTGGCTCGAGAACAAATAGGGCATAGCTAGTGCCTAACTGAGGCGCAACGAGGGTGCAAGTAGGGCGCCAATAGGGCGTAAGCAGGGTGCAATGAGGGCTTAAGAAGGGCGCAACTAGGGCGCAACTAAGGCGCAACTAGGACACAACTAGGGTGCAAGTAGGGCGCAACTTGGTAAGGGTGCACGCAGAATCCACGGATCCGTGGATCCAACCTGAGGATCTCGGATCTCGGATCTTGGATCGATCCGCGGATATGGATCCAGCCTCAGATCCGATCGGAGGAACCGCGGATCTGCGGGGTGGGGGGGGGGGG
>SZWC01000006.1:670316-691364 GCA_023375785.1 Penium margaritaceum | reverse complement strand
GGGGGGGGGGGGGGGGGGGGGGGGGGGGGGGGGTCAAAAAAGGTCCCGGGGTCGAGTTCAGCACCGGATGACCTCGGAAGTCAAAATTCGAAATCTCCACCACCTCTCGCATGACTGGTCCATCTGTACCGGACAGCCACTTCACGAGAGAGCAAGGCTTAGTTGATTACATGACGTTGGCCACCTCACCGGATGACATGCACAACTCCATCATTGGGGATTAATGCATCTGAGGTGTAACTGTCCACCTCATCTGCTTTCATCTGTGTGAAGCATACTAGACCTGTCCACAGCATCACCTTTCACATGCGTCATGCATACGCGGCGCAGATGCGGCACAGATGCGCCGCTCATCGTTCCGTTTCACGTGGCAACCTTGAATCGACCCGCCACAGTCGAGGTTCGTTGGATGTTCTATGAAGATATTTGCTTTTTCGGAGATCATCAGTAATTGACGACGCCATGTTCAAATTGGGATATCGATAATGAACAGTAGACATGTGTACGGATCGTTTGGTTTGGGCATTCTGGTAGGCAATCCATTGAAACGATTTTAGGCTTTTAACTGTCAAAATGCAACTTTAGTGCATTCGGATTGGGCAAGACGTGGTCAGTCCCGCTCTGCTCCGCTGCGGTAGCGGAGCCACTCTAGCCCCATCAAGCTCCTACACGTCAAGAATTGGCCTTAGCCATTTCACCCGTGCATCCCAGCGCCCGCCCGTCCGAGCACACCACTCCACCATGGCTGAGGCGTGCTCCGCTGCGCCAAGCCATCCGACCGACGACGAAGACGACGACGACGGAGACAGCGATGAGGTCGACGAGGCTGGGGCAGGTGACAAGCGCAAGTGCAGTAACGACTTGCCAGTCATCTGGACAGAGTTCACGAAGCTGGCCGATAGTCCAGCTGATGACCCTCAGGCGAAGTGTAATTTTTGCCCCAACACGTTTTCCTGCAAGCAGCGGTGCGTTTCCAACATGTGGAAGCATCTGCGCATCAAGCACAACAATATTTGGAAGAAGCTGAAGGAGCTACAAGCACTACAGGACCTGAAGAAAGCAACAGAAGCATATGTGAACGCCACCGTCAAAGCAGCAGAGGTCAACCCCGAGAACATTGTGATTACCCGTGGTGTTGCAGCAGTGGGTGCCACTTTTGACAAGCGGTACTTCCATACATGCGTCTGGAAGCACGTAATTGACAAGAACGTCAGTTTTTTGGCGATGGAGTCAACGTGGCTGCAGCAAGCGTTCTGGCACGCCAACCTCGCAGCAACCCTGCCGGGTCGCATTACGATTTTGGGGCAGATTATCGTCACCGCTGCCGCATTCCGCGCGCGCATCAAGAAGCTGCTATCAGAGGTAACGTCAGCCATCAGCTTCTCAACTGACAGATGGAAAGGGGAGAGCCGGGTGAAGTATTTGTGGGTCACAGCACAGTGGATGGAGAACTGGTGCATCAAGACAATTGCGCTGTCGTTTCCCGCAGTTCCCGAGAGTCCCACTGCTGTGAACATTTTTGAAGTCTTCTCCTGTGCTCTGAAAGCCTGGGGCGTGTGGGACAAAGTTTTATGCCTCACCGTTGACAATGAAAGCACGAATGACAGCATGATCAACAACTACATCATACCATCTGACTGTTCCATGGAGAAGGCAGGGCACATCCGCTGTCTGGGGCATATCATGAACCTTGCCGTGCATGATTTGCTCAAAATTCCAGCCGTTAATGTCATCATTGCCAAGGCCAAAGCTATTGCAGTGTTTGCCACGTGCTCCACCCCCCGCGAGCATAGTCTCATGAATGCTGCAAGAGTAGTTGGTGTGTCTTTCCAGACGCTACACCTGGACACATAGACGCATTGGAACAGTACCCTACACATGATGTCCAGGGTGCTACACCTGAAGAGTGTGCTGCCTGCTTGGCTGGATGGCTATGGGATGGATGGCGAGGTGCTGAAGCTAAGGGTGCACGCCGGATCAGATTTGCGGATCTGATGTCAGATCCTTACTCACGGATCGGATCCAACTCCTGGATCCGGACTCTCGGATCCGGATCTCGGATCCGCGGATCCTTGGATCCTCGGATCTGACTCTCGGATCCAGGTCGGATCCAGTGTGTATGCAAATTTCTAGAATGTAGAAAATCCAGTTTTAACCATGAATTTACCATGTTTAATGTAGTAAACAACAATTCATATGTAGGACATGGCATTTTGGTGATATTTGCCTTGGTTTCATGTCCAGAATGTGCCATTCATTGCAGATTACACAAACAAACACACACATCTGCATCATCAAAGTCACCCTCATCTGGACTCTCGGATCTCGGATCGGATCCAAGTAGTGAGATCCGGACTCTCGGATCCGGATCCGGATCCGGATTTGCGGATCTGACTCTCGGATCCATGGATTTGGTGTGCACCCTTAGCTGAAGCCGACAACCGATGAGTGGAACCTCATCACTCTGCTGACCCTCATCCTAAAGCCGTTAAAGGCTGACACAGATGATGTCAGTGGGAGCAAGTATCCGGATCCGAGAGTCCGAGAATCTTGTGATCCCATTTTTTGAGAGCATGTTGGAGAAGCTGAATGGGTGGCACGTGAAAGCACTGGCAGCAAAGGAGAAGTCAAAGAGGAGGTGCGCAGCAGGGAGGCTGAACCCAAAGGAGCAATTGCTCCGGGACATCCACCTCGGCCTCGTGGATGCAGAGACGAAGCTGAACAAGTATGCCCGCTTCCTGACTATTCGTCACGCACTGGCCACAGCTCTGGACCCCCGCATTCGCATGAGGTACCATGAGCGCACGCATCCACTGATGGGGATCAGCAGTGCAGCTGAGCTCCAGCTGAAGGTGATGGAACTGCTCCGCCCATACCACGACAAGGTGGAGGCACAGAGGGCTACAGCAGACACAACAGTCGCGGCGGCAGGAACCCAGAGCAGCCAGCCCAAACAAGAGAGCTCTACGCCTGCAGCAGCGTCATCATCCAATGTGACTGCTGTGTCACCTGCTGTACCTGCTGCTCACCGCCAGCTGCGTCCCCGACCCGAGCGGCAGCATGAGGAGGACAAAGCGCTGTTGGAGGCAGCACTTGCAGATCCTATGGCTGACATGTTTGAAGTCCCCGAGGTTCCTGCTGCAGCTACTGCTCCAGCATCCTCCTTGGAGGAGGAGGTGGAGCAGTGGAACAAACTGCCGAAGAAGTCTCCACGCTGCCACATTCTGAAACATTACAGGAAGCTCAGGAAGAAATTTCCCACGCTGTCCCTTGTGGCTACTGATGTGTTTGCTGTTCCTGGCACATCCACACCATCTGAGCGTATTTTCTCTCTTGGCAGGCACGTGATAACCGACTTCAGGCACTCACTGGCCCATCTGACAGTGGAGAATCTGCTTGATATGAGATCCTGGATCAACGAGCCCTCCCTCCCGGATTTCCCAGTCTGACGACATGGGATGGTGGCTAAGGAATTAACGGAGGAGGAGGAGCGCATCAAGGATCTGAGGAGGCTAGAAAAGGAAGCAAACCTGGTCGGTGCAGCAGCAGAGGAGTTAGAGGGTCTCAGTATCTTTGTGAACAACGAGGATGAGGAGGAGGAGGCAGAGGGTGAAGGGGGAGGAGGAGGTTGCGATGATGACGTGATGGAGATGACATAAGCCAATCTTTTCAATCAAGTCAATTCTCTTTCCTTTGACAGTCTCATGTCTGTTCCTCTTTGCTTCTATCTATGCCTCATTGTCTCCCTCAGAATGTTAATGGTGCAATGGAAATGGTGTATGATGCAATGGAAATGGTGAATGGTGTACTGGAAACGGTGAATGCTGCAATCAGTGAGTTGAGTAGATACACATTCACCCTGTGGCCTTCAATGGTCCACTTTGTGAGAGGACCATGGCAGGTGGTAACTGGTGGACATTGTGGATAGTTGAGTCACTAATTATACGACATGGTGTTTTTACCACATGGTTGCATTTCAGTGTTGTGAAGTATGCACTTTGATGGTGTACGTAATGAAATTAAGAGAACGACAGTGGTGAATATCCATTGTGGTCATTGCAGAGCACCCAGTTTCAAACTGGGTGGATCCGACACAATCCGCGGATCCAACTGGATCCGCGGATCCGGATCCAGATCCGCGAATCCGGATCCATCAACCGATCCGGACCCGGGATTCCAGATCCATCATGTGATCCGCGGACCTGATCCGTTGCAAGGGCGCAAGTAGGGCACAAGTAGGGTGCAAGTAGGGCACAAGTAGGGTGTAAGTAGGGCACAACTAGGGCACAACTAAGGCGCAACTAGGGCACCACTAGGGCGCAAGTAGGCCGCAACTAGGACGCAACTAGGGCGCAAATAGGGCGGACCTATGGCAAAACTAGAGCAAAACTAGGGCGCAACTAGAGCGCAACTAGGGCGCAACTAGGGCGCAACTAGGGCGCAACTAGGGTGCAGTTAGGGCGCAAATACGGCACAACTAGGGCGCAACTAGGGTGCAACTAGGGTGCAACTAGGGCGTAACTAGGGCACAAGTAGGACGGAATGAGTGCGCAATGAGGGCACAACGAGAGCGCAACGAGGGAGCAACTAGGGTGCAACTAGGGCACAACTAGGGCGCAACTAGGGCGTAACCATGGCGTAACTAGGGTGTAACTAGTTTGCAAGTTGGTCGCAACTAGGACGTAACATAGGCGCAACTTGGGCGCAAGTAGGGTGCAACTAGAGCGCAACTAGAGCGCAACTAGGGCGCAACTAGGGCGCGAGGAGGGTGCAACCAGGGCGCAACTAGAGCGCAACTAGGGCACCACTATGGTGCAAGTAGAGGGCAACTAGGGTGCAACTAGTGCGTAAGTTCGATGCAACTATGGCGCAACAAAGGCGCAACTAGCGCGCAAGTAGGGCACAATTAGGACGCAACTATGGCGCACCTAGGGCAAAAGAAGGACGTAGCTAGTGCCCAACTAAGGCACAACTAGGGTGCAAGTAGGGTGCCAGTAGGGCGCAAGTAGGGTGCAATAAGGGGGCAAGTAGGATGCAACTAGGGCGCAACTAGGGTGCAACTAGGGCACAATTAGGGCGCGACTAGGGCGCAATTAGGGCGCAACAAGGGCGCTACTAGGGCGCAACTAGGGTGCAAGTAGGGCGTAACTAGGGCGCAACTAGGGCGCGATAAGGGCGCAAATAGGGCGCAACGAGGGCGCAACGAGGGTGCAACAAGGGTGCAACAAGGACACAACTAGGGCGCATCTAGGGCGCAACAAAGGCGCCACTAGAGCGTAACTAGGGCGCAACTAGGTCGCAACTAGGGCGCAACTAGGGCGCAACTAGGGCGCAACTAAGGCGCAACAAGGGCGCAAGTAGGGCACAAGTAGGACGCAACTAGGGCGCAACTATGGTACAACTAGGGCGTAGCTAGTGTACAATTGAGGCGCAACTAGGGCGCAAGTAGGGCGCCAATAGGGCGTAAGTATGGTGCAATAAGGGCCCAAGAAGGGCGCAACTACGGCGCAACTAGGACGCATGTAGGGCGCAAGTAGGGCGCAACCAGGGCGTGACCAGGGCGCAAGTAGGGTGCAGGTAGGACGCAACTTGGGCACAACTAAGGCGCAACTACGGCGCAACTAGGGCGCAACTAGGGTGCAACTAGGACGCAACTAGGACGCAACTAGGACGCAACTATGGTCCAACTAGGGCGCAATTAGGGCGCAACTAGGGCGCAACTATGGTGCAACTAGGGCGCAACGAGGGCGCAACAAGGGCACAACTAGGACGCAACTAACTAGGGTGCAACTAGGGCGCAACTAGGGTGCAACTAGGGCGCAACTAGGGCACAACTAGGGTGCAACTAGTGTGCAAGTTGGGCGCGACTAGGGCGTAACTAAGGCGCAACTAAGGCGCAAGTAGGAAGCGACTAGGGCGCAACTAGGGGACAACAAGGGCGTAGCTAGTGCCCAACTGAGGCGCAACTAGGGCGCAAGTAGGCGCTAGAAGGACGCAAGTAGGGTGTAACTAGGGCGCAACTAGGGCGCAACTAGGACCCAACTAGGGAGCAAGTAGTGCGTAAGTAGGGAGTAACTAGGGTGCAAGTAGGGCGCAACTAGGGCGCAACTAGGACGCCCGGGCGCAACAAGGGTGCAATTAGGGGGCAACTAGGGCGTAACTAGGGCGCAACTAGGACGCAACTAGGGCACAACTAGGGCGCAACTATGACGCAACTAGGGTGCAACTAGGGTACAACTAGTGGGCAACTAGGGTGCAACTAGGGCGCGACTAGGGCGCAACTAGGACGCAACTTGGGCACAACTAGGGCGCAACTAGGGCGCAACTAGGGCGCAACTAGGGCCCAACTAGGGCACAAGTAGGGCGCAACTGTGGGCAACTAGGGCGCAACTAGGGCGCAACTAGGACACAACTAGGGCACAAGTAGGGCGCAACTAGGGCGCAACTAGGGCGCGACTAGGACGCGACTTGGGTGCAACTAGGACGCAACTAGGGCGCAACAAGGGCACAAATAGGGCGCAACTAGGACGCAATTAGGGCGCAACTGGGAGCAACTAGGGCGCAACTAGGGCGCATCTAGGACATAACTAGGGTGCAACTAGGGTGCAACTAGGACGCAACTAGGGCGCAACTAGGGCGCAACTAGGGCGCAACTAGGGCGCAAGTAGGGCGAAACTAGGGCGTAACTAGGACGCAACTAAGAAGCAACTAGGGTACAAATTGGGCACAAGTAGGACGCAACTAGGACGCAACTAGGGTACAACTAGGGCGTATCTAGTCCCCAACTGAGGCGCAACTAGGGCGCAAGTATGGTGCAAGGAGGGCGCAAGTAGGTTGCAACTTGTGTGGAACCAGGGCGCAACTAGGGTGCAACTAGGGTGCAACTAGGGCGCAAATAGGGTGCAACTAGGGTACAAGTAAGGCGCAACTAGGGTGTAACTAGGGCGCAAGTAGGGCGCAAGTAAGACGCAACTAGGGCGCAACTAGAGCACAATTAGGGCGTAGCTAGTGCTCAACTGAGGCGCAAGTAGGGCGCAAGTAGGGCGCCAGTAGGGTGTAAATAGTGCAATTAGGCCGCAAGAAGGGCGCAACTAGGGTGCAACTACGGTGTTACTAAGACGCAACTAGGATGCACATAGGGCGCAACCAGGGCGCAAGTCAGGCAAGTAGGGCGCAACTATGGCACAACTAAGGCGCAACAAGGGCGCAACTAGGATGCAACTAGGCGCAACTAGGGCGCAACTAGGGCACAACTAGGACGCAACTAGGGCGCAACTAGGGCGCAACTAGGATGCAAATAGGGCGCAACTAGAGCGCAACTAGGGCGCAACTAGGGCGCACCTAGGGCGTAATGAGGGCGCAACTGGGGGCAACTAGGGTGCAACTAGTGCGCAAAAAGGATGCAACTAGGGGGCAACGAGGGCGCAAATAGGGCGCAACTACGGCGCAACTAGGGTTCAACTAGGGCGCAACTAGGGTGCAACTAGGATGCAACTAGGATGCAAGTAGTGTGGAAGTTGGGCCCAACTAGGGCGCAACTAAGGCGCAACTAGGGCACAAGTAGGACGCAACTAAGGGTGCAACTAGGGGACAATTAGGGCGTAGCTAGTGCCCAATGGAGGCGCAACTAGGGCGCAAGTAGGCGCCAGTAGGGCGCAAGTAGGGCGCAACTAGGGTGCAACTTGGGTGCAAGTAGGACGCAACTAGGGTGCAATTAGTGCGTAACTAGGGTGCAACTAGGGTTCAAGTAGGGCGCAACTAGGGCGCAACTATGGTGCCCGGGCGCAACTAGGGCGCAACTAGGGGGCAACAAGGGCGCAACTAGGGCGGAACTAGGACAAAACTAGGAGACACCTAGGGTGCAACTGGGGCGCAACTAGGGCACAACTAGGGTGCAACTAGTGCGCAACCATGGCGCAACTAGGGCGCGACTATGGCGCGACTAGGGCGCGACTTGGGCACAACTAGGGCGCAACTAGTACGCGACCAGGGCGCAATTAGGGCACAACTGAGGGCAACTAGGGCGCAACTAGGGCACAACTATGGTGCAACTAGGGTACAGCTAGTGCGTAAATAGGGCGCAACTAGGGCGCAACTATGATGCAAATAGTGCGCAACTACGGCGGAACTAGGGCGCGACTAGGGTGTGACTAGGGCCCGACTTGGGCTCAACTACGGCGCAACTAGGACGCAACTAGGACACAATTAGGGCGCAACTGGGGGCAACTAGGGCGCAACTACGGCGCAACTAGGACGCAACTAGGACGCAAATAGGGCGCAACTAGTGCGCAACTAGAGCGCAACTTGGGCGCACCTAGGGCGCGACTAATGCGCAAATAGGGCGCAAATAGGGCACAAGTTGGACGCAACTTGGACGCAACTAGGGTACAACTAGGGCGTAGCTAGGGCGCAACTAGGGCGTAACTAGGACGCAACTAAGGAGCATTTATGGCACAACTAGGGCGCAACTAGGGCGCATTTAGGGCGCGACTAGGGTGCAACTAGGGCGCAACTAGGGCGTAACTAGAGCGCAACTAGAGCGCAACTAGGGCGCAACTAGGACGGAACTAGGTCGCAACAAGGGTGTAACTAGGGCGCAAGTAGGGCGGAAGTAGGACGCAAGTAGGGCGCAACTACGGCATAAGTTGGGCATAACTATGGTGTAACAAGGGCGCAAATATGGGCGCAACTTGAGCGCAACGAGGGCGCAACGAGGGCGGAACGAGGGCGTAACAATGGCGCAACAAGGGCGCAACAAGGGCGCAACTAGGCCGCAACTAGGGTGCAACTAGGGCGCAACTAGGGCGCTACTGGGGTGCAACTAGGGCGCAACTAGGGCGCAAGTAGGGTGCAACTAGGGCGCAACTAGGGCGTAACTAGGACACAACTAGGGAGCAACTAAGGTGTAACTAAGGCGCAACTAAGGTGCTACTAGGGCGCAAGTAGGGCACAAGTAGGACGCAGCTAGGGCGCAACTAGGGTACAACTAGGGTGTAGATAATGTCCAACTGAGGCACAACTAGGACGAGAGTAGGGCGCAAGTAGGACGCAACTAGGGCGCAATTAGGGCGCAACTAGGGCGTAACTAGGGTGCAAGAAGGGGGCAAGTATGGCCCAACTAGGGCGCAGCTAAGGCACATGTAGGGCGCAATTATGGGGGAACTAGGGCTCAACTAGGGCGCAACTAGGACGCAACTAGGGCACAACTAAGACGCAACTAGGGCGCAACTAGGGTACAACTACGGTGCAACTAGGGCGCAACAAAGGTGCAACTAGGGCACGACTAGGGCGCGACTAGGGCGCGACTAGGGCGCGACTAGGGCGCGACTAGGGCGCAACTTGGGCGCAACTAGGGCGCAACTATGGCACAACTAGGGCGCAACTAGGACGCAACTAGGGCGCAATTAGGACGCAACTGGGAGCAACTAGGGCGCAACTAGTGCGTAACTTGGGCGCAACTAGGGCGCAACTAGGGCACAACTAGGGCGCAACTAGGGCGCAACTAGGGCGTATATAGGGCGCAACTAGGGCACAACTAGGCCGAAACTAAGGCGTTACCAGGGCGCTAATAGGGCACAAGTAGGACGCAACTAGGGTACAAATAGGGGACAACTAGGGAGTAGCTAGTGCCCAAATGAGGCGCAACTAGGGCGCAAGTATGGTGCAAGTAGGCCGCAACTAGGTTGCAACTTGTGCGGAACCAGGGCGCAACTAGGGCGCAACTATGGCGCAACTAGGTCGCAACTAGGGCGCAACTAGGGTGCAAATAGGGCGCAACTAGGGTGCAACTAGGGCGCAGTAGGGCGCAAGTAAGACGCAACTAGGGCGCAATTAGAGCACAATTAGGACGCAACTAGGGCGCAACTAGAGCACAATTAGGGCATAGGGTGCAATAAGGGCGCAAGAAGGGTGCAACTAGGGCGCAACTATGGTGTAACTAAGACGTAACTAGGATGCACATAGGGCGCAACTAGGGTGCAAGTACGGGCAAGTAGGGCGCTACTAGGGCACAACAAAGGCCCAACAAGGGCGCAACTAGGATGCAACTAGGCGCACCTAGGGCGCAACTAGGGCGCAGCTAAGGCGCAACTAGGGAGCAACTATTGCGCAACTAGGACGCAACTAGGGCGCAACTAGAGCGCAACTAGGGCGGAACTATGGCGCAACTAGGGCTAATTAGGGCTCAACAGGGGGCAACTAGGGTGCAACTAGGGCGCAAATAGGACGCAACTAGGGCGCAACATGGGCGCAACGAGGGCGCAAATAGGGCGCAACTAGGGCGCAACTAGGGTGCAACTAGGGCGTAACTAGGGTGCAACTAGGACGCAACTAGTATGCAACTAGTGTGCAAGTTGGGCCCAACTAAGGCGCAACTAAGGCGCAACTAGGACGCAAGTAGGACGCAACTAAGGGTGCAACAAGGGGACAATTAGGGCGTAGCTAGTGCCCAAGTGAGGCGCAACTAGGGCGCAATTAGGGGCTAGTAGGGCACAAGTAGGGCGCAACTAGGGCGCAACTTGGGTGCAAGTATGACGCAACTAGGGTGCAATTAGTGCGTAACTAGGGTGCAACTAGGGTGCAAGTAGGCCTCAACTAGGGCGCAACTAGGGCGCCCGGGCGCAACTATGGCGCAACTAGGAAGCAACAAGGGCGCAACTAGGGCGCAACTAGGACGCAACTAGGGTACAAGTAGGGTGCAACTACGGCGCAACCAGGGCGCAACTAGGGTGCAACTAGTGCGCAACTAGGGCGCAACTAGGGTGCGACTAGGGCGCGACTAGGGTGTGACTTGGGCACAACTAGGGCGCAACTAGTGCGCAACCAGGGCGCAATTAGGGCGCAACTGGGGGCAACTAGGGTGGAACTAGGGCACAACTAGGGCGCAACTAGGGCACAACTAGGGCACAACTAGGGCGCAACTAGGTCGCAACTAGGATGCAACTAGTGCACAACGAGGGCGCAACTAGGGCGCGACTAGGGTGCGACTAGGGAGCGACTTGGGCGCAACTAAGGCCCAACTAGGACACAACTAGGGCACAATTAGGGCGCAACTGGGGGCAACTACGGCGCAACTACTGCGCAACTAGGACGCAACTAGGACGCAACTAGGGTGCAACTAGGGCGCAACTAGGGCGCAACTAGGGCACAACTAGAGCGCAACTTGGGCGCAACTAGGGCGCGACTAAGGCGCAACTATGGCGCAAATAGGGCACAAGTAGGACGCAACTTGGACGCAACTAGGGTACAACTAGGCCGTAGCCAGGGCGCAACTAGGGCGTAACTAGGACGAAACCAGGGAGCATTTAGGGCGCAACTAGGGCGCAACTAGGGTGCTTTTAGGGCACGACTAGGGTGCAACTAGGGTGCAACTAGGGCGTAACTAGGACGCAACTAAAGCCCAACTAGGGCGCAACTAGGGCGGAACTAGGGCGCAACAAGGGTGCAACTAGGGCGCAAGTAGGGCGGAAGTAGGGTGCAAGTAGGGCGCAACTATGGCACATGTGGGGCATAACTAGGGTGTACGAAGGACGCAAATAGGGCGCAACTTGAGCGCAACGAGGGTGCAACTTGAGCGCAACGAGGACGCAACGAGGGCGCAACGAGGGTGCAACAATGGCGCAACAAGGGTGCAACAAGGGCGTAACTAGGGCGCAACTAGGGCGCAAATAGGGTGCAACTAGGGCGCTACTAGGGTGCAACTAGGGCGCAACTAGGGCGCAAGTAGGGTGCAACTAGGGCACAACTAGGATGCAACTTGGGCGTAACTAGGGCGCAACTAGGGCGCTACTAGGGTGCAACTAGGGCGCAACTAGGGCGCAAGTAGGGTGCAACTAGGGCACAACTAGGATGCAACTTGGGCGTAACTAGGGCGCAACTAAGGTGTAACTAAGGTGCAACTAAGGTGCAACTAAGGCGCAACTAGGGCGCAAGTAGGGCACAAGTAGGACGCAGCTAGGGCGCAACTAGGGTATAAATAGGGCGTAGCTAACGCCCAACTGATGCGCAACTAGAACGAGAGTAAGGCGCAAGTAGGGCGCAACTAGGGTGCAACTAGGGCGCAACTAGGGCGCAACTAGGGCGCAACTAGGGCGCAACTAGGGCGCAACTAGGGCACATCTAGGGCGAAATTAGGGTGCAACTAGGGCGCAACTAGGGAACAACTAGGACGCACCTAGGGTACAACTAGGGCGCAACTAGGGCGCAAATAGGGCGCAACTACAGTGCAACTACGGTGCAACTACGGCGCAACAAAGGTGCAACTAGGGCGCGACTAGGGCGCGACTAGGGCTCGACTAGGGCGCGACTAGGGCGCGACTAGGGCTCGACTAGGGCGCGACTAGGGCCCGACTAGGGCGCGACTTGGGCGCAACTAGGGCGCAATTAGGGAGCAATTTAGGCGCAACCAGGGCACAACTACTGCGCAATTAGGGCGCAACTGGGGACGATTAGGGTGCACCTAGGGCGCAACTTGGGTGCAACTAGGGCGCAACTAGGGCACAACTAGGGCGCAACTAGGGCGCAACTAGGGCAAAACTAAGGCGCAACTAGGGCGCAAATAGGGCACAAGTAGGACGCAACTAGAGTGCAACTAGGGTACAACTAGGGTGTAGCTAGTGCCCAAATGAGGCATAACTAGGGCGCAAGTAGGGTGCAAATAGGGCACAAGTATGGTGCAACTTGTGCGCAACTAGGGCGCGCTCTCAGGGTGCAACTTGGGCGCAACTAGGGCGCAACTAGGGCGCAACTACGGTGCAAGTAGGGCGCAACTATGGTGCAACTAGGGCGCAAGTATGGCGCATGTAAGATGCAACTACGACAAAACTAGAGCACAATTATGGCGTAGCTAGTGCCCAACTGAGGCGCAACTAGGGCGCAAGTAGGATGCAAGTAGGGTGCCAATAGGGTGTAAGTAGGGTGCAATTAGAGCGCAAGAAGGGCGCAATTAGGCCGCAACTAGGGTGTAACTAAGACGCAACTAGGATGCACGGAGGGCGCAACTAGGGCGCAAGTACGGACAAGTAGGGCACAACTAGGGCACAACTAAGGCGCAACAAGGGCGCAACTAGGGTGCAACTAGGCGCAACTAGGACGCAACTTGGGCACAACTAGGGCGCAACTAGGGCGCAACTAGGGCGCAACTAGGGCGCAACTAGGATGCAACTAGTGCGCAACTAGGGCGCAACTAGGGTGCGACTAGGGTGCGACTAGGGAGCGACTTGGGCGCAACTAGGGCACAACTAGGACGCAACTAGGGCACAATTAGGGCGCAACTGGGGGCATCCACGGCGCAACTACGGCACAACTAGGACGCAACTACGACGCAACTAGGGCACAACTAGGGCGCAACTATGGCGCAACTATGGCGCAACTAGAGCGCAACTTGGGCGCAACTAGGGCGCAACTAAGGCGCAACTAGGCCGCAAATAGGGCACAAGTTGGACGCAACTTGGACGGAACTAGGGTACAACTAGGCCGTAGCAAGGGCGCAACTAGGGCGTAACCAGGACGAAACGAGGGAGCATTTAGGGCGCAACTAGGGCGCAACTAGGGCGCATTTAGGGCGCGACTAGGGCGCAACTAGGGTGCAACTAGGGTGTAACTAGGATGCAACTAGAGCGCAACTAGGGTGCAACTAGGGCGGAACTAGGGCGCAACAAGGGTGTAACTATGGCGCAAGTAAGGCGGAAGTAGGGCGCAAGTAGGGCACAACTACGGCACATGTGGGGCAAACCTAGGGTGTACGAAGGGTGCAAATAGGGCGCAACTTCAGCGCAACGAGGGCGCAACGAGGGCGCAACGAGGGTGCAATAATGACGCAACAAGGGTGCAACAAGGGCGCAACTAGGGCGCAACTAGGGCGCAACTAGGGCGCAACTAAGGTGCTACTAGGGTGCAACTAGGGCGCAACTAGGGCGCAAGTAGGGTGCAACTAGGGCGCAACTAGGACGCAACTAGGGCGCAACTAGGGCGCAACTAGGGCGCAACTAGGGCGCAACTAAGGTGCTACTAGGGTGCAACTAGGGCGCAACTAGGGCGCAAGTAGGGTGCAACTAGGGCGCAACTAGGACGCAACTTGGGCGCAACTAGGGTGCAACTAAGGTGTAACTAAGGTGCAACTAAGGTGCAACTAAGGCGCAACTAGGGCGCAAGTAGGGCACAAGTAGGACGCAGCTAGGGCGCAATTAGGGTGCAACTAGGGTGCAACTAAGGTGTAACTAAGGTGCAACTAAGGTGCAACTAAGGCGCAACTAGGGCGCAAGTAGGGCACAAGTAGGACGCAGCTAGGGCGCAATTAGGGTACAACTAGGGTGTAGCTAATGCCCACCCGAGGCGCAACTAGAACGAGAGTAGGGCGCAAGTAGGGCACAACTAGGGTGCAACTAGGGCGCAACTAGGGCACAACTAGAACGCGAGTACGGCGCAACTAGGGCGCAACTAGGGCACATCTAGGGCGCAATTAGGGCGCAACGAGGGTGCAACTAGGGTGCAACTAGGACGCAACTAGGGCATAACTAGGGCGCAACTAGGGCGCAACTAGGGTGCAACTAGGGTGCAACTGCGGCGCAACAAATGTGCAACTAGGGCGCGACTAGGGCGCGACTAGGGCTCGACTAGGGCGCGACTAGGGCGCCACTAGGGCGCGACTTAAGCGCAACTAGGGCGCAACTAGGGCGCAACTAAGGCGCAACTAGGGCGCAACTAGGGCGCAATTAGGGCACAACTGGGGGCAATTAGGGCGCAACTAGGGCGCAACTTGGGCGCAACTAGGGCGCAACTAGGACACAACTAGGGCGCAACAAGGGCGCAACTAGGGCGAAACTAAGGCGCAGATAGGACGCAAATAGGGCACAAGTAGGACGCAACTCGGGTGCAACTAGGGTACAACTAGGGCGTAGCTAGTGCCCAAATGAGGCATAACTAGGGTGCAATTAGGATGCAAGTAGGGCACAAGTATGGTGGAACGTGTGCGCAACTAGGGCGCGCACTCAGGGTGCAACTAGGGCACAACTAGGGCGCAACTAGGGTGCAAGTATGGCGCAACTAGGGCGCATCTAGGGCGCAACTAGGGCGCAACTACGGTGCAAGTAGGACGCAACTATGGTGCAACAAGGGCCCAAGTATGGCGCAAGTAAGATGCAACTAGGGCGGAACTAGAGCACAATTAGGGCGTAGCTAGTGCCCAACTGAGGCGCAACTAGGGCGCAAGTAAGACGCAAGTAGGGTGCCAGTAGGGTGTAAGTAGGGTGCAATTAGAGCGCAAGAAGGGCTTAATTAGGCCGCAACTAGGGTGCAACTAAGACGCAACTAGGATGCACGTAGGGCGCAACTAGGACGCAAGTACGGACAAGTAGGGCACAACTAGTGCACAACTAAGGCGCAACAAGGGCGCAACTAGGGTGCAACTAGGCGCAACTAGGACGCAACTTGGGCGCAACTAGGGCGCAACTAGGGTGCAACTAGGGCGCAACTAGAACGCAATTAGGGCGCAACAAGAGATCAACTAGGGCGTGACTAGATGGCGACTAGGGCGCAATGAGGGCGCAACTGGGGGTAACTAGGGCGCAACTAGGGCGCAAAGAGGTCACAACTAGGGCGCTACGAGGGCGCAACGAGGGTACAAATAGGGCGCAACTAGGCCGCTACTAGGGTGCAACTAGGGCGCAACTAGGGTGCAACTAGGACACAACTAGGATGCAACCAGTGTTAGAGTTGGGCGCAACTAGGGCGCAACTAAGTCGCAACTAGGGTGCAAGTAGGACGCAAATATGGGTTCAACTAGGGGACAACTAGGGCGTAGCTAGTGCCCAACTGAGGCGCAACTAGGGCGCAAGTAGGCGCCAGTAGGGTGCAAATAGGGCGCAACTAGGACGCAACTTTGGTGCTACTAGGACGCAAATAGGGCGCAATGAGTGCATAACTAGGGTGCAACTAAGGTGCAAGTAGGGCGCAACTAGGGCGCAACTAGGGCACCCGGGGGCAACTAGGGCGCAACTAGGGGGCAACAAGGGCGCAAAAAGGGCGCAACTAGGACGCAACTAGGGCACAACTAGGGTGCAACTAGGGCGCAACTAGGGCGCAACTAGGGTACAACTAGTGCGCAACTAGGGCACAACTAGGGCGCGACTAGGGCGCGACTAGGGCACGACTTTGGCATAACTAGGGCGCAACTAGGGCGCAACTAGGACGCAACTAGGGCACAACTAGGGTGCAACTAGGGCGCAACTAGGGCGCAACTAGGGTACAACTAGTGCGCAACTAGGGCACAACTAGGGCGCGACTAGGGCGCGACTAGGGCACGACTTTGGCATAACTAGGGCGCAACTAGTGCGCAACTAGGGCGCAACTATGGCGCAATTAGGGCACAACTGGGGGCAACTAGGGCGCAACTAGGGCGCAACTAGGGCGCAACTAGGTCACAACTATGGCGCAACTAGGGTGCAACTAGGGCGCAACTAGGATGCCACTAGTGCGCAACTAGGGCTCAACTAGGGCGCAAGTAGGGTGCAACCAGGGCGCAACTAGAGCGCAACTAGGGCGCAATTAGGGTGCAACTAGGGCGCACCTAGGGTGCAACTAGTGTGCAAGTTCGGCACAACTAAGGCGCAACTAGGGCGCAAGTAGGGTGCAACCAGGGCGCAACTAGAGCGCAACTAGGGCGCAATTAGGGTGCAACTAGGGCGCACCTAGGGTGCAACTAGTGTGCAAGTTCGGCACAACTAAGGCGCAACTAAGGCCGACTAGCGCACAAGTAGGGCGCAAATAGGACACAACTAGGGTGCAACTAGGGCACAACTAGTGCGTAGCTAGTGCCCAACTAAGGCACAACTAGGGTGCAAGTAGGGTGCCAATAGGGCACAAGTTGGGTGCAATAAGGGCGCAAGTAGGGTGCAACTAGGGCGCAACTAGGGCGCAACTAGGGCGCAACCAGGGCGCGACTTGGGCGCAACTAGGGCGCTACTAGGGCGCAACTAGGGCGCAACTAGGGCGCAACTAGGACGCAAGTAGGGCGTAATCAGGGCGCAACTAGGGCGCAACAAGGGCGCAACAAGGGCACAACTAGGGCACAACTAGGGTGCAACTAGGGTGCAACCAGGGCGCAACTACGACACAACTAGGGCGCAACTAGGGTACAACTAGGGCGCAAGTACGGCGCAAGTAGGGCATAAGAATGGCGCAAGTACGGCGTAAGTGGGGCACAACTAGGGCGCAACTAGGGCCCAACTAGGGTGTAACGAGGGCGTAACGAGGGCGCAACGAGGGCGCAACAAGGGAGCAACAAGGGCGCAACTAGGGCGCAACTGGGGAGCAACTAGGGCACAACTAGGGCGCAGCTAGGGTGCACCTAAGGCGCAACTAGGGCGCAACAAAGGCGCAACTATGGCGCAAGTAGGGCACAAGTACGACACAACTAGGACGCAAATAGGATACAACTAGGGCGTAGCTAGTGCCCAACAGAGGTGCAACTAGGGCGCAAGTAGGGCGCCAATAGGGCGTAAGTATGGTGCAATAAGGGTGCAGGAAGGGCGCAACTAGGGTGCAACTAGGACGCATCTAGGGCGCAAGTAGGGTGCAACAAGGGCACAACTAGGGCGTAACTAGGGCGCAACTAGGGCGCAACTATGGCGCAACTATGGCGCAACAAGGGCGCAGCTAGGGCGCAACTAGGGCGCAGCTAGGGTGCAACGGAGGTACAACTAGGGCGCAACGAGGGCACAACGAGGGTGCAACTAGGGTGCAACTAGGACACAACTAGGACGCAACTTTGGTGCAACTAGGACGCAAATAGGGCGCAATGAGTGCATAACTATGGTGCAACTAAGGTGCAAGTAGGGCGCAATTAGGGCGCAACTAGGGCACCCGGGGGCAACTAGGGCGCAACTAGGGGGCAACAAGGGCGCGAAAAGGGCGCAACTAGGACGCAACTAGGGCACAACTAGGGTGCAACTAGGGCGCAACTAGGGCGCAACTAGGGTACAACTAGTGCGCAACTAGGGCACAACTAGGGCGCAACTAGGACGCAACTAGGGCACAACTAGGGTGCAACTAGGGCGCAACTAGGGCGCAACTAGGGTACAACTAGTGCGCAACTAGGGCACAACTAGGGCGCGACTAGGGCGCGACTAGGGCAAGACTTTGGCACAACTAGGGCGCAACTAGTGCGCAACTAGGGCGCAACTATGGCACAATTAGGGCACAACTGGGGGCAACTAGGGCGCAAGTAGGGCGCAACTTGGGCGCAACTAGGTCACAACTAGGGCACAACTAGGGTGCAACTAGGGCGCAACTAGGATGCCACTAGTGCGCAACTAGGGCGCAACTAGGGCGCAAGTAGGGTGCAACCAGGGCGCAACTAGAGCGCAACTAGGGCGCAATTAGGGTGCAACTAGGGCGCACCTAGGGTGCAACTAGTGTGCAAGTAGGGCGCAACTAGGGCGCAAGTAGGGTGCAACCAGGGCGCAACTAGAGCGCAACTAGGGCGCAATTAGGGTGCAACTAGGGCGCACCTAGGGTGCAACTAGTGTGCAAGTTCGGCGCAACTAAGGCGCAACTAAGGCCGACTAGCGCACAAGTAGGGCGCAAATAGGACACAACTAGGGTGCAATTAGGGCACAACTAGTGCGTAGCTAGTGCCCAACTAAGGCATAACTAGGGTGCAAGTAGGGTGCCAATAGGGCACAAGTTGGGTGCAATAAGGGCGCAAGTAGGGTTTAACTAGGGCGCAACTAGGGCGCAACTAGGGCGCAACCAGGGCGCGACTAGGGCGCAACTAGGGCGCTACTAGGGCGCAACTAGGGCGCAACTAGGGCGCAACTAGGACGCAAGTAGGGCGTAATCAGGGCGCAACTAGGGCGCAACAAGGGCGCAACAAGGGCACAACTAGGGTACAACTAGGGTGCAACTAGGGTGCAACCAGGGCGCAACTACAACGCAACTAGGGCGCAACTAGGGTACAACTAGGGCGCAAGTACGGCGCAAGTAGGGCATAAGAAGGGCGCAAGTACGGCGTAAGTGGGGCACAACTAGGGCGCAACTAGGGCGCAACTAGGGCGTAATGAGGGCGTAACTAGGGCGCAACGAGGGCGCAACAAGGGAGCAACAAGGGCGCAACTAGGGCGCAACTGGGGAGCAACTAGGGCACAACTAGGGCGCAGCTAGGGCGCACCTAAGGCGCAATTAGGGCGCAATAAAGGCGCAACTATGGCGCAAGTAGGGCACAAGTACGACGCAACTAGGACGCAAATAGGATACAACTAGGGCGTAGCTAGTGCCCAACAGAGGTGCAACTAGGGCGCAAGTAGGGCGCCAATAGGGCGTAAGTATGGTGGAATAAGGGCGCAGGAAGGGCGCAACTAGGGTGCAACTAGGACGCATCTAGGGCGCAAGTAGGGCGCAACAAGGGCACAACTAGGGCGTAACTAGGGCGCAACTAGGGCGCGACTATGGCGCAACTATGGCGCAACTAGGGCGCAACTAGGGCGCAACTAGGGCGCAACTAGGGTGCAACTAATGTACAACTAGGGCGCAACGAGGGCACAACGAGGGTGCAACTAGGGCGCAACTAGGGCACAACTAGGACACAACTAGGGTGCAACTAGGATGCAACTAGGATGCAACGAGGGCGCAACGAGGGCGCAACTAGGGTGCAACTAGGGCGCAACTAGAGTGCAACTAGGGCGCAACTAGGGGGCAACTAGGGCGCAATTAGGGAACAACTAGTCTGCAAGTTGGGCACAACTAGGGTGCAATTAAGGTGCAAACAGGGCGTAAGTAAGACGCAACTAAGGGCGCAGCTAGGGGACAACTTGGGCGTAGCTAGTGCCCAACTGAGGCGCAACTAGGGCGCAAGTAGGTGCCAGTAGGGCGCAAGTATGGCGCAACTAGGGCGCAACCAGGGCACAACTAGGACGCAACTAGGGCGCAACTAGTGCAGAACTAGGGTGTAACTTAGGTGCAAGTAGGGCGCAACTAGGGCGCAACTAGGGCGCCCGGGTGCAACTAGGGCACAACTAAGGCGCAACAAGAGCGCAACTAGGGCGCAACTAGGGCACTAATAGGACGCAACTAGGGCACAACTACGGAGCAACTAGGACGCGACTAGGGTGCAACTAGGGTGCAACTAGTACGCAACTAGTGTGCAACTAGGGCGCGACTAGGGCGCGACTAGGGCGCGACTTGGGCGCAACTAGGGCACAACTAGGGCACAACTAGGGCGCAACTAAGGTGCAACTAGGACACAATTAGGGCACAATTGGGGGCAACTAGGGCGCAACTAGGGCGCAACTAGGTTGCAGCTAGGGCACAACTAGGGCGCAACTAGGGCGTAACTAGGTTGCAGCTAGGGCACAACTAGGGCGCAACTAGGGCGCAACTAGGGCGTGACTAGGACGCGACTTGTGCGCAACTAGGGAGCAACTAGGGCGCAAGTAGGACGCAACTAGGGTGCAATTAGGGCGCAACGGGGGGCAACTTGGACGCAACCAGGGCGGAGCTAGGGCGCAACTAGGGCGGAACTACGGCGCAACTAGGGCGCAACTAGGGCGCAAATAGGGCACAACTAGGGCGCAACCGGGGTACAACCAGGGCGTAACTAGTGCGCATCTAGGGGACAACTAGGGTGAAACCAGGGCGCAAGTAGGGTGCAAGTAGGGCGCAACTAGGGTGCAACGTGTGCGCAACTAGGGCGCGTACTCAGGGCGCAACTAGGGCACAACTAGGGTGCAAGTATGGCGTAACTAAGGTGCAACTAGGGCGCAAGTAGGGCACAAGTAAGATGCAACTAGGGCGCAACTAGGACACAACTAGGGCGTAGCTAGTGCCCAATTGAGGCGCAACTAGGACGCAAGTAGAGCGCCAGGAGGGTGTAAATCTGGTGCAATAAGGGTGCAACTAGGGTGCAACAAGGGGCCATCTAGGACCGACCTAGGGCACAAGCAGGGTGCAACTAGGGCGCAACTATGGTGCAAGTAGGGCGCAAGTAGGGCGCAAGTAGGGCGCAAGTAGGACGCAACTAGGGCGCAACTAGGGTGCAACTAGGGCGCAACTAGG
>SZWC01000006.1:612434-669247 GCA_023375785.1 Penium margaritaceum | reverse complement strand
GAGGCGCAACTAGGACGCAAGTAGAGCGCCAGGAGGATGTAAATTTGGTGCAATAAGGGCGCAAGAAGGGTGCAACTAGGGTGCAACTAGGGTGCATCTAGGTCCGACCTAGGGCACAAGCAGGGTGCAACTAGGGCGCAACTATGGTGCAAGTAGGGCGCAAGTAGGGCGCAAGTAGGACGCAACTAGGGCGCAACTAGGGTGCAACTAGGGCGCAACTAGGGCGCAGCTAGGGTGCAACTAGTGTGCAAGTTGGGCGCAACTAGGGCGCAACTAAGGCGCAACTAGGGCGCAAGTAAAGCACAAATAGGTGGCAACTAGGGCGCAACTAGCTTGCAACTAGGACGCACGTAGGGTATAACTAGGACGCAACTAGAGCGTATGTAGGGCACAACTAGGGCGCAACTAGGGTGCAACTAGGGTACAACTAGTGTGCAAGTTGGTCGTAACTAAGGCGCTACTTAGGCGCAACTAGCGCGCAAGTAGGGCACGAGTAGGACACAACTAGCGCGCAACTAGGCCACAAGTAGGGTGCCGGTAGGGCGCAAGTATGGTGTAATAAGGGCGCAAATAGGGTGCAACTAGGGCGCAACTAGGGCGCAACTATGGCGCAACTAGGGCACAACTAGGGCGCAACTAGGGCGGAACTAGGGCGTAACTAGGGCGTAACTAGGGCGCAACTAGGCCGCAACTAGGCCGCAACTAGGGCGCAACTAGGGCACAACAAGGGCGCAACTATGACGCAACAAGGGCGCAACTAGGGCGCAACTAGGGCGCAACTAGTGCGCAACCAGGGTGCAACCGGGACGCAACTAGGGCGTAACTATGGCGCAACTAGGGTGCAACTAGGACGCAACTAGGGCGCAACTAGGATGCAACTAGGGCGCAACTACGGCGCAACTAGGGCGCAACTAGGGGGAAACTTCGACGCCAGTAGGGCGCACGTAAGACGCAACTAGGGTGTAACTAGGGCGTAGCTAGTGCCCAACTAAGGCGCAACTAGGGTGCAATAAGGGTGCCAGTAAGGTGTAAGTAGGGTGAAATACGGGTACAAGAAGGGCGCAACTAGGGTGCAACTAGGGTGCAACTAGGACGTGACTAGGGCGCAACTAGGGCGCAACAAGGGCGCAAATAGGGCTCAAGCAGGGTGCAAGTAGGGCGCAACTAGGGTACAATTAAGGCACAACTAGTGCGCAACCAGGGCGCAAATAGGGCGCAACTAGGGCGGAACTAGGGCGTAACTAGGACGCAACTAGGGCGCAACTAGGGCGCAACTAGGGTGCATCTTGGGTGCAACTTGGGCGCAACTAGGGCGCAACTAGGACGTAATGAGGGCGCAACGAGGGCGCAACAAGGACGCAACGAGGGTGCAACGAGGGCGCAACTATGGTGCAACTGGAGTACAACTATTGCGCAACTCGGGCGTAACTAGGATGTAACTAGGGTTTAACTAGTGTGCAAGTTGGGCGGAACTAGGGCGCAACTAAGGCGCAACTAGGGCGCAATGAGGACGCAACTAGGGCGCAACTAGGGGATAGCTAGGGCGTAGTTAGTGTGCAACTGAGGCGCAACTATGGCGCAAGTAGGCGCCAGTAGGGCGCAAGAAGGATGCAACTAGGGTGCAAGTAGGGCGCAACTAGGGTGCAACTAGGGCGCAAGTAAGTCGCAACTAGGGCGCAACTAAGGCGCAACTAGGGTGCAACTAGTGCGCAAGTAAGTCGCAACTAGGGCGCAACTAAAGCGCAACTAGGATGCAACTAGGGCGCAATTGTGGCTCAGCTAGGGCGCGACTAGGACGCCACTAGGGTGCCACTTGGGCGAACCTAGGGTGCAACTAGGGGGCAACCGGGGCGCAACCAGAGCGCAAATAGGGCGCAACTAGGGTGCAACTAGGTCGCAACCGGGGCGCAACCAGGGCGCAACAAGGGCACAACTAGGGCACAAATAGGGCGCAACTCGGGCGCAACTAGGGTCCAACTAGTGTGCAAGTTGGGTGCAACTAAGGCGCAAGTAAGGCGCAACTAGCACGGAAGTAGGACACAAGTAGGACGCAACTAGGGCGCACCTAGAGCGCAACTAGGGCGCAACTAGGGCGAGACTAAGGCGCAACTAGGGCACAAATAGGGCACAAGAAGGACGCAACTAGGGCGCAACTAGGGTACAACTAGGGTGTAGCTAGTGCCCAACTGAGGCGCAACTAGGGCGCAAGTAGGGTGCAAGTAGGACGCAAGTAGGGTGCAACTTGTACGCAACTAGGGCGAGCACTCAGGGCGCAACTAGGGTGCAACTAGGGTGCAAATTTGGCGTAACTATGGTGCAACAAGGGTGGAATAAGGGCGCAAGTAAGATGCAACTAGGGCACAACTAGGACACAACTAGGGCATAGCTAGTGCCCAACTGACGCGCAACTAGGGCGCAAGTAGGGTGCCAGTAGGGAGCAAGTAGGGTGCAATAAGGGTGCAAGTATGGTGTAACTAGGACGCAACTAGGGCACAACTAGGGTGCAACTAGGGCGCGACTACGGCGCAACTAGGGCGCAACTAGGGCGCAACTAGGGCGCAACTAGGACGTATCTAGGGCCCAACTAGGGCGCAACTACGGCGCAACTAGGGCGCAACTAGGGCGTAACTAGGGCGCAACTAGGGTACACCCTAGTTGCCCCCTAGTTGCGCCCTAGTTGCGTCCTAGTTGTGCCCTATTTGCAACCTAGTTGCGCCCCAGTTGCACCCTAGTTGCCCCCAGTTGCGCCCTAATTGCGCCCTAGTTGCACCCTAGTTGCGCCCTTGTTGCGCCCTAGTTGAGCCCTCATTGTGCCCTCGTTGCGCCCTAGTTGCACCATAGCTGTGCCATAGTTGTGCCCTAGTTGCGCCCTAGTTGCGCCCTAGTTGCACTCTAGTTGCGTCCTAGTTGCGCCGTAGTTGCACCCTAGTTGCGCCCTAGTTGTGCCCTAGTTGTACCCTAGTTGCGCCGTAGTTGCACCCTAGTTGCACCCTAGTTGCACGTAGTTGCGCCCTAATTGCGCCCTAATTGTGCCCTGGTTTTGCCTTAGTTGTGCCCTAGTTGCGCCCTACTAACGCCCTACTTACACCCTAGTTGCACCCTACTTGCACCCTAGTTGCGTCTTATTTGCACCCTAGTTGCGCCATAGTTGCGCCCTTCTTGCACCCTTATTGCACCCTACTTATACCCTATTGGCGCTCTACTTGCGCCCTAGTTGCGCCTCAGTTGGACATTAGCTACGCCCTAATTGTCCCCTAGTTGTGCCCTAGTTACGTCTTACTTGCGCCCTACTTGCGCCCTAGTTGCACCCTAGTTGCGCCCTAGTTGCGCCTCAGTTGGACATTAGCTACGCCCTAATTGTCCCCTAGTTGTGCCCTAGTTACGTCTTACTTGCGCCCTACTTGCGCCCTAGTTGCACCCTAGTTGCGCCCTAATTACACCCTAGTTGCACCCTATTTGCGCCCTAGTTGCGCCCTAGTTGTGCCCTAGTTGCGCCCTGGTTGCGCACAAGTTGCAACCTACTTGCGCCCTACTTGCACCCTACTTGCACCCTAGTTGCGCCCTAGTTGCACCCTAGTTGCACCCTATTTGCGCCCTAGTTGCGCCCTAGTTGTGCCCTAGTTGCGCCCTGGTTGCGCACAAGTTGCAACCTACTTGCGCCCTACTTGCACCCTACTTGCACCCTAGTTGCGTCTCAGTTGGGGACTAGCCACGCCCTAGTTGTACCCTAGTTGCATCATAGTTGCGTCCTACTTGTGCCCTATTTGTGCCTTAGCTGCGCCTTAGCTGCGCCCTAGTTGTGCCCTAGTTGCGCCATAGCTGCGCCTTAGTTGTGCCCTAGTTGTGCCCTAGTTGTGCTCTAGTTGCACTTTACTTGCGCACAAGTTGCGCCTAAGTTACGCCCTAGTTGCGCCCAACTTGCAAACTAGTTGCACCCTAGTTGCGCCCTAGTTGCACCCTAGTTGCGCCCTTCTTGCGCCCTTATTGCACCAAAGTTTCACCCTACTGGCACCCTACTTGCGCCCTAGTTGCGTCCCAGTTGGGCACTAGCTACGCCCTAGTTGTGCCCTAGTTGCGTCCTCGTTGCGTCTTACTTGCGCCCTACTTGCGCCCTAGTTGCACCCTAGTTGTGCCATACTTGGTCCCTAGGTACACCCTAGTTGCGTCCTAGTTGCGCCCTGAGTGCGCGCCCTAGTTGCGCACAAGGTGTACCCTACTTGCGCCCTACTTGCACCCTACTTGCACCCTAGTTGCGCCTCAGGTCGGCACTAGCTACGACCATAGTTGCTCCCTAGTTGCACACAAGTCGCGTCCTAGTCGCGCCCTAGTTGCGCCCTTGTTGTACCCTAGTTGCGCCATAGTTGCGTCCTACTTGTGCCCTATTTGCGCCCTAGCTGCGCCTTAGTTTTGCCCTAGTTGCACCGTAGTTGCGCCCTAGGTACGTCCTAGTTGCGCCCTAGTTGCGCACTAGTTGTGCCCTAGCTGCACCCTAGTTGTGCCCAAGTTGCTTCCTAGTTGCGCCCTAGTTTCCCCCTGTTGCTCCCTAATTGCGCCCTAGGTGAGTCGTAGTTGCGCCTTAGTTGCGCCCTAGTTGCGCCCTAGTTGCGCCCAAGTCGTGCCCTAGTTGCGCCCTAGTTGCACCCTAGTTGCGCCCTAGTTGCGTCCTAGTTGTGCCCTAGTCGCGTCCTAGTTGCGCCCTAGTTGCGCCCTAGTTGTGCCCTAGTTGCGCGCTAGATGTGCCCTAGTTGCGCCCTAGTTGCTCCATTCTTGCGCCTTAGTTGCGCCCTAGTTGCGTCCTAGTTGCGACCTAGTTGCGCCCTAGTTGCGCCCTACTTGCACCCTACTCTCATCCTAGTTGCGCATCAGTTGGGCACTAGCTACGCCCTAGTTGTACCCTAGTTGTGCCCTAGCTGCGTCCTTCTTGTGCCCTACTTGCGTCCTAGTTGCGCCTTAGTTGCGCCTTAGTTGCGCCTCAGCTACGCCATAGTTGCGCCCTGGTTGCGCCCAAGTTGCGCCCTAGTTGTGCCCTAGTTGCACCATAGTTGCGCCCTAGTTGTACCCTAGCTGCACCCTAGTTACGCCCTAGTTGTGCCCTAGTTGCGCCCTAGTTGCGCCCTAGTTGCGCCCTTGTTACACCCTTGTTGCACCCTCGTTGCGCCCTCATTGCGCCCTTATTACGTCCTCGTTGCGCTCAAGTTGCACCCTAGTTGCGCCCTTATTATACCCTAGTTATGCCCCACTTGTGCCGTAGTTGCGCCCTACTTATTCCCTACTTGCACCCTACTTGCGCCCTACTTGCACCCTTGTTGTGCCCTAGTTGCGCCCTAGTTACGCCTAGTTGTGCCCTAGTTGCGTCCTAGTTGCGCCCTAGTTGCGCCCTAGTTGCGCCCTAAATGCGCCCTAGTTGCACCCTAGTCGCACCCTAGTCGAGCCGCAGTCACACCCTAGTTGCGCCATAGTTGCGCCCTAGTTGCGCTCTAGTTGCACCATACTTGCACCCTTATTGCACCCTACTTGCACCCTACAGGCACCCTTCTTGCGCCCTAGTTGTGCCGTAGTTGGAAACTAGCTACGTCCTAGTTGGGCCCTATTTGCACCCTAGTTGCGTCCTAATTGTGCCCCACTTGCGCGCTAGTTGCGCCTTAGTTACGCCTTAGTTGCGCCCAACTTGCACACTAGTTGTACCCTAGTTGCGTCCTAGTTGTCCCCTAGTTGTGCCCTAGTTACGCCCTAGTTGCGCCCTGGTTGTGCCCAGGTTGCACCCTAGTTGTGCCCTAGTTGCACCCTAGTTGCGCCCTAGTTGTGCCCTAGTTACGCCCTAGTTGCGCCCTGGTTGTGCCCAGGTTGCACCCTAGTTGTGCCCTAGTTGCACCCTAGTTGCGCCCTAGTTGCACCGTAGTTGCAACCTAGTTGCGGCCTAGTTGTGCCCTAGTTGTGCCCTAGCTGCGCCCTAGTTGCACCTTAGTTGCACCCTAATTGCACCATAGTTGCGCCCTAGTTGCACCCTAGTTGCGCCCTAGTTGCAACCTACTTGCGCCCTACTTACACCCTACTTGCGCCCTAGTTGCGCCTCAGTTGGGGACTAGCTACGCCCTAGTTGTACCCTAGTTGCATCCTAGTTACGTCCTACTTGTGCCCTATTTGTGCCCTAGTTGCGCCTTAGTTGCACCATAGTTGTGCCCAAGTTGCGCCCTAGTTGCGCCCTAGTTGCGCCCTAGTTGCGCCCTAGTTGCGCCCTAGTTGCGCCCTAGTTGCCTCCAGTTGCACCCTAATTGCGCCCTAGTTGCGCCCTAGTTGCGCCCCAGTTGCGTCCTAGTTGCGCCCTAGTTGCGCCCAAGTCGCGGCCTAGTCCCGCCCTAGTCGCGCCCTAGTTGCACCCTAGTTGAGCACTAGTTACACCCTAGTTGCGCCCTAGTTCACCCTAGTTGCGCCCCTAGTTGTGCCCCAGTTGCTCCCTAGTTGCGCCCTAGTTGCGCCCTAGTTGCCCCCAGTTGCGTCCTGATTACACCCTAGTTGCGCCATTGTTGCGCTTTAGTTGCGTCCTAGTTGCGCACAAGTTGCGCCCTAGTCGCGTCCTAGTCTCGCCCTAGTTGCGCCCTTGTTGCGCACTAGTTGCACCCTAGTTGCGTCCTAGTTGCGCCCTAGTTGTACCCTAGTTGTGCCCTAGTTGCGTCCTAGTTGCGCCTTAGTTCCGCCCTAGCTTTCCCCTAGTTGCGCCCTAGTTGCGCCCGGGCGTCCTAGTTTTGCCCTAGTTGCGCCCTACTTGCACCTTAGTTGCACCCTATTTACGCACTAGTTGTACCCTAGTTGCGCCCTAGTTGCGCCCTACTTGCACCCTACTAGCGCCTACTTGCGCCCTAGTTGCGCCTCCGGTGGGCACTAGCTACGCCCTAGTTGCACCCTTATTTGCGTCCTACTTGCGCCCTATTTGCTCCTTAGTTGCACCATAGTTGCGCCCAACATGCACACTAGTTGCACCCTAGTTGCGTCCTAGTTGCGCCCTAGTTGCGCCCTAGTTGCACCCTCGTTGTGCCCTAATTACGCCCTAGTTGCGCCCTCATTGCGCCCTCGTTGCACCCTAGTTGCACCCTAGTTGTACCCTAGTTGCGCCCTAGTTTCCCCCAGTTGCACCCTAATTGTACCCTAGTTGCGTCCTAGTTGCACCCTAGTTGCGCTCTAGTTGCGCCCTAGTTGCGCCCTAGTTGCGCCTAGTTGCGCCCTAGTTGCACCCTGGTTGTGCCCTAGTTGCGTCCTAGTTGCGTCCTATTTGTGCCCAAGTTGCGCCCGAGTTGCGCCCTAGTTGCGCCCTACTTGGACCCTAGATGCACCCTAGTTACGCACTAGTTGCACCCTAGCTGCATCCTACTTGCGTCCTAGTTGTGCCCTAGTTGCGCCCTAGTTGCGCCCTTCTGGCACCTACTTGCGCCCTAGTTGCGCCTCTGTTGGGCACTAGCTAAACAGTTGCCCCTATTTTCATCCTAGTTGCCCCCAGGTGTGCCCTAATTGCGCTCTAGTTGCACCCTAGTTTCACCCTAATTGCACTCTAGTTGCGCCCTAGTTGTGCCCTAGTTGCGCCCTAGTTGCGCCCTAGTTGCGCTCTAGTTGCGCCCTAGTTGCGCCCTTGTTGCGCCCTAGTTGCGCCATAGTTACGCCCTAGTTGCAGCCTAGTTGCCCCCAGTTGCGCCCTAATTGCGCACTAGTTGCACCCTAGTTGCACCCTAGTTGTGCTCTAGTTGCGCCCTAGTTGCGCCCTAGTTGTGCCCTAGTTGCGTCCTAGTTGTCCCCTATTTGCGCCCTAGTTGCGCCCTAGTTGCGCCCTACTTGCACCCTAGGTGCACCCTAGTTACACACTAGTTGCGCCCTAGTTGCATCCTAGTCGCGTCCTAGTTGCGCCCTAGTCAGCCCTACTTGCGTCCTTCTGGCGCCTACTTTCGCCCTAGTTGTGCCTCAGTTGGACACTAGGTACGCCCTATTTGTCCCCTAGTTGCGCCCTACGTGCGCCCTAGTTGCACCCTAGTTGCGCCCTAGTTGCGCCCAACTTGAACTTTAGTTTCACCCTAGTTCCGCCCTAGTTGCGCCCTAGTTGCACCCTAGTTGCGCCCTAGTTGCCCCCTAGTTGTGTCCTCGTTGCGCCCTAGTTGCGCCCTAGTTGGGCCCTAGTTGCGTCCTAGTTGGTCCCTAGTTGCACCCTAGTTGCGCCCTAGTTGCACCCTAGTTGCGCCCTAGTTGTGCCCTAGTTGCACCCTATTTTGCACCCTAGTTGCGCCCTAGTTGCACCCTAGTTGCGCCTTAGTTGTGCCCTAGTTGCGCCCTACGAACGCCCTACTTCCGCCCTAGTCGAGCCCTATTTTCGCCTTACTTGCGTCCTCGATGCGTCCTAGTTGCGCCCTAGTTGCGCCCTTCTTGCGCCCTTATTGCACCCTACTTACGCCCTATTGGCGCCCTACTTGCGCCCTAGTTGCGCCTTAGTTGGGCTCTAGCTACGCCATAGTTGTACCCTAGTTGCGCCCTAGTTGCATCCTACTTTTGCCCTACTTGCGCCCTAGTTGAGCCTTTGTTGTGCCCTACTTAAGCCTTAGTTGTGCCCTAGTTACGCCCTAGTTGCGCCCTAGTTGTGCCCTTGTTGCGTCCTTGTTCCGCCCTCGTTGCACCCTCGTTGCGACCGAGTTGCGCCCTAGTTACACCCTAGTTGTGCCCCACTTGCGCCGTTGTTGCGCCCTACTTGTGTCCTATTTTCGCCCTACTTGTGCCCTAGTTGCACCCTAGTTGCACCCTAGTTGCGTCCTAGTTGCGCCCTACTTGCGCCCTAGTTGCTTCCTAGTTGTGCCCTAGTTGCGCCCTAGTTGCACCCTAGTTGCACCCTAGTCACGCTTAGTTGCACCCTAGTTGCGCCCTAGTTGCGCCCTAGTTGCACCCACTTGCACCCTTATTGCAGCCTACTTGCACCCTACTAGCACCCTGCTTGCACCGTAGTTGTGCCTTAGTTGGGGACTCGATACGCCATATCCCAGCCCCACTCCCAGTCTCGATCCCAGTCTCGATCCCAGTCCTGATCCCAGTCCCGATCCCAGTCCCGATCCCAGTCCCGATCCCAATCCCGATCCCAGTCCCGATCCCAGTCCTGGTCCCAGTCCCGATCCAAGTCCCGATCCCAGTCCTGATCCCAGTCCCGATCCCAGTCCCAATCCCAGTCCTGATCCCAGTCCCGATCCCAGTCTCGATCCTAGTCCCGATCATAGTCCCGATCCCAGTCCCAATCCTAGTCCCAATCCCACTCCCGATCCCAGTCCCGATCCCAGTCCTGATCCCAGCCCCGATCCAAGTCCCGATCCCAGTCCCGATCCCAGTCTCGGTCCCAGTCCCGGTCCTTGTCCCAGTCCCAGTCCCAATCCCATCCCCAGTCCCAGTCCCAGTCCCAGTTGCAGTCCCAGTTGCAGTCCCCGTCGCTGTCGTAGTCCCAGTCCCAGTCTCAGTCCTAGTCCCAGTCTGAGTCCCAGTCCCAGTCCCATTCCCAGTCCCAGTCCCATTTCCAGTCCCAGTCCCAGTCCTAGTCCCAGTCCCGATCCCAGTCCCGATCCCAGTCCTCATCCTAGTTCCGATCCCAGTCCCGATCCCAGTCTCGATCCCAGTCCCGATCCCTGTCCCGGTCCCAGTCCCGGTCCCAGTCCCGGTCCCAGTCCCGGTCCCATTCCCGGTCCCAGTCCCGTTCCCTGTCCCGATCCCATTCCCGATCCCAATCCCGATCCCAGTCCCGATCCTAGTCCCGATCCCAGTCCCGATCCTAGTCGCGATCCCGATCCGGATGCCAGTCCCGATCCTAGTCCGGATCCCAGTCCCGATCCCAGTGCCGATCCCAGTCCCGATCCCAGTGCCGATCCCAGTCCCGATCCCAGTGCCGATCCCAGTCCCGATCCCAGTGCCGATCCCAGTCCCGATCCCAGTGCCGATCCCAGTCCCGATCCCAGTGCCGATCCCAGTCCCGATCCCAGTGCCGATCCCAGTCCCGATCCCAGTGCCGATCCCAGTCCCGATCCCAGTGCCGATCCCAGTCCCGATCCCAGTGCCGATCCCAGTCCCGATCCCAGTGCCGATCCCAGTCCCGATCCCAGTGCCGATCCCAGTCCCGATCCCAGTGCCGATCCCAGTCCCGATCCCAGTCCCGATCCCAGTCCCGATCCCAGTCCCGATCCTAGTCCCGATCCTAGTCCTGATCCCAGTCCCGATCCCAGTCCCGATCTTAGTCCCATCCCAGCCCCGATCCTAGCCCCAATCCCAGTCCCAATCCCAGCCCTGATCCCAGCCCCGACCCTAGTCCCGGTCCCAGTCCCTCTCCCAGTCCAGATCCCAGTCCCGATTCAGTACCAATCCCAGTCCCGATCCGAGTCCTGATCTCAGTCCCGATCTCAGTCCCGATCCCAGTCTCGATCCCAGTCCAGATGCCAGTCCCGATCCCAGTCCCGATCCCAGTCTCGATCCCAATCCTGATCCCAGTCCCAATCCCAGTCTCGATCCCAGTCCCGATCCCAGTCCCGATCCCATTCCCAGTCCCAGTCCCAGTCCCAGTCCCAGTCCCATTCCCAGTCCCAGTCCTGGTCCCAGTCCCGGTTCCAGTCCCAGTCCCAGTCCCGTTCCCAGTCCCGGTCCCAGTCCCGGTCCCAGTCCCGGTCCCAGTCTCGGTCCCAGTACCGGTCCCAGTCCCTGTCCCCGTCCCGGTCCCAGTCCCAGTCCCAGTCCCGTTCCCAGTCCCGGTCGCAATCCCGGTCCCAATCCCGGTCCCAGTCCTGGTCCCAGTCCCAGTCCCAGTTCCGGTCCCAGTCCCGGTCTCAGTCCCGATCCCTGTCCCACTGCATGTCGCGATCCCAGTAGCGATCCCAGTCCCGATCCCAGTCCCGAACCAAGTCCCTATGCCAGTCCTGATCCTAGTCCCGATCCCAGTCCCGATCCGAGTCCCGATCCCAGTCTTGATCACAGTCCCGATCCTAGTCCTGCTCCCAGTCTCGATCCCAGTCCTGATCCCAGTCCCCATCCCAGGCCCGATCCCAGTCCCGATGCCAGTCCAGATCCTAGTTCCGATCCCAGTCCCCATCCCAGTCCCGATCCAAGTCCCGATCCCAGTCCGGATCCCTGTCCCGATCCCAGTCCCGATCCTAGTCCCGATCCCAATCTCGATCCCAGTCCCGATCCCAGTCCCGATCCCAGTCCCGATCCCAGTCCCGATCCCAGTCCCGATCCCAGTCCTGATCCTAGTCCCGATCCCAGTCCCGATCCCAGTCCTTATCCCAGTCCCGATCCCACTCCCGATCCTAGTCCCGATCCCAGTGGGGTGGGTGCAACTAGGACGCAACTTAGGCGCAAGTTGGGCGCAACTAGGACGCAACTTAGGCGCAACTTGGGCGCAAGTAGGGTGCAACTAGAGCGCAACTAGAGCGCAACTAGGGCGCAACTAGGGTGCAAGTAGGGTGCAACCAGGGCGCAACTAAAGCGCAACTAGGGTACCACTAGGGCGCAACTAGAGGGCAACTATGGTGCAACTAGTGCGCAAGTTCAGCGCAACTATGGCACAAATAAGGCGCAACTAGCGCGCAAGTAAGGCACAATTAGGACGCAACTAGGGCGCAACTAGGGCACAACTAGGGCGTAGCTAGTACTCAACTAAGGCACAACTAGGGTGTAAGTAGGGTGCCAGAAGGGCCAGGTAGAGTGCAATAAGGGTGCAAGTAGGGTGCAACTAGGGCGCAACTAGGGTGCAACTAGGACGCAACTAGGGCGCGACTAGGGCGCAACTACGAAGCAACTAGGGCGCAACTAGGGCGCAACTAGGGTGCAAGTAGGGCGTAACTAGGGTGCAACGAGGGCGCAATAAGGGCGTAAATAGGGTGCATCAAGGGCACAACGAGGGTGCAACAAGGGCGCAACAAGGGCACAACTAGGGCGCAACTAGAGCGCAACTATGGCGCCACAAGGGCGCAACTAGGGCGCAACTAGGGCGCAACTAGAGCGTAACTAGGTCGCAACTAGGGCGCAACTAAGGCGCAACAAGGGCGCAACAAAGGCGCAACTAGGGCGCAAGTAGGGCACAAGTAGGACGCAACTATGGCGCAAATAGGGTACAACTAGGACGTAGCTAGTGTCCAACTGAGGTGCAAGTAGGGCGCAAGTAGGGCGCCAATAGGGCGCAAGTATGGTGCAATAAGGGCGCAAGAAGGGCGCAACTACGGTACAACTAGGACACATCTAGGGCACAAGTAGGGCGCAACTAGGGCATAACTAGGACGCAAGAAGGGTGCATGTAGGATGCAACTTCGGCACAACTAGGACGCAACTAGAGCGCAACTAGGGCGCAACTAGGGCGCAACTAGGACGCAACTAGGACGCAACTAGGGCGCAACTATGGTGCAACTAGGACGCAACTAGGGCGCAAAAAGGGTGCAACTAGGGTGCAACTAGGGCGCAACGAGGGAGCAACGAGGGCGCAACTAGGGCGCAACTAACAAAGGCGCAACTAGGGTGTAACTAGGGCGCAACTAGGGCGCAACTAGGGCGCAACTAGGGTGCAACTATTGTGCAAGTTGGGCGCAACTAGGGCGTAACTAAGGCGCAACTATGGCGCGAGTAGGACGCAACTAGGGCGCAACTAGGGAACAACTAGGGCGTAGCTAGTGCCGAACTGAGGCGCAACTAGGGCGCAAGTGGGCGCCAGAAGAACGCAAGTAGGGCGCAACTAGGGCGCAACTAGGGCGCAACTAGGACGCAACTAGGGCACAACTAGGACGTTACTATGACGCAACTAGGATGCAACTAGGGTAAAACTAGTGGGCATCTAGGGCGCAACTAGGGCATGACTAGGGCGCGACTAGGGCGTGACTTGGGAGCAACTATGGCGCAACAAGGGCGCAAGTAGGGCACAACTAGAGCCCAACTAGGGCGCAATGAGGGCGCAACTCAGGGCAAGTAGGGCGCAAGTAGGGCGCAAGTAGGACGTAACTAGGGCACAAATATGGCGCAACTAGGCCGCAACCAGGGCGCGACTAGGATGTGACTTGGGCGCAACTAGGACGCAACTAGGGCGCAACTAGGGCGCAAACAGGGTGCAACTAAGGCGCAATTAGGGTGCAACTGGGGGCAACTAGGGCGCAACTAGGGTGCATCTAGGGTGCACCTAGGGCCCAACTAGGGCGCAACTAGGGCGTAACTAGGGCGCAACTAGGGCGCAACTAGGGCACAACTAGGGCGCAACTAGGGCGCAACTAGGGCGCAATTAGGGGGCAACTAAGGTGCAACTAGGGCACAAATTGGGCACAAGTAGGACGCAACTAGGGCGCAACTAAGGTACAACTAGGGCGTAGCTAGTCCCCAGCTGAGGCGCAACTAGGGCGCAAGTAGGGTGCAAGTAGGGCGCAAGTAGGTTGCAACTTGTGCGGAACCAGGGCGCAACTAGGGCGCAACTAGGGCGCAACTAGGGCGCAACTAGGGTGCAAGTAGGACGCAACTAGGGTGCAACTAGGGCGCAAGTAGGGCGCAAGTAAGACGCAAATAGGGTGCAACTAGAGCACAATTAGGGCGAAGGTAGTGCCCAACTGAGGCGCAAGTAGGGCGCAAGTAGGGCGCCACTAGGGTGTATGTAGGGTGCAATTAGGGTGCAAGAAGGGCGCAACTACGGCGTAACTATGGTGTAACGAAGACGCAACTAGGATGCACGTAGGGCGCAACTAGGGCAGAAGTACGGGCAAGTAAGGCGCAACTAGGGCACAACTAAGGCGCAACAAGGGCGCAACTAGGATACAACTAGGTGCAACTAGGGCGCAACTAGGGCGCAACTAGGGCGCAACTAGGGCGCAACTAGGGCGTAACTGGGACGCAACTAGGGCGCAACTAGAGCGCAACTAGGGCGCGACTAGGGCGCAACTAGGGCGCAATTAGGGCTCAACCGGGGATAACTAGGGCGCAACTAGGACGCAAATAGGGCGCAACTAGGGCGCAATGTGGGCGCAACGAGGGCACAAATAGGGCGCAACTAGGGCGCAACTAGGGTGCAACTAGGCCGCAACTAGGGTGCAACTAGGACGCAACTAGGATGCAACTAGTGTGCAAGTTGGGCCCAACTAGGGCGCAACTAAGGCGCAACTAGGGCGCAAGTAGGACGCAACTAAGGTTGCAACTAGGGGACAACTAGGGCGTACCTAGTCCCCAACTGAGGCGCAACTAGGGCGCAAGTAGGCGCCAGTAGGGCGAAGTAGGGAGAAACGAGGGCGCAGCTTGGGTGCAACTAGGATGCAACTAGGGCGCAATTAGTGCGTAACTAGGGTGCAACTAGGGTGCAAGTAGGGTGCGACTAGGGCGCAACTAGGGTGCCCGGGCGCAACTAGGGTGCAACTAGGGGGCAACAAGGGCGCAACTAGGGCGCAACTAGGACGCAACCAGGGCACAGCTAGGGTACACCTAGGGCGCAACTAGGGCGCAACTAGGGTGCAACTAGTGAGCAACTAGAGCGCAACTAGGGCGCGACTAGGGCGCGTCTAGGGCGCGACTTGGGCACAACTAGGGTGCAACTAGTGCGCAACTAGGGCGCAATTAGGGCGCAACTGGGGGCAACTAGGGCGCAACTAGGGCGCAACTAGGGCGCAACTAGGGCACAACTAGTGCGCAACTAGGGTGCAACTAGGGCGCAACTAGGATGCAACAAGTGTGCAACTAGGGTGCAACTAGGGTGCAACTAGGGTGCGACTAGGTCGCGACTTGGGCGCAACTAGGGTGCAATTAGGACGCAACTAGGGCACAATTAGGGCGCAGCTGGGGGTAACTACAACACAACTATGGTGCAACTAGGACGCAACTAGGACGCAACTAGGGCGCAACTAGGGTGCAACTAGGGTGCAACTAGGGCGCAACTAGAGCGCAACCTGGGCGCAACTAGGGCGCGACGAAGGTGCAACTAGGGCGCAAATAGAGCACAAGTAGGACGTAACTTGGACGCAACTAGGGTACAACTAGGGCGTAGCTAGGGCGCAACTAGGACTTAACTAGGACGCAACTAGGGAACATTTAGGGCGCAACTAGGGAGCAACTAGGGCGCATTTAGGGCGCGACTTGGGCGTAACTAGGGCGCAACTAGGGCGTAACAAGGACACAACTAGAGCGCAACTAGGGTGCAACTAGGGCGGAAGTAGAGCGCAAGAAGGGTGCAACGAGGGCGTAACAATGGCGCAGCAAGGGTGCAACAAGGGCTCAACGAGGGCGCAACTAGGGCGCAACTTGGGCGCAACTAGGGCGCTATTAGGGTGCAACTAGGGCGCAACTAGGGCGCAAGTAGGGTGGAACTAGGGCGCAACTAGGACGCAACTTGGGCGCAACTAGGGCACAACTAGGGCACAATGTGTAGCTAAGACGCAACTAAGGTGCAACTAAGGCGCAGCTAGGGCGCAAGTAGGGCACAAGTAGGACGCAGCTAATGCGCAACTAGGGTACAACTAGGGCGTAGCTAATGCCCAACTGAGGCACAACTAGGACGAGAGTAGGGTGCAAGTAGGGCGCAACTAGGGCGCAACTAGGGCGCAACTAGGGCGCAGCTAGGGCGCAAGTAGGGCGCAACTAGGGCGCAACTAGGGCACATCTAGGGCGCAATTAGGGCGCAACTAGGGTGCAACTAGGGCGCAACTAGGACGCAACTAGGGCACAACTAGGGCGCAACTAGGGCGCAACTAGGGTGCAACTAGGGTGCAACTAGGGCGCAACAAAGGTGCAACTAGGGCGCGACTAGGGTGCGACTAGGGCGCGACCAGGGTGCGACTAGGGCGCGACTAGGCCGCAGCTAGGGCGCAGCTAGGGTGCAACTAAGGCGCAACTAGGGCGTAACTAGGGCGCAATTAGGGCGCAACTGGGGGCAACTAGGGCGCAACTAGGGTGCAATGTGGGCGCAACTAGGGCGCAACTAGGGTACAACTAGGGCGCAACTAGAGCACAACTAGGGCGCAACTAGGGCACACCTAGGGCACAACTAGGAAGCAACTAGGGTGCAACTAGGGCGCAACTAGGATGCAACTAGTGCGCAACTAGGGCGCAACTAGGGCGCAAGTAGGGTGCAACCAGGGCGCAACTAGAGCGCAACTAGGACGCAATTAGGGTGCAACTAGGACGCACCTAGGGTGCAACTAGTGTGCAAGTTCGGCGCAACTAAGGCGCAACTAAGGCCGACTAGAGCGCGAGTAGGGCGCAAGTAGGACACAACTAGGGCGCAACTAGGGCACAACTAGGGCGTAGCTAGTGCCCAACTAAGGTACAACTAGGGTGCAAGTAGGGTGCCAATGGGGCACAAGTTCGGTGCAATAAGGGCGCAAGTAGGGTGCAACTCGGGCGCAACGAGGGCGCAACTAGGGCGCAACTAGGGCACGACTAGGGCGCAACTAGGGCGCTAATAGAGCGCAACTAGGGCGCAACTAGGGCGCAATTAGGACGCAAGTAGGGTGTAATCAGGGCGCAACTACAACGCAACTAGGGCGCAACTAGGGTATAACTAGGGCGCAAGTACGGCGCAAGTAGGGCATAAGAAGGGCGCAACTACGGTGTAAGTAGGGCACAACTAGGGCGCAACTAGGGCGCAACTAGAGCGCAACTAGGGCGCAACTAGGGCGCAACTAGGGCATAACAAGGGCGCAACGAGGGCGCAACGAGGGCGCAACTAGGGCGCAACTAGGGCACGACTAGGGCGCAACTAGGGCGCTAATAGAGCGCAACTAGGGCGCAACTAGGGCGCAATTAGGACGCAAGTAGGGTGTAATCAGGGCGCAACTACAACGCAACTAGGGCGCAACTAGGGTACAACTAGGGCGCAAGTACGGCGCAAGTAGGGCATAAGAAGGGCGCAACTACGGTGTAAGTAGGGCACAACTAGGGCGCAACTAGGGCGCAACTAGGGCATAACAAGGGCGTAACGAGGGCGCAACGAGGGCGCAACAAGGGCGCAACTAGGGCACAACTAGGGCGCAAGTACGGCGCAAGTAGGGCATAAGAAGGGCGCAACTACGGTGTAAGTAGGGCACAACTAGGGCGCAACTAGGGCGCAACTAGGGCATAACAAGGGCGTAACGAGGGCGCAACGAGGGCGCAACAAGGGAGCAACAAGGGCGCAACTAGGGCACAACTAGGGAGCAACTAGGGCACAACTAGGGCGCAGCTAGGGCGCACCTAAGGCGCAACTAGGGCGCAACAAAGGCGCAACTATGGCGCAAGTAGGGCACAAGTACGACGCAACTAGGACGTAACTAGGGTACAACTAGGGCGTAGCTAGTGCCCAACAGAGGCACAACCAGGGCGCAAGTAGGGCGCCAATAGGGCGTAAGTATGGTGCAATAAGGGCGCAGGAAGGGCGCAACTAGGGTGCAACTAGGACGCATCTAGGGCGCAAGTAGGGCGCAACAAGGGCACAACTAGGGCGCAACTAGGGCGCAACTATGGCGCAACTATGGCACAACTTTGGCGCAACTAGGGCGCAACTAGGGCGCAACTATGGCGCAACTAGGGTGCAAATAAGGTACAGCTAGGGCGCAACGAGGGCACAACGGGGGCGCAACTAGGGCGCAACTAGGGCGCAACTAGGACGCAACTTGGGCGCAACTAGGGTACAGCTAGTGTGCAAGTTGGACGCAACTAGGGCGCAACAAAGACGCAACTAGGGCGCAACAAGGACGCAACTAGGGCGCAAAAAGGGGACAACTAGGGCGTAGCTAGTGCCCACCTTAGGCGCAACTAGGGCGCAAGTAGGCACCAGAAAGGCGCAAGTAGGACGTAGCTAGGGCGCAACTAGGGTGCAACTAGGACGCAACTAGGACGCAACTAGTCTGTAACTAGGGTGCAACTATGGTGCAAGTAGGGCACAACTACGGCGCAACTAGGGCACCCGGGCGCAACAAGGGCGCAACTAGGGGGCAACTAGGGCGCAACTAGGGCGGAACTAGGACGCAACTAGAGCACAACTAGGGCACAACTAGGGCGCAACCAGGACGCAACTAGGGTGCAATAAGTGTGCAGCTAGGGCGCAACTAGGGCGTGACTAGGGTGCGACTAGGGCGTGACTTGGGTACAACTAGGGCGCAACTAGGGCGCAACTAGGGCGCAACTAGGTTGCAATCAGGGAACAACTCGGGACAGTTAGGGCGCAGCTAGGGCGCAACTAAGGCGCAACTAGGACACAACTAGGGCGCATTTAGGACGCAATTAGGGCGCGACTAGGGCGTGACTTGGGCGCAACTAGGGCACAACTAGGGCGCAACTAGGGTGCAACGAGGGTGCAACTAGGGTGCAACTATGGCGCAACTAGGGCGCAACTAGGGCGCAACTGGGGCGTAGCTAGTCCCCAACTAAGGCGCAACTAGGGCGCAAGTAGGGTGCAAGTAGGGCGCAAGTAGGTTGCAACTTGTGCGCAACCAGGGCCCAACTAGGGCGCAACTAGGGCGCAACTAGGGCGCAACTAGGGCGCAACTAGGGCGCAACTAGGGTGCAAGTAGGGCGCAACAAGGGTGCAAGTAGGGCGCAAGTAGGGCACAAGTAAGATGCAACTAGCACGCAACTAGGGCACAATTAGGGCGTAGCTAGTGCCCAACTTAGGCGCAACTAGGGCACAAGTAGGGCGCAAATAGGGTGTAAGTAGGGTGCAATAAGGGCGCAAGAAGGGCGCAACTAGGGCACAACTAGGTCGCAACTAACATGCAACTAGGGTGCAAGTAGGACGCAACTAGCGCACAAGTAGGGCGCAAGTAGGGTGCAACTAGAGCATAGCTAAGGCGCAACAAGGGTGCAGCTAGGGCGCAACTAGGGTGTAACTAGGGCGTAACTAGGGTGCAACTAGGGCGCAACTAGGGCGCAACTAGGGCGCAACTAGGGCACAACTAGGGCGCAACTAGAGCGCAACTAGGGTGCAACTAGGGCGCAACTAGGGCGCAATAAGGGCCCAACTGGGGGCAACGAGGGTACAACTAGGCGCAACTAGGGTGCAACTAGGATGCAACTAGGACGCAATGAGGGCGCAACGAGGGCGCAACTAGGGTGCAACTAGGGCGCAACTAGAGTGCAACTAGGGCGCAACTAGGGGGCAACTCGGGCGTAACTAGGGTACAACTAGTCTGCAGGTTGGGCACAACTATGGCGCAACTAAGGTGCAACTAGGGCGTAAGTAAGATGCAACTAAGGGCGCAACTAGGGGACAACTTGGGCGTAGCTAGTGCCCAACTGAGGCACAAGTAGGGCGCAAGTAGGTGCCAGTAGGGCGCAAGTATGGCGCAACAAGGGCGCAACCAGGGCACAAGTAGGACGCAACTAGGGCGCAACTAGTGTGGAACTAGGGTGCAACTTAGGTGCAAGTAGGGCGCAACTAGGGCGCAACTAGGGCGCCTGGGTGCAACTAGGGCACAACTAAGGCACAACAAGAGCGCAACTAGGGCGCAACTAGGGCACAAATAGGACACAACTAGGGCACAACTACGGCGCAACTAAGGCGCAACTAGGGTGCAACTAGGGTGCAACTAGTGCGCAACTAGTGTGCAACTAGGGCGCGAATAGGGCGCGACTAGGGCGCGACTTGGGCGCAACTAGGGCACAACTAGGGCACAACTAGGACGCAACTAGGGCGCAACTAGGACACAATTAGGGCACAATTGGGGGCAACTAGGGCGCAACTAGGGCGCAACTAGGTTGCAGGTAGGGCACAACTAGGGCGCAACTAGGGCGCAACTAGGGCACAACTAGGGTGCAACTAGTGTGCAACTAGGGCGCAACTAGAGCACGACTAGGGCGCGACTAGGACGCGACTTGTGCGCAACTAGGGCGCAACTAGGGCGCAAGTAGGACGCAACTAGGGTGCAATTAGGGCGCAACGATGGGCAACTAGGGCGCAACTAGGGCGCAACTAGGGCGCAACTAGAGCGCAACTAAGGCGCAACTAGGGTGCAAATAGGGCACAAGAAGGACGCAACTAGGGTGCAAGTAGGGTACAACTAGGGCGTGGCTACTGCCGAACTGAGGCGCAACTAGGGCGCAACCAGGGCGCAACTAAGACGCAACTAGGGTGCAAGTAGGACGTAACAAGGGCGCAAGTAGGGCGCAAGTAGGGCGCAACTAGGGCAAAACTAAGGCGCAACAAGGGCGCAACTAGGGCACAACTAGGGCGCGACTAGGGCTCAACTAGGGCGCAACTAGGGCGCAACTAGGGCGCAGATAGAGCGCAACTAGGACGCAACTATAGTGCAACTAGGGCGCAACTAGGGCGCAACTAGGACGTAACTAGGGTGCAACTAGAGCGCAACTAGGGCGCAACTAGGGCGCAACAAGGGTGCAAGGACGGCGCAACTAGGGCGCAACGAGGGTGCAACGAGGGTGCAACTAGGGTGCAACTACGGCGGAACTAGGGCGGAACTAGGGTGCAACTAGGGCGCAACTAGGGTGCAACTAGGGCATAACTAGGGCACAACTTGGGCACAACTAGGACGCAACTATGTCGCGACTAGGGCGCAACTAGGGCGCAACTAGGGCGCAAATAGGGCACAACTAGGGCGCAACCGGGGTGCAACCAGGGCGTAACTAGTGCGCAACTAGGGGACAACTAGGGCAAAACCAGGGCGCAAGTAGGGTGCAAGTAGGGCGCAACTAGGGTGCAACCTGTGCGCAACTAGGGCGCGACTCAGGGCGCATCTAGGGCACAACTAGGGTGCAAGTATGGCGTAACTAAGGTGCAAGTAGGACGCAAGTAGGGCACAAGTAAGATGCAACTAGGACGCAACTAGGACACAACTAGGGCGTAGCTAGTGCCCAATGGAGGCGCAACTAGGACGCAAGTAGAGCGCCAGGAGGATGTAAATTTGGTGCAATAAGGGCGCAAGAAGGGTGCAACTAGGGTGCAACTAGGGCGCAACTAGGAACAACCTCGGGCACAAGTAGGGCGCAACTAGGGCGCAACTATGGTGCAAGTAGGGCGCAAGTAGGGCGCAAGTAGGGCGCAAGTAGGGCGCAACTAGGGTGCAACTAGGGCGCAACTAGGGCGCAGCTAGGGTGCAACTAGTGTGCAAGTTGGGCGCAACTAGGGCGCAACTAAGGCGCAACTAGGGCGCAAGTAAACCACAAATAGAGGGCAACTAGGGCGCAACTAGGTTGCAACTAGGGCGCACATAGGGTACAACTAGGACACAACTAGAGCGTAGGTAGGGCACAACTAGGGCGCAACTAGGGTGCAACTAGGGTGCAACTAGTGTGCAAGTTGGGTGTAACTAAGGCGCTACTTAGGCGCAACTAGCGCGCAAGTAGGGCACGAGTAGGACGCAACTAGCGCGCAACTAGGCCACAAGTAGGGTGCTGGTAGGGCACAAGTATGGTGTAATAAGGGCGCAAATAGGGTGCAACGAGGGCGCAACTATGGCGCAACTATGGCGCAACTAGGGCACAACTAGGGCGCAAATAGGGTGGAACTAGGGCGTAACTAGGGCGTAACTAGGGCGCAACTAGGGTGCAACTAGGCCGCAACTAGGGCGCAACTAGGGCACGACAAGGGCGCAACTAGGACGCAACTAGGGTGCAACTAGGGCGCAACTAGGGCGCAACTAGTGCGCAACCAGGGTGCAACCGGGACGCAACTAGGGCGTAACTAGGGCGCAACTAGGGTGCAACTAGGACGCAACTAGGGCGCAACTAGGGTGCAACTAGGGCGCAACTACGGCGCGACTAGGACGCAACTAGGGGGCAACTTGGACGCCAGTAGGGCGCACGTAAGACGCAACTAGGGTGTAACTAGGGCGTAGCTAGTGCCCAACTAAGGCGCCACTAGGGCGCAAGAAGGGTGCTAGTAAGGCGTAAGTAGGGTGAAATACGGACACAAGAAGGGCGCAAGTAGGGTGCAACTAGGGCGCAACTAGGACGCAACTAGGGTGCAACTAGGAAGCAACATTGGTGCAAATATGGCACAAGTAGGGTGCAAGTAGGGCGCAACTAGGGTACAATTAAGGCGCAACTAGTGCGCAACTAGGGCGCAACTAGGGTGCAACTAATGCGCAACTATGGCGTAACTAGGACGCAACTAGGGTGCAACTAGGGCGCAACTAGGGCGCATCTTGGGTGCAACTTGGGTGCAACTAGGGCGCAACCAGGGCGCAATGAGGGCGCAACGAGGGCGCAACGAGGACGCAACGAGGGTGCAACGAGGGCGCAACTATGGTACAACTAGAGTACAACTATTGCGCAACTCGGGCGTAACTAGGATGTAACTAGGGTGCAACTAGTGTGCAAGTTGGGTGCAACTAGGGCGCAACTAAGGCGCAACTAGGGCACAAGTAGGGCGCAAGGAGGACACAACTAGCGCGCAACTAGGGGACAGCTAGGGCGTAGTTAGTGCGCAACTGAGGCGCAACTAGGGCGCAAGTAGGCGCCAGTAGGGCGCAAGAAGGATGCAACTAGGGTGCAAGTAGGGCGCAACTAGGGTGCAACTAGGGCGCAACTAGGGTGCAACTAGGACGCAACTAGGGCATATATAGGGCGCAACTAGGGCGCAACTAAAGCGCAACTAGGGTGAAACTAGGGCGCAATTATGGCGCAACTAGGGCGCGACTAGGGCGCCACTAGGGTGCAACTTGGGCGCAACTAGGGTGCAACTAGGGGGCAACCGGGGCGCAACCAGGGCGCAAATAGGGCGCAACTAGGGTGCGACTAGGTCGCAACCGGGGCGCAACAAGGGCACAACTAGGGCACAACTAGGGCGCAACTCAGGCGCAACTAGGGTCCAACTAGTGTGCAAGTTGGGTGCAACTAAGTTGTGCTCTAGTTGCGCCCTAGTTGCGCCCTATTTGCGTCCTACTTGCGCCCTTGTCGTGCCCTGGTTGCACCCTAGTTGCGGCCTAGTTGCACCCTAGTTGCGCCCTAGTTACGCCCTAGTTACGCCCTAGTTCCGCCCTAGTTGCACCCTAGTTGTGCCCTAGTTGCGCCATAGCTGCGCCCTAGTTGCGCCCTAGTTGTGCTCTAGTTCCGCCCTATTTGCGCCCTAGTTGCGCCCTAGTTGCGTCCTACTTGCACCCTAGTTGCACCCTAGTTACGCACTAGTTGCGCCCTAGTTGCATCCTAGTTGCATCCTAGTTGCACCCTAGTCGGCCCTACTTCCGCCCTTCTGGCGCCTACTTTCGCCCTAGTTGCGCCTCAGTTGGGCACTAGCTACGCCCTATTTGTCCCCTAGTTGCGCCCTACGTGCGCCCTAGTTGCACCTTAGTTGCGCCCTAGTTGCCCCCAACTTTCACTTTAGTTGCACCCTAGTTCCGCCCTAGTTGCGCCCTAGTTGCATCCTAGTTGCGCCCTAGTTGCCCCATAGTTGCGTCCTCGTTGCGCCCTAGTTGCGCCCTAGTTGCGCTCTAGTTGCGCCCTAGTTGCACCCTAGTTGCGCCCTAGTTGTGCTCTAGTTACACCCTAGTTGCGCCCTAGTTGCGCCCTAGTTGCACCCTAGTTGCGCCTTAGTTGTGCCCTAGTTGCGCCCTACGTACGCCCTACTGGCGTCCTAGTCGAGCCGTATTTTTGCCCTACTTGCGTCCTAGATGCGTCCTACTTGCGCCCTAGTTGCGCCCTTCTTGCACCCTTATTGCACCCTACTTACGCCCTATTGGCGCCCTACTTGCGCCCTAGTTGCGCCTTAGTTGGTCTCTATCTACGCCCTAGTTGTACCCTAGTTGCGCCCTAGTTGCGTCCTACTTTTGCCCTACTTGCGCCCTAGTTGCGCCTTTGTTGTTTCCTAGTTAAACCTTAGTTGTGCCATAGTTACGCCCTAGTTGCGCCCTAGTTGTGCCCTTGTTGCATCCTTGTTCCGCCCTCGTTGCACCCTTGTTGCGCCCACGTTGCGCCCTAGTTGCACCCTAGTTGTGCCCCACTTGAGCCGTAGTTGCACCCTACTTGTGTCCTATTTGCGCCCTACTTGCACCATAGTTGCACCCTAGTTGCACCCTAGTTGCGTCCTAGTTGCGCCCTACTTGCGCCCTAGTTCTGTCCTAGTTGTTCCCTAGTTGCGCCCTAGTTGCACCCTAGTTGCACCCTAGTCACGCTTAGTTGCACCCTAGTTTCGCCCTAGTTGCGCCCTAGTTGCACCCACTTGCACCCTTATTGTAGCCTACTTGCACCCTACTGGCACCCTACTTGCACCCTAGTTGTGCCTTAGTTGGGCACTCGCTACGCCATATCCCAGCCCCGATCCCAGTCTCGATCCCAGTCCCGATCCCAGTCCTGATCCCAGTCCCGATCCCAGTCCCGATCCCAGTCCCGATCCCAGTCCCGATCTTAGTCCCGATCCCAGTCCTGGTCCCAGTCCCGATCCAAGTCCCCATCCCAGACCTGATCCCAGTCCCGATCCCAGTCCCAATCCCAGTCCTGATCCGTGTCCCGATCCCAGTCTCGATCCCAGTCCCGATCATAGTCCCGATCCCAGTCCCGATCCTAGTCCCGATCCCACTCCCGATCCCAGTCCCGATCCTTGTCCCGGTCCCAGTCCCGTTCCCAGTCCCGGTCCCAGTCCCGGTCCCAGTCCCGGTCCCAGTCTCGGTCCCAGTCCCGGTCCCAGTCCTTGTCCCCGTCCCGGTCCCAGTCCCCGTCCGAGTCCCGTTCCCAGTCCCGGTCGCAATCCCGGTCCCAATCCCGGTCCCAGTCCTGGTCCCAGTCCCGGTCCCATTTCCGGTCCCATTCCCGGTCTCAGTCCCGATCCCTGTCCCGCTGCAAGTCGCGATCCCAGTCGCGATTCCAGTCTCGGTCCCAGTCCCGATCCCAGTTCGATCCCAGTCCCTATGCCAGTCCTGATCCTAGTCCCGATCCCAGTCCCGATCCGATTCCCGATCCCAGTCTTGATCACAGTCCCGATCCTAGTCCCGATCCCAGTCCCGATCCCAGCCCTGATCCCAGTCCCAATCCCAGGCCCGATCCCAGTCCCGATCCCAGTCCAGATCCTCGTTCCGATCCCAGTCCCGATCCCAGTCCCTATCCAAGTCCCGATCCCAGTCCCGATCCCTTTCCCGATCCCAGTCCCGATCCTAGTCCCGATCCCAATCTCGATCCCAGTTCCGATCCCAGTCCCGATCCCAGTCCTGATCCCAGTTCCGATCCCAGTCCCGATCCCAGTCCTGATCCTAGTCCCGATCCCAGTCCCGATCCCAGTCCTTATCCCAGTCCTGATCCCACTCCCGATCGTAGTCCCGATCCCAGTGGGGTGGGTGCAACTAGGACGCAACTTAGGCACAAGTTGGGTGCAACTAGGACGCAACTTAGGCGCAACTTGGGCGCAAGTAGGGTGCAACTAGAGCGCAACTAGAGCGCAACTAGGACGCAATTAGGGCGCAAGTAGGGTGCAACCAGGGCGCAAATAGAGTGCAACTAGGGTACCACTAGGGCGCAACTAGAGGGCAACTAGGGTGCAACTAGTGCGCAAGTTCAGCGCAACTATGGCGCAAATAAGGCGCAACTAGCGCGCAAGTAGGGCGCAATTAGGACGCAACTAGGGCGCAACTAGGGCACAACTAGGGCGTAGCTAGTACTAAACTAAGGCACAACTAGGGTGCAAGTAGGGTGCCAGTAGGGCCAGGTAGGGTGCAATAAGGGCGCAAGTAGGGTGCAACTAGGGCGCAACTAGGGTGCAACTAGGGCGCAACTAGGGCGCGACTAAGGCGCAACTACAAAGCAACTAGGGCGCAACTAGGGCGCAACTAGGGTGCAAGTAGGGCGTAACTAGGGCGCAACTAGGGCGCAATAAGGGCGTAAATGGGGTGCATCAAGGGCACAACGAGGGTGCAACAAGGGCGCAACAAGGGCACAACTAGAGCGCAACTAGAGCGCAACTAGGGCACCACTAGGGCGCAACTAGGGCGCAACTAGGGCGCAACTAGGGCGTAACTAGGTCACAACTCGGGCGCAACTAAGGCGCAACAAGGGCGTAACAAAGGCGCAACTAGGGCGCAAGTAGGGCACAAGTAGGACGCAAATAGGGTGCAACTAGGGTACAACTAGGGCGTAGCTAGTGTCCAACTGAGGTGCAACTAGGGCGCAAGTAGGGCGCCAATAGGGTGTAAGTATGGTGCAATAAGGGTGCAAGAAGGGCGCAATTACAGCACAACTAGGACACATCTAGGGCACAAGTAGGGCACAACTAGGGCGTAACTAGGACACAAGAAGGGCGCATGTAGGATGCAACTTGGGCACAACTAAGACGCAACTAGGGCGCAACTAGGGCGTAACTAGGGCGCAACTAGGACGCAACTAGGACGCAACTAGGGCACAACTATGGTGCAACTAGGGCGCAACTAGGATGCAAAAAGGGCGCAACTAGGGTACAACTAGGGCGCAACGAGGGAGCAACGAGGGCGCAACTAGGGCGCAACTAACAAAGGCGCAACTAGGGTGCAACTAGGGCGCAACGAGGGCGCAACTAGGGTGCAACTAGTGTGCAAGTTGGGCGCAACTAGAGCGTAACTAAGGCGCAACTATGGCACAAGTAGGACGCAACTAGGGCGCAAATAGGGGACAACTAGGGCGTAGCTAGTGCCCAACTGAGGCGCAACCAGGGCGCAAGTAGGCGCCAGAAGAACGCAAGTAGGGCGCAACTAGGGCGCAACTAGGGCGCAATTAGGACACAACTAGGGTGCAACTAGTGCGTAAGTAGGGTGTAGCTAGGGTGCAAGTAGGGCACAACTAGGGCGCAACTAGGACGCCCGGGCGCAACAAGGGTGCAACTAGGGGGCAACTAGGGCGCAACTAGGGCGCAACTAGGACGCAACTAGGGCACAACTAGGACGTTACTAGGACGCAACTGGGGCGCAACTAGGGTAAAACTAGTGGGCAACTAGGGCGCAACTAGGGCACGACTAGGGCGCGACTAGGGCGCGACTTGGGAGCAACTAGGGTGCAACTAGGGCGCTATTAGGGCGTAACTAGGGCCCAATTAGTGCGCAATGAGGGTGCAACTCATGGCAACTAGGGCGCAACTAGGGCGCAAGTAGGACGCAATTAGGGTACAAATAGGGCACAACTAGGGCGCAACCAGGGCGCGACTAGGATGTGACTTGGGCGCAACTAGGGCGCAACTAGGACGCAAACAGGGTGCAACTAGGGCGCAATTCGGGCGCAACTGGGGGCAACTAGGGCGCAACTAGGGCGCATCTAGGGTGCAACTAGGGCCCAACTAGGGCTCAACTAGGGCGCAACTAGGGCGCAACTAGGGCGCAATTAGGGCACAACTAGGGCGCAATTAGGGCGCAACTAGGGCGCGATTAGGGGGCAACTAAGGCGCAACTAGGGCACAAATTGGGCACAAGTAGGACACAACTAGGGCGCAACTAAGGTACAACTAGGGCGTAGCTAGTCCCCAGCTGAGGCGCAACTAGGGCGCAAGTAGGGTGCAAGTAGGGCGCAAGTAGGTTGCAACTTGTGCGGAACCAGGGCGCAACTAGGGCGCAACTAGGGCGCAACTACGGTGCAACTAGGGCGCAACTAGGGTGCAACTAGGACGCAACTAGGGTGCAACTAGGGCGCAAGTAGGACGCAAGTAAGACGCAACTAGGGCGCAACTAGAGCACAATTAGGACGAAGGTAGTGCCCAACTGAGGCGCAAGTAGGGCGCAAGTAGGGCGCCAGTAGGGTGTATGTAGGGTGCAATTAGGGTGCAAGAAGGGCGCAACTACGGCGTAACTATGGTGTAACGAAGACGCAACTAGGATGCACGTAGGGCGCAACTAGGGCGCAAGTACGGGCAAGTAGGGCGCAACTAGGGCACAACTAAGGCGCAACAAGGGCGCAACTAGGATACAACTAGGTGCAACTAGGGCGCAACTAGGGCGCAACTAGGGTGCAACTAGGGCGCAACTAGGACGCAACTATGGCGCAACTAGAGCGCAACTAGGGCGCGACTAGGGCACAACTATGGCGCAATTAGGGCTCAACCGGGGGCAACTAGGGCGCAACTAGGACGCAAATAGAGCGCAACAAGGGTGCAATGAAGGCGCAACGAGGGCACAAATAGGGCGGAACTAGGGCGCAACTAGGGTGCAACTAGGTCGAAACTAGGGTGCAAGTAGGACGCAACTAGGATGCAACTAGTGTGCAAGTTGGGCCCAACTAGGGCGCAACTAAGGCGCAACTAGGGCGCAAGTAGGACGCAACTAAGGGTGCAACTAGGGGACAACTAGGGCGTACCTAGTGCCCAACTGAGGTGCAACTAGGGCACAAGTAGGCGCCAGTAGAGCGAAGTAGGGAGAAACTAGGGCGCACCTTGGGTGCAACTAGGACGCAACTAGGGCGCAATTAGTGCGTAACTAGGGTGCAACTAGGGTGCAAGTAGGTTGCAACTAGGGCGCAACTAGGGCGCCCGGGCGCAACTAGGGCGCAAGTAGGGGACAACAATGGCACAACTAGGGCGCAACTAGGACGCAACTAGGGCACCACTAAGGTACAACTAGGGCGCAACTAGGGCGCAACTAGGGTGCAACTAGTGCGCAACTAGGGCGCAACTAGGGCGCGACTAGGGCGCGACTAGGGCGCGACTTGGGCACAACTAGGGCGCAACTAGTGCGCAACTAGGGCGCAATTCGGGCGCAACTGGGGGCAACTAGGGCGAAACTAGGGCGCAACTAGGGCGCAACTAGGGCACAACTAGTGCGCAACTAGGGCGCAACTAGGGCGCAACTAGGATGCAACAAGTGCGCAACTAGGGCGCAACTAGGGTGCGACTAGGGTGCGACTAGGGCGCGACTTGGGCACAACTAGGGCGCAATTAGGACGCAACTCGGGCACAATTAGGGCGCAGCTGGGGGTAACTACGGCACAACTACGGCGCAACTAGGACGCAACTAGGACGCAACTAGGGCGCACCTAGGGTACAACTAGGGCGCAACTAGGGCGCAACTAGAGCAAAACTTGGGCGCAACTAGGGCGCGACTAAGGCGCAACTATGTCGCAAATAGGGCACAAGTAGGACGCAACTTGGACGCAACCAGGGTACAACTAGGGCGTAGCTAGGGCGCAACTAGGACGTAACTAGGATGCAAATAGGGAACATTTAGGGCGCAACTAGGGAGCAACTAGGGCGCATTGAGGGCGCGACTTGGGCGTAACTAGGGCGTAACTAGGGCGTAACAAGGACGCAACTAGAGCGCAACTAGGGCGCAACTAGGGCGGAACTAGAGCGCAAGAAGGGTGCAACGAGGGCATAACAAGGGCGCAACAAGGGCGCAACAAGGGCACAACGAGGGCGCAACTAGGGCGCAACTAGGGCGCAACTAGGGCGCTATTAGGGTGCAACTAGGGCGCAACTAGGGCGCAAGCAGGGTGCAACTAGGGCGCAACTAGGACGCAACTTGGGCGCAACTAGGGCGCAACTAATGTATAGCTAAGACGCAACTAAGGTGCAACTAAGGCGCAAGTAGGGCGCAAGTAGGGCACAAGTAGAACGCAGCTAGGGCGCAACTAGGGTACAACTAGGGCGTAGCTAATGTCCAACTGAGGCGCAACTAGGACGAGAGTAGGGTGCAAGTAGGGCGCAACTAGGGCGCAACTAGGGCGCAACTAGGGCGCAGCTAGGGCGCAAGTAGGGCGCAACTAGGGCACAACTAGGGCACATCTAGGGCGCAATTCGGGCGCAACTAGGGCGCAACTAGGGCGCAACTAGGACGCAACTAGGGCACAACTAGGGCGCAACTAGGGCGTAACTAGGGTGCAACTAGGGTACAACAAGGGCGCAACAAAGGTGCAACTAGGGCGCGACTAGGGCGCGACGAGGACGCGACTAGGGCGCGACTAGGGCGCGAATAGGGCGCAGCTAGGGCGTAGCTAGAGTACAACTAAGGCGCAACAAGGGCGTAAGTAGGGCGCAATTAGGGCGCAACTTGGGACAACTAGGGCGCAACTAGGGTGCAATGTGGGCGTAACTAGGGCGCAACTATGGTACAACTAGGGCGCAACTAGGGAGCAACTAGGGTGCACATAGGGCGCAACTAGGGCGCAACTAGGGCGAAACTAAGGTGCAACTAGGGCGCAAATAGGGCACACGTAGGACGTAACGAGGGCGCAATTAGGGTACAACTAGGGCGTAGCTAGTGCCCAACTGAGGCGCATCTAGGGCGCAAGTAGGGTGGAAGTAGGGCGCAAGTAGGGTGCAAATTGTGCGCAACCAGGGCGCGCACTCAGGGTGCAACTAGGGCGCAACTAGGAAGCAACTAGGGTGCAAGTATGGCGCAACTAGGGAGCAACTAGGGCGCAACTAGGGCGCAACTAGGGTGCAAGTAGGGCACAACTGGGGTGCAACTAGGGCGCAATTAGGGCACAACTAAGACGCAACTAGGGCGCAACTATAGCACAATTAGGGCGTAGCTAGTGTCCAACTGAGGCGCTACTAGGGCACAAGTAGGGCGCAAGTAGGGTGTAAGTAGGGTGCAATTAGGGCGCAAGAAGGGCGCAACTAGGGCACAACTAGGGTGCAACTAAGACGCAACTAGGATGCACATAGGGCGCAACTAGGACGCAAATACGGACATGTAGGGCGCAACTAGGGCACGGCTAAGGTGCAACAAGGGCGCAACTATGGTGCAACTAGGCGCAACTAGGACGCAACAAGGGCGCAGCTAGGGCGCAACTAGGGCGCAACTAGGGCGCAACTAGGACGCAACTAGGGCGCAAATAGATCGCAACTATGGCGCGACTAGGGCGCAACTAGGGTTCAATTATGGCGCAACTGGGGGTAACTAGGGCGCAACTAGGGCACAAATAGGGCGCTACTAGGGTGCAACGAGGGCGTAATGAGGGCACAAATAGGACGCAACTAGGGCACAACTAGGGTGCAACTAGGACACAACTAGGATGCAACTAGTGTGCATGTTGGGCGCAACTAGGGCACAACTAAGGCGCAACTAGGACGCAAGTATGACGCAACTAAGGGTGCAACTAGGGGACAACTAGGGCGTAGCTAGTGCCCAATTGAGGCGCAACTAGGGCGCAAGTAGACGCCAGTAGGGCGCAAGTAGGGCGCAACTACGGCGCAACCTAGGTGCAACAAGGACGCAACTAGGGCGCAATTAGTGCGTAACTAGGGTGCAACTAAGGTGCAAGTAGGGCGTAACTAGGGCGTAACTAGGGCAATCGGGCGCAACTAGGGCGTAACTAGGGGGAAACAAGGGCGCAAATAGGGCGCAACTAGGACGCAACTAGGGCACAACAAGGGTGCAACTAGGGCGCAACTAGAGCGCAACTAGGGTGCAACTAGTGCGCAACTAGGGCGCAACTAGGGCGTGACTAGGGCGCGACTAGGGCGCGACTTGGGCACAACTAGGGCGCAACTAGTGCGCAACTAGGGCGCAACAAGGGCACAATTAGGGTGCAACTGGGGGCAACTAGGGCGCAACTAGGGCGCAACTAGGGCGCAACTAGGGCACAACTAGGGTGCAACTAGGGCGCAACTAGGGCGCAACTAGGATGCAACTAGTGCGCAGTTAGGGCGCAACTAGAGCGCGACTAGGGTGCGTCTAGGGCGCGACTTGGGCGCAACTAGGGCGCAACTAGGGCACAATTAGGGCGCAACTGGGAGCAACGACGGCGCAACTACGGCGCAACTAGGACGCAACTAGGACGCAACTAGGACGCAACTAGGGCGCAACTAGGGTGCAACTAGGGCGCAACTAGGGCGCAACTTGAGCGCAACTAGGAATCAACCAAGGCGCAGATAGGGCATAAATAGGGCACAAGTAGGACGCAACTTGGATGTAACCAGGGTACAACTAGGGCGTAGCTAGGGCGCAACTAGGGCGTAACTAGGATGCAACTAGAGGCATTTAGGGCGCAGCTAGGGCGCAACTAGGGAGCATTAAGGGCGCGACTAGGGCGCAACTAGGGCGTAACTATGGCATAAGTAGGACGCAACTAGGGTGTAACTAGGGCGCAAGTAGGGCGGAACTGGGGCGCAACAAGGGTGCAACTAGGCTGCAAGTAGGGCGGAAGAAGGGCGCAAGTAGGGGGCAACTACGACACATGTGGGGCATAACTAGGGTGTAACAAGGGCAAATACAGCGCAACTTGAGTGCAATGAGGGCGCAACGAGGGCGCAACGAGGGCGCAACGAGGGCGCTACAAGGGCGCAACAAGGGCGCAACAAGGGCAAAACTATGACACAACTAGGGTGCAACTAGGGCGCAACTAGGGCGCAACTAGGGTACAACTAGGGTGCAACTAAGGCGCAACTTGGGCACAACTAGGGCGCAACTAAGGTGTAACTAATGCACAACTAAGGTGCAACTAAGGCGCAACTAGGGCGCAAGTAGGGCACAAGTAGGACGTAGCTAGGGCGCAACTAGGGTACAACTACGGTGTAGCTAGTGCCCAACAGAGGCGCAACTAGGACGAGAGTAGGGCACAAGTAGGGCGCAACTATGGCGGAACTAGGGCGCAACTAGGCCGTAAGTAGGGCGCAAGTAGGGCGCAACTAGGGCACATCTAGGGCGCAACTAGGGTGCAACTAGGGCGGAACTAGGGCGCAACTAGGACGCAACTAGGGCACAACTAGGGCGCATCTAGGGCGCAATACAGATGCAACTAGGGTGCAACTAGGGCGCAACAAAGGTGCAACTAGGGCGCGACTAGGGCGCGACTAAGGTGCGACTAGGGCGCGACTAGAACACGACTATGGCGCGACTTGGGCGCAACTAGGGCGCAACTAGGGTGCAACTAAGGCGCAACTAGGGCGCAAGAAGGGAGCAACTAGGACGCAACTAGGGCGCAACTATGGCGCAACTAGGGCGCAACTAGGGCGAAACTAAGGCGCAACTAGGGCGCAAATAGGGTACAAGTAGGACGCAACTAGGGCGCAACTAGGGTACAACTAGGGTGTAGCTAGTGCCCAGATGAGGTGCAACTAGGGCGCAAGTAGGATGTAAGTAGGGCACAAGTAGGGTGCAACTTGTGCGCAACGAGGACGCGCACTCAGGGTGTAACTAGGGCGCAACTAGTGCGCAACTAGGGTGCAAGTATGGCGCAACTAGGGTGCAACTAGGGCGCAAGTAGGGCGCAAGTAAGACGCAACTTAGACGCAACTAGGGCACAACTAGGGCGTAGCTAGTGCCCAACTGAGGCGGAACTAGGGCGCAAGTAGGGCGCCAGTAGGGTGTAAGTTTGGTACAATAAGGACGCAAGAAGGGCGCAAATAGGGTGCAACTAGGGTGCAACTAGGGTGCAACTAGTTTGCAAGTTGGGCGCAACTAGGGCGCAACTTAGGCGCAACTTGGGCGCAGGTAGGGTGTAACTAGAACGCAACTAGGGCGCAACTAGGGCGCAAGTAGGGTGCAACCAGGGCGCAACTAGAGCGTAACTAGGGTGCAATTAGGGTGCAACTAGGGCGCACCTAGGGTGCAACTAGTGTGCAAGTTCGGCTTAACTAAGGCACAACTAGCGCACAAGTAGGGCGCAAGTTGGACACAACTAGTGCGCAACTAGGGCACAACTAGGACGTAGCTAGTTCCCAACTAAGGCACAACTAGGGTACAAGGAGGGTGCCAGTAGGGCGCAAGTAGGGTGCAATAAGGGCGCAAGTAGGGTGCAACTAGGTCGCAACTAGGGCGCAACTAGGGCGCAACTAGGGCGCATATAGGGCGCAAATAGGGCGCAACAAGGGCACAATTAGGGCACAACTAGGGTGCAACTAGGGTGCAACTAGGGCGCAACTAGGGCAAGACTAGGGAGCAACTAGGGTGCAACTATGGCGCAAGTACGGCGCAAGTAGGGCACAAGAAGGGCGCAGCTACGGCGTAAGTGGGGCACAACTAGGGCGCAACTAGGGGGCAACTAGAGCGAAATGAGGGCGTAACGAGGGTGCAACGAGGGAGCAACAAGAACGCAACAAGGGCACAACTAGGGCGCAACTTGTGTGCAACTAGGGCACAACTAGGGTGCAACTAGGGCGCAACTAGGGCACAACTAGGGCGCAACTAGGGCGCAGCTAGGGTGTACCTATGGTGCAACTATGGCGCAACAAAGGCGCAACTATGGCGCAAGTAGGTCACAAGTAGGACGCAACTAGGGCGCAACTAGGGTACAACTAGGGCGTAGCCAGTGCCCAATGGAGGCGCAACTAGGGTGCAAGTAGGGCGCCAATAGGGTGTAAGTATGGTGCAATAAGGGCGCAAGAAGGGAGCAACTAGGACGCAACTAGGACGCATCTAGGGTGCAAGTAGGGCGCAACTATGGTGCGATGAGGGTGCAAGTAGGGCGCACATAGGGTGCAACTAGGGAAAAACTCAGGCGCAACTAGGGCGCAACTAGGGCCCAACTAGGGCGCAACTAGGGCGCAACTAGGGCGCAACTATGGCGCAACTATGGCGCAACTAGGGCGCAACTAGGGCGCAACTAAGGCGCAACCAGGGCGCAACTAAGGCGCACCTAGGACGCAACGAGGGCGCAATGACGGCGCAACTAGGGCGCAACTAGGGCGCAACTAGGGCGCAACTAGGACGCAACTATGGCCCAACTAGGGTACAACTAGTCTGCAAGTTGGATGCAACTAGGGCGCAACTAAGGCGCAACTAGGGCTCAAGTAGGACGTAACTAGGGCACAACAAGGGGACAACAAGGGGGTTAGCTAGTGCCCACCTTAGGCGCAACTAGGGTGCAAGTAGGCGCCAGAAAGGAGCAAGTAGGGCGCACCTAGGGCGCAACTAGGATGCAACTAGGACGCAACTAGGGCGCAACTAGTGCGTAACTAGGGTGCAACTAGGGTGCAAGTATGGCGCATCTAGGGCGCAACTAGGGTACCTGGGTGCAACAAGGACGCAACTAGGGGGCAACTAGGGCGCAACTAGGATGCAACTAGGACGCAACTAGGGCGCAACTAGTGCGTAACTAGGGTGCAACTAGGGTGCAAGTATGGCGCATCTAGGGCGCAACTAGGGTACCTGGGTGCAACAAGGACACAACTAGGGGGCAACTAGGGCGCAACTAGGGCGGAACTAGGACGCAACTGGGGCACAACTAGGGCACAACTAGGGCGCAAGTAGGGTGCAACTAGGGTACAATTAGTGCGCAACTAGGGCGCAACTAGGGCGCGACTAGGGCGTGAATAGGGCGCGACTTGGGTGCAACTAGGGCGCAACTAGGGCGCAACTAGGGCGTAACTAGGGCGAAACTAGGTTGCAGTTAGGGCGCAACTGGGGGCAACTAGGGCACAACTAGGGCGCAACTAGGGCGCAACTAGGGCGCAACTAGGGCGCAACTTTGGCACAACTAGGGCGCAACTAGGGCGCAACTAGGGCGGAACTAGGGCACAACTAAGGCGCAACTAGGGCACAAAGAGGGTACAAGTAGGACGCAACTAGGGCACAATTAGGGTACAACTAGGGCTTGGCTAGTCCCCAACTGAGGCGCAACTAGGGCGCAAGTAGGGTGCAAGTAGGGCGCAAGTAGGTTGCATCTTGTGCCCAACCAGTGCGCAACTAGGGCGCAACTAGGGCGCAACTAGGGCGCAACTAGGGCGCAACTAGGGTGTAAGTAGGGCCCAAGTAGGGTGCAACTAGGGCGCAAGTAGGGCACAAGTAAGACGCAACTAGGACGCAACTAGGGCACAATAAGGGCGCAGCTAGTGACCAACTGAGGCCCAACTTGGGCGCAAGAAGGGCACCAACAGGGTGTAAGTAGGGTGCAATAAGGGTGCAAGAAGGGCGCAACTAGGGAGCAACTAGGGCGCAGCTAACATGCAACTAGGGTGCAAGTAGGGTGCAGCTAAGGCACAAGTAGGGCGCAAGTAGTGCGCAACTAGGGCACAACAAAGGGGTAACAAGGGCGCAAATAAGGCGCAACTAGGCGCAACTATGGCGCAACTAGGGCGCATCTAGGGCACGACTAGGGTGGAACCAGGGCCCAACTAGGGCGCAACTAGGGCGCAACTAGGGGGCAACTAGAGCGCAAGTAGGGCGCAACTTGGGCGCAACTAGGACGCAATAAGGGCGCAACTGGGGGCAACTAGGGCGCAACTAGGGCGCAACTAGGGTGCAACTAGGGTGCAATGAGGACGCAACAAGGGCGCAACAAGGGCGCAACGAGGGCGCAACTAGCGTGCAACTAGGTCGCAATTAGGGTGCAACTAGGGCGCAACTAGGGTGCAACTAGGGCGCAACTAGGATGCAACTAGTCTGCAAGTTGGGTGCAACTAGGGTGCAACTGAGGCGCAACTAGGGCGTAAGTAAGACGCAACTAAGGGCGCAACTAGGGGACAACTAGGGCGTAGCTAGTGCCCAACTGAGGCGCAACTAGGGCGCAAGTAGGTTCCAGTAGGGTACAAGTATGGCGCAACTAGGGCGCAACCAGGGCACAACTAGGACGCAACTAGGGAGCAACTAGTGTGTAACTAGGGTGCAACTAGGGTGCAAGTAGGGCGCAACTAGGGCGCAACTAGGGCGCCCGGGCGCAACTAGGGCACAACTAAGGCTCAACAAGGGCGCAACTATGGCGCAACTAGGGCACAACTAGGACGCAACTAGGGCACAACTATGGCGCAACTAGGGCGCAACTAGGGTGCAAGTAGGGTGCAACTAGTGCGCATATAATGCCCAACTAGGGCGTGAGTAGGGCGTGACTAGGGCGCGACTTGGGCGCAACTAGGGCACAACTAAGGCACAACTAGGGTGCAACTAGGGCGCAACTAGGGCACAATTAGGGCGCAACTGGGGGCCACTAGGGCGCAACTAGGACGCAACTAGGTTTCAACTAGGGTACAACTAGGGCGCAACTAGGGCACAACTAGGGCGCAACTAAGGTGTAACTATGTCAGAAGAATACAGGCACGAGGAAAGCAGCAACAGAAGCAGACAGAAGCATAAGGACATGTACGTGTACGTCAGCAAAGTGACGCAAGCGGGAGGAGTCCGAGTAGTTAGTCGCGGAAGCTGATAGAGGTTGAGAAGCAAGGTAGCCGAGGTAGACAAGTTGATGTGAGGGAGGTCTGGCAAGGTGAGTGATGGTTGGCGGAGTAGGAGAGCTGAGCAAAGGAGCGAGAGTGACGGAGCGAAGGGATGAGAGGGACTGGCGAAGACAGGAAATACGAGGAGCGAGCAGAGCGAAGACACGGCGGCGAAGCCGCGGAACCAAAGGGGAACAGGATGAGTATAACTGTTCTGGTTAATTTGAGGGCATGAACATCCTCATTCATATATCACAAAACAGGACAACGATATTGAACGGTTTCTTCTTCGCTGGCCGGACGCGTCTGTGACGTGGTCGCGGTTATTAGGGGCGACTCACCTTGAAGTCACTGGCCATGTCCGACAATCCGTTGGCGAGGTGCTTCTGCTAGCTTGATGCCGAACCTGAGTCGTTTATTGAGAACTCGGATTATCGGAGAGAGATTGCCAGGGTTGACTTCAACTTTCCGACAGCCCCCCTTGAAGTCAACGCTAGAGAGAAGATGATGCGCAGGACAGATACAGTGTTTGCCAGACCTCAAAGAGTCCTTCGTGTGATTGTCGGATAAGTGGGTAAAGAGAGTGATGAGTGGTGAGGATGAGCGCCTTCTGCATAAGTGCTTCAAACCAGTCCGTATCAAGAAGGGATATTGAGTATAGGAGACCAAGCAGTACTTGTCGGAGATTGAACTTTGGGAACTGAAGTCGTCCCAGGTTGAGGAGAAGTTCAACTCTCCATTGATGGTAGTTTGTGGAACCATCTCTTTTCCTGTGCAGTTGGAAGGAGTCCTGTAAGCACTCTGGGAGATGAGTGATCATGTCGATTCATGCGCTGTTGGTTGTTGAGCAGTCAATGGAGTAGATTGGCTTCACTGAAGATTGGACACAAAGGAGAGCATTGATCATGTTGTTACTCGTGGTTTGTTCTAGTGTAGGGAGTGCCAAGGGGAACCGTTGATTCATCAAGGTTTGTTGCTGAGTTGACCTTGATGAGAATGTTGTTCCAAAAGGATACCGCCGAGAGCTCATTCTCCTTGGCATGGACCCTTGGAGATGATGGTGGAGGTAGTGGGTGTAGGAGATGGAGGGCGCTGCCACGACGCCGCGCTCAAATAGTGCTCTGCCACAGCAGACTCTGTGAGTTCCAGGAGGATGCAGAGCGGTGCAGTCTGCTGAGTAGTCAGCTCCACGGATACAACGACTTGTTCCATCAGTTAGCTTGATTTGAGCAGGGAGACGGGTGGTATCCGGTCCTGTGCACTGATCTCGTTGGACTGTTCTTCAGCTGCAAGTGCGAGTGATTGGGTGTGATCTGCCGGATTGCCTGAGGGTAGAAAAATGAGAGGGGAATGGTTGACGAGTAAGTGGGCTCAGGGGCGAAAACACATGCGCGGCGGATGTTTTCGGCGTGGGCGCAGGTCATCGCAGAACAGGCAATGCAACCGGGCGGATCCTTGTGCCGAGCAGAGCAAAAGCAGATGACGGTGGAGGAACGATGGATGATGGAGTGGGCGCAGGGACGAGACCACGTGCGCGAGTTGCAATAGGGGAGTAGGATGCGACAAGGGGAAGGCGGATGCCAATGCGCCGCGAAAAAGCTGCTACTGGTGTGGGTGCAGGCTGCTGCGGAAGCGGGCAGCTAGCTCGTGCAGATCCTAGTCCCGTTCACAGATGCTGATGGCTGCTGATGATGAAACGGAGGCTAATGATGATTGCTGAGTGGGCGCATGGGTGAACCGCGTGCGCTGAAGGATGGTTCGGCGTGGACGCATGTCGTTGCGGAAAAGGCGATGCAACCGGGAGGATCCTTGTGCCGATTTGAAAGCAAAACAGAAGCGGAGGAAACGATTTATTGATGAGCAGGCGCAGGGGCGGAACCACGTGCGCGAAGAGATGATGCTGATGAAGATGATTAATGCAAAGGCGGCACGGAGGATGCTGATGACGTAGAGACAGAGGTGAGGTAGGAAAGGGCGGCTGATGGAGCTGAGGAGACTGGAGCGAGGAGGATGATGCAGGTAGATGGGAATGATGCGAGAGGTGGATGCTGGAGGCTGACGATGATGCTGGAGAAGAGAGGTAGGAAACGATGCAGGCGAAGGAAGGCGCGACGAGAGGCGACGCGGCAGGGAGATGGAGAGACACAACCACTTCTTCTTGCGTTTAGGAGAGTGACGGCTTGCTCCCAAGTTGGCTCGAAAATGGGAGCAGGAAGACTGGTGGTGTCCAATGTCCTGTCAGCTAGAAGAGGTTGGCTGTGGCAGAGGGAGTTAGGAAGCGGGCAGAGGCGCTAGACCGCTGATGTCAGGAGAGTGACGGCTTCTTCCCCAGTTGGCTTGGAAATAGGAGCAGACTGGTGATGTCTGATATCCTGACGGCGACAGTTTTGGTTGTAGCTGCTGACGAGGCGAGGAGGCGATGCGAGAAGGCGGCTTGATATGATGGACGCAGGCGGACAGAGGATGACAGCGAGGAAGGAGCACATGAAGTTGATGAGGCAAGATGAAAGAGGAGGAGATTCTGGCGGAGGCAGATGTGATGAGGGGCAGCGGATGGAAGACGGTAAGAAGCTTCTTGGTAGTTGACGGCAGGCGGTGGCTTGAGACTTGCTTGTGGCTGATGTGGGAAACACGTCACCGGTTATCAGCCACGGGCGCGGAAATGGACGCAGGGCCTTATTGGGACGTCGAGGCGTTTCTTCAGCGTGAAGAACTCGTCAAGCAGAGCTGCTGATGTTAGCTGCGGATGAAGCGGAGAGGCGCGAGGTGACAACAGCGACGACAGAGGAATGTGAACAGACGCGATGGAGAAGGGATGGCGGCAGAGCGATGACGCGATTTGAAGGCACCAGGTGATGTTGCCTGATGCTGTGATACCATGTCAAAAGAATACAAGCACAAGGACAGCAGCAACAGAAGCAGACAGAAGCATGAGGACATGCAAGTGTACGTCAGCAAAGTGACGTAAGCGGGAGCGGTCCAAGGAGTTAGTCGCGGGAGCTGAGAGAGGTTGAGAAGCAAGGTAGCCGAGCAAGACAAGTTGATGTGAGAGAGGTCTAGCGAGGTGAGTGATGGTTGGCGGAGTAGGAGAGCTGAGCGAAGGAGCGAGAGTGTCGGAGCGAAGGGATGAGAGGGACTGGCGAAGACAGGAAATGCGAGGAGCGAGCAGAGTGAAGACACGGCGGCAAAGCCGCGGAACCAAAGGGGAATATGATGAGTAGAACTGTTCTGGTTAATTTGAGGGAATGAACATCCTCAGTAATATATCACAGAACAGTACAAGGATATTGCAACGGCTTCTTCTTCGCTAGCCGGACGCGTCTGCGATGTGATCGCGGTTATTAGGGGCGACTCGCCTTTAAGTCACTGGCCATGACCGACAATCCGTTTTCGAGGTGGTTCTATTGGCTTGATGCCGAACCTCAACCGTTTATTGAGAACTCGGATTATCCGAGGAGATTGCCAGTGTTGACTTCAAATTTCCAACAAACTAGTGTGCAACTACGGCGCAACTAGAGTGCAACTAGGGCGCGACTAGGACGCAACTTGGGCGCAACTAGGGCACAACTAGGGCGCAAGTAGGACACAACTAGGGCGCAATTAGGACACAGCTGGGGGCAACTAGGACGCAACTAGGGCGCAACTAGGGCGCACCTAGGGTGCAAAAAGGGCGCAACTAGGGCCCAACTAGGGCGCAACGAGGGCAAAACTAGAGCGCAACTAAGGCGCAAATAGGGCGCAAATAGGGCACAAGTAGGATGCAACTAGGGCGCAAGTAGGGTACAACTAGGGCGTGGCTACTGCCCAACTGAGGCGCAACTAGGGCGCAACTAGGGCGCAACTAAGATGCAACTAGGGTGTAAATAGGGCACAACAAGGGCGCAAGTAGGGCGCAAGTAGGGCGCAACTAGGGCACAACTAAGGCGCAACAAGGGCGCAACTAGAGTGCAACTAGGGCGCAACTAGGGCTGAAGTAGGGCGCAACTAGGGCGCAACTAGGGCGCAACTAGGGCGCAACCTGGGCGCAACTAGAGCGTAACTAGGGCGCAACTAGGGCGCAACTAGGACGCAACTAGGGTGCAACTAGAGCGCAACTAGGGCGCAACTAGGGCGCAACAATGGTGAAAGTGGGCGCAACTAGGGCACAACGAGGGCGCAACAAGGGCGCAACTAGGGCGTAACGAGGGCGCAACTAGGGCGTAACGAGGGCGCAACTAGGGCGTAACGAGGGCGCAACTAGGGCGTAACGAGGGCGCAACTAGGGCGTAACGAGGGCGCAACTAGGGCGTAACGAGGGCGCAACTAGGGCGTAACGAGGGCGCAACTAGGGCGTAACGAGGGCGCAACTAGGGCGTAACGAGGGCGCAACTAGGGCGTAACGAGGGCGCAACTAGGGCGTAACGAGGGCGCAACTAGGGCGTAACGAGGGCGCAACTAGGGCGTAACGAGGGCGCAACTAGGGCGTAACGAGGGCGCAACTAGGGCGTAACGAGGGCGCAACTAGGGCAAGACTAGGGCGCAACTAGGACGCAACTAGGGTGCAACTAGAGCGCAACTAGGGCGCAACTAGGGCGCAACAATGGTGAAAGTGGGCGCAACTAGGGCACAACGAGGGCGCAACAAGGGTGCAACTACGGCGCAACTAGGGCGCAACTAGGGCGCAACTAGGGGGCAACTAGGGTACAACTAGGGTGCAAATAGGGTGTAACTAGGGCACAACTTGGGCACAACTAGGACGCAACTAGGTCACAACTAGGGCGCAACTAGGGTGCAACTAGGGCGCAAATAGGGTGCAGCTAGGGCGCAACCGGGGTGCAACCAAGGCGCAACTAGTGCGCAACTAGGGGACAACTAGGGCGAAACTAGGGCGCAAGTAGGGTGCAACTAGTGTGCAAGTTGGGCGCAACTAAGTTGCAACAAAGGCGTAACTAGCGCGCAAGTAGCGCACAAGTAGGACGCAACTAGGGCGCAACTAGGGCACAACTAGGGCATAGCTAGTGCCCAACTAAGGCACAACTAGGGCGCAAGTAGGGTGCAATAAGGGCGTAAACATGGTACAAGTACAGTGCAACTAGGCCGCAACTAGGGCGCAACTAGGGCGTGACTAGGGCGCGACTAGGGCGCGACTGGGACGCAACTAGGACGCAACTAGGTCGCAACTAGGACATAAGTAGGGTGCAACTAGGGCGCAACTAGGGTACAACTAGGGCGCAACTAGGGCGTAACTAGGGCGCAACTAGGGCGCAACAAGGGTGCAACTAGGGCACAAGTAGGGTGCAAGTAGGGCGCAAGTAGGACGCAACTACGGCACAAGTGGGGCACAGTTAGGGCGTAACAAGGGCGCAACTAGGGCGCAACTTGAGCGTAACAAGGGCACAACGAGGGTGCAACGAGGGCGCAACGAGGGCACAGCAAGGGTGCAACAAGGGCGCAACTTGGGAGTAATTAGGGCGCAACCATGGTGCAACTAGGGTGCAACCAGGGCGCAACTAGGGTGCAACTAGGGCACAACTAGGGCGCAACTTGGGCGCAACTAAGGCGCAACTAAAGATGCAAATAAGATGCAACTAAGGTACAACTAAGCCGCAAATAGGGCGCAAGTAGGGCACAAGTAGGATGCAGCTAGGGAGCATCTAGGGCGCAACTAGGACGCAACTAGGGAGCAACTAGGGTGCAACTGGGGCGTATCTAAGGCGCAACTAGGGCGCGACTAGGGCGCGATTAAGGCGCGACTAGGGCGCGACTGGGGCGCGACTTGGGAGCAACTACGGCGCAACTAGGGCGCAACTAAGGCGCAACCAGGGTGCAACTAGGGCGCAATTAGGGTGCAACTGGGGGCAACTAGGCCGTGGCTAGTGCCCAACTGAGGTGCAACTAGGGCGCAAGTAGGGTGCGAGTAGGGTTTAAGTTTGGTGCAATAAGGGGGCAAGAAGGGCGCAACTAGGGTGCAACTAGGGCGCAGCTACGAAGCACCTAGGGCACAAGTAGAGTGCAAATAGGGTGCAACTAGGGCGCAAGTACGGCGCAAGTAGGGCGCAAATAGGGCGCAACGAGGGCGCAACTAGGGCGTAACTAGAGCGCAACTAGGGTGCAACTAGGGTGTAACTAGTGTGCAAGTTGGACGCAACTAGGGCACAACTAAGGCGCAACTAGGGCGCAAGTAGGGCGCAACTAGAGCGCAACTAGGGCGCAACTAGGGTACAACTAGGGCACAACTAGGGCGCAATTAGGGTGCAAATAGGGTGCAACTAGAGTGCAAGTATGGCACAACTAGGGCACATCTAGGGTGCAACTAGGGCGCAACTAGTGCGCAAGTTGGACGCAACTAAGGCGCTACTAAGGTGCAACTAACGCGCAAGTAGGGCACAAGTATGACGCAACTAGGGCACAACTAGGGCGTAGCTAGTGCCTAACTACGGCACAACTAGGGCACAAGTAGGGTTCCAGTAGGGCGTAAGTAGGGTGCAATGAGGGCGCAAATATGGTGCAACTAGGGCGCAACTAGGGCGCAACTAGGGCGCAACTAGGGTGCAGCTAGGGCGCGACTAGGACACAACTAGGGCGCAACTAGGGTGCAACAAGGGCACAACTAGGGTGCAACTAGGGCGCAACTAGGGCGTACCTAGGGCGCAAATAGGGCGCAACTTGGGCGCAACTAGGCCGCATCTAGGGCGCAACTACGGCGCAACTATGGCACAACTAGGGCGCAACAGACGTGCAACTAGGGCGCAAGTAGGACTCAAGTAGGACGCAACTAGGGCGCAACGAGGATACAACTAGGGTTTAGCTAGTATCCAGCTAAGGCAAAACTAGGGCGCACGTAGGACACAAGTAGGGCGCAAGTAGGGCACAAATAGGGCGCAAGTACGGCACAAGTGGGGCACAAATAGGGCGTAACATGGGCGCAACTAGGGGGCAATTTGAGCGCAACAAGGGCGCAACGAGGGTACAATGAGGGCGCAACGAGGGCGCAACTAGGGTGTAACTAGGTTGCAACTAGGGCGTAACTATGGTGCAATCATTGCGCAACTAGGGTGTAACTAGGGTGCGACTATGGCGCGAATAGAGCGCGACTAGGGCGCGACTAGGGCGTGACTTGGGCGCAACTAGGGCGCAAGTAGGGCGCAACCAAGGCGGAACTAGGGCGCAACTAGGGTGCAAGAAGGGCGCAACTGGGGGCAAATAGGGTACAACTAGGGCGCAACTTGGGCGCAACTAGGGCACAACTAGGGCACAACTAGGGCGCAACTAGGGCGCAACTAGGGCGCACCTAGGGTGCAACTAGGGCGCAACTAGGGTGAAACTAAGGTGCAACTAGGGCGCAACTTGGGCGCAACTAGGGCACAACTAGGGCACAACTAGGGCGCAACTAGGGCGCAACTAGGGCGCACCTAGGGTGCAACTAGGGCGCAACTAGGGTGAAACTAAGGTGCAACTAGGGTGCAAATATGGCACAAGTAGGACGCAACTAGGGCGCAACTAGGGTACAACTAGGGCGTAGCTAGTGCCCAACTGAGGCGCAACTAGGGCGCAAGTAGGGTGCAAGTAGGGCGCAAGTAGGACGCAACTAGGGCGCAACTAGGGTACAACTAGGGCGTAGCTAGTGCCCAACTGAGGCGCAACTAGGGCGCAAGTAGGGTGCAAGTAGGGCGCAAGTAGGGTGCAACTTGTGCGCAACTAGGACGCGCACTCAGGGTGCAACTAGGGCGCAACTAGGGTACAAGTATGGCGTAACTAGGGTGCAACTAGGGCGCAAGTAGGGCGCAAGTAAGATGCAACTAGGGAGCAACTAGTACACGACTAGGGCGTAGCTAGTGCCCAACTGCGGCGCAACTAGGGCGCAAGTAGGGCGCTAGTAGGGTGTAAGTTTGGTGCAATAAGGGTGCAAGAAGGACGCAAATAGGGTGCAACTAGGGTGTACCTAGGGCACAAGTAGGTCGCAACTAGCGTGCAACTAGGGCGCAAGTAGGGCGCAAGTAGGGTGAAGTAGGACATAACTAGGGCGCAACTAGGGTGCATTAGGGCACAACAAGGGCGCAACTATGGTGAAACTAGTGTGCAAGTGGGGCGCAACTAGGGCGCAACTAAGGCGCAACCAGGGCACATGTAGGGCACAAATAGAGCGCAACTATGGCACAACTAGGGCGCAGCTAGGGTACACGTAGGGTGCAACTAGGGCGCAACTAGAGCGTAAGTATGGTACAACTAGGGCACAACTAGGGTGCAACTAGGGTGTAACTAGTGCACAAGTTGCGCGTAACTAAGGCGCTACTTAGGCGCAACTAGCGCGTAAGTAGGGCACAAGTAGGACACAACTAGGGCGCAACTAGGACACAAGTAGGGTGCCAGTAGGACGCAAGTATGGTGTAATAACGGCGCAAATAGGGTGCAACTAGGGCGCAACTAGGGTGCAACTATGGCGCAACTAGGGCGCAACTAGGGCGCAACTAGGGCAGAATTAGGGGGCAACTAGGGCGCAACTAGGACGCAACTAGGGTACACCCTAGTTGCCCCCTGGTTGCGTCATAGTTGTGCCCTAGTTGCGCCCTAGTTACACCCTAGTTGCGCCCTAGTTGCGCCCTAGTTAAGCCATCATTGCGCCCTCGTTGCGCCCTAGTTGCACCATTGTTGCGCTGTAGTTGTGCCCTAGTTGCGCCCTAGTTGCCCCCACTTGCGCCCTAATTGCGCCCTAGTTGCACCCTAGTTGTGCCCTAGTTGCGCTCTAGTTGCGCCCTAGTTGCCCACTAGTTGCATCCTAGTTGCGCCCTAGTTGCCCCTAGTTGCACCCTAGTTGCGCCCTAGTTGCGCCCTTGTTGCGCCCTAGTTGCGCAAAGTTGCACCCTACTTGCGCCCTAATTGCGCCCTTGTTTCGCCTTAGTTGTACCCTAGCTGCGCCCTACTGACGCCCTACTTGCGCCCTAGTTGCACCCTACTTGCACCCTAGTTGCGTCTTAGTTGCGCCCTAGTTGCACCCTAGTTGCGCCCTTCTTGCACCCTTATTGCACCCTACTTACACCCTATTGGCGCTCTACTTGCGCCCCAGTTGCGCCTTAGTTGGGCACTAGCTACGCCCTAATTGTACCCTAGTTGCGCCCTAGTTACGTCTTATTTACGCCCTACTTGCGCCCTAGTTGCATCATAGTTGCGCCCTAGTTGTGCCCTAGTTGCGCCCTACTTGCACCCTACTTGCGCCCTTGTTGCGCCCTAGTTGCGCCATAGTTGCACCCTAGTTGCGCCCTGGTTGCGCACAAGTTGCAACCTACTTGCGCCCTACTTGCACCCTACTTGCGCCCTAGTTGCGCCTCTGTTGGGGACTAGCCACGCCCTAGATGCACCCTAGTTGCCTCCTAGTTGCGTCCTACTTGTGTCCTATTTGTGCCCTAGTTGCACCTTATTTGCGCCCTAGTTGTGCCCTAGTTGCACCCTAGTTGCGCCCTAGTTGCGCCATAGTTGCACCATAATTGCGCTCTAGGTGCACCCTACTTGCGCCTAAGTTGCGCCCTGGTTGCGCCCAACTTGCAAACTAGTTGCACCCTAGTTGCGCCCTAGTTGCACCCTAGTTGCGCCCGTCTTGTGCCCTTATTGCACCAAACTTACACCCGACTGGCACCCTTCTTGCGCCATAGTTATGCCTCAGTTAGGCACTAGCTACATTCTAGTTGTGCCCTAGTTGCGTCCTAGATGCATCTTACTTGCGCCCTAATTACGCCATAGTTGCACCCTAGTTGCGCCATACTTGCACCCTAGGTGCGCCATAGTTGCGCCCTAGTTGCGCCCTGAGTGCGCGCCCTAGTTGCGCACAAGGTGTACCCTATTTGCGCCCTACTTGCATCCTACTTGCGCCCTAGTTGCGCCTCAGGTCGGCACTAGCTACGCCCTAGTTGTACCGTAGTTGCGCCATAGTTGCGTCCTACGTGTACCCTATTTTCACCCTAGCTGCGCCTTATATTTACCCTAGTTGCGCCCTAGTTGCGCCCTAGGTGTGTCCTAGTTGCGCCCTAGTTGCGCCCAAGTTGTGTCCGAGTTGCGCCCTAGTCGCCCCCTAGTTGCGCCCTAGTTGCTCCCTAGTTGCGCCCTAGTTGCGCCCTACTTGCGCCCTACTCTCACCCTAGTTGCACATCAGTTGGGCACTAGCTACGCCCTAGTCATATCCTAGTTGCGCCCTAGCTGCGTCCTTCTAGTGCCCTACTTGCGCCCTAGTTGCGCCTTATTTGCGCCTTAGTTGCGCCTTAGTCACGCCTTAGTTGCACCCTGGTTATGCCCAAGTTGCTTTGTAGTTGTGCCCTAGTTGCACCATAGTTGCGCCCTAGTTGCGCCCTAGCTGCACCCTAGTTGCGTCCTAGCTGTGCCCTAGTTGCGCCCTAGTTGCGCCCTAGTTGTGGCCTTGTTGCATCCTTGTTACACCCTCGTTGTGCCCTCGTTGCACCCTCATTACGCCCTCGTTGCCCTCAAGTTACGCCCTAGTTGCGCCCTTGTTACGCCCTAGTTATGTCCACTTGTGTCGTAGTTGCGCCCTACTTACACCCTACTTGCGTCCTACTTGCGTCCTTCTTGCACCCTTGTTGAGCCCTAGTTGCGCCCTAGTTGTGTCCTAGTTGCGCCCTAGTTGCGCCCTAGTTGCATCCTAGTTGCGCCCTAGTTGCACCCTACTTGCGCCCTAAATGCGCTCTAGTTGCACCCTAGTCGCGCCCTAGTTGAGCCGCAGTCACACCCTAGTTGCGCCCTAGTTGCGCCCTAGTTGCGCTCTAGTTGCACCATACTTGCGCCCTTATTGCACCATACTTGCGCCCAAATGGCACCCTTTGTGCGCCCTAGTTGTGCCTTGGTTGGACACTAGCTACGCTTTAGTTGTGCCCTAGTTGCGCCCTGGTTGAGTCCTTCTTGTGCCCTACTTGCGCACTAGTTGCGCCTTAGTTGCGGCTTAGTTGCGCCCAACGTGCACACTAGTTGCACCCTAGTTGCACCCTAGTTGCCCCCTAGTTGTGCCCTAGTTGCGCCCTAGTTGCGCCCTGATTGTGCCCTTTGTTGCGCCCTAGTTGTGCCCTAGTTGCACCCTAGTTGCGCCCTAGTTGCACCCTAGTTGCGACCTAGTTGCGTTCTAGTTGTGCCCTAGTTGTGCCCTATCTGTGCCCTAGTTGCACCCTAGTTGCACCCTAATTGCACCCTAGTTGCGCCCTAGTTGCACCCTAGTTGCGCCCTAGTTGCGCCCTTGTCGCGCTCTCGTTGCGTCCTAGTTGCGCCCTCATTGCGCCCTTGTTGCACCCTAGTTACGCCCTAATTCCGCTCTAGTTGCGCTCTAGTTGCGCCCTAGTTGCGTCCTAGTTGCGCCCTAGTTGCGCCCTAGTTGCGCCCTAGTTGTGCCCTAGTTGCGCCGTAGTTGCACCCTAGTTGCTCCCTAGTTGCGCCCTAGTTGCGCCCTAGTTGCGCCCTAGTTGCGCCCTAGTTGCAACCTTGTTGCCCCTTGGTTGTACCCTAGTTGCGCCGTAGTTGCACCCTAGTTGCTCCCTAGTTGCGCCCTAGTTGCGCCCTAGTTGCGCCCTAGTTGCGCCCTAGTTGCAACCTTGTTGCCCCTTGGTTGTACCCTAGTTGCGCCCAATTTGCGCCCTAATTGCGCTCTAGTTGCACCCTACTTGCACCCTAGTTGCGTCTTAGTTGTGCCCTAGTTGCGTCCTACTCGAGCCTTTCTTGCGCCCTTATTGCATCCTACTTACACCCTACTGGCGCCCTACTTGCGGCCTAGTTGCGCCTCAGTTGGGCACTAGTTACACCCTAATTGTGCCTTATTTGCGCCCTAGTTGCGTCTTACTTGCGCCCTACGTACGCCCTAGTTGCACCCTAGTCGCGCCCTACTTGTAACCTAGTTGCGCCCTAGTTGCGCCCCAGTTGCGCCCTAGTTGTGCCCTGGTTGCGCACAAGGTGCAACCTACTTGCGCCCTTCTTGCACCCTACTTGTGCCTTAGTTGTGCCTCTGTTGGGCACTAGCTAAGCCCTAGTTCTACCCTAGTTGTGCCATAGTTGCGTCCTACTTGTGCCCTATTTGCACTCTAATTATGCCTTAGGTGCGCCCTAGTTGCGCCCTAGTAACGCCCTAATTGTCCCCTAGTTGCGCCCTAGTTGCGCCCTAGTTGCGCCCTAGTTGCGCCCTGTTTGCGCCCTAGTTGCGCCCTAGTTGCGCCCTAGTTGTGCCCTAGTTGCCCACGGTTGCGCCATAATTGCGCCCTAGTTACGTCCTAGTTGCGCCCAAGTCACGGCCTAGTCGCACCCTAGTCGCGCCCTAGTTGCGCCCTAGCTGCACACTAGTTGCACCCTAGTTGCGCCGTAGTTGCGCCCTCGTTGCGCCCTAGTTGTGCCCTAGTTGCGCCCTAGTTGCGCCCTAGTTGCGCCCTATTTGCCCCCAGTTGCACCCGAATTGTGCCATACTTACGCCATTGTTGTGCCCTAGTTGCGTCCTAGTTGCACCCAAGTAGCGCCCTAGTCGCGCCCTAGTCGCGCCCTAGTTGCGCCCTAGTTTCGCACTAGTTGCACCCTAGTTGCGCCCTAGTTGCGCCCTAGTTGCACCCTAGTTGTACCCTAGTTGCGTCCTAGTTGCGCCCTAGTTCCGCCCTAGTTGCCCCCTAGTTACGCCCTAGTTGCGCCCGGGCACCCTACTTTCGTCCTAGTTGCACCCTACTTGCACCTTAGTTACATCCTAGTTAAGCACTAATTGCTCCCTAGTTGCGTCCTAGTTGCGCCCTACTTGCGCCCTAGTTGCGCCCTACTTGCACCCTACTGGCGCCTACTTGCACCCTAGTTGCGCCTCCGTTGGGCACTAGATATGCCCTAGTTATCCCCTAGTTGCACCCTTAGTTGCATCCTACTTGCGCCCTAATTGCGCCTCAGTTGCACCCTAGTTGCACCCAACTTGCACACTAGTTGCACCCTAGTTGCGTCGTAGTTGCGCCCTCGTTGCGCCCTAGTTGTACCTTAGTTGCGCCCTAGTTGCGCCCTAGTTGCACCCTCGTTGCGATCTGGTTGCACCCTAGTTGCGTCCTAGTTGCACCCTAGTTGCGCCCTAGTTGTCCCCAGTTGCGTCCTAATTGTGCCCTAGTTGCGCCCTAGTTGCGCCCTTGTTGCGCCTTAATTTTGCCCTAGTTGCACCCTACTTGCGTCCTTCTTGCGTCCTAGTTGCGCCCTACTTGCACCCTATTTGCGTCTTAGTTACGCCCTAGTTCCACCATAGTTGCGTTCTCCTTGCGCCCTTATTGCACCCTACTTACACCATACTGGCGCCCTAGTTGCGCCCTAGTTGCGCCTCAGTTGGGCACTAGCTACGCCCTAATTGTGCCCTAGTTGCACCCTACTTGCGCCTTACATACGCCCTACTTGGGCCCTGGTTGCACCCTAGTTGCACCCTACTTGCACCCTAGTTGCGTCATAGTTGCGCCCTAGTTGCGCCCTAGTTGCGCCCTAGTTGCACCCTGGTTGCGCACAAGTTCCAACCTACTTGCGCCCTACTTATACCTTACTTGCGCCCTAGTTGTGCGTCAGTTCGGGACTAGCTACGCCCTAGTTGTACCCTAGTTGCGCCCTAGTTGCGTCCTACTTGTGCCTTATTTATGCACTAGTTGCGCCTTAGTTTCACTCTAGTTGTGCCCAAGTTGCGCCCTAGTTGCGTCCTAGTTGCGCCCTAGTTGCGCCCTACTTGCGCCCTAGTTGCGCCCTACTTGCGTCCTAGTTGCCTCCAGTTGCGCCCTAATTGCGCCCTAGTTGCGCCCTACTTGCACCCTAGTTGCACCCAAGTTGCGCCCAAGTCGCGGCCTAGTCATGCCCTAGTCGCGCCCTAGTTGCAACCTAGTTGAGCACTAGTTGCACCCTAGTTGCACCCTCATTGCGCCCTAGTTGCACCCCTAGTTGTGCCGTAGTTGCTCCCTAACTGCACCCTAGTTGCGCCCTAGTTACCCCCAGTTGCGTCCTAATTGCACCCTAGTTGCACCATTTTTACGCTCTAGTTGTGTCATAGTTGCTTGTCGCGCCCTAGTCGCGCCCTAGTCACGCCCTAGTTACGTCCTAGTTGCGCACTAGTTGCACCCTAGTTGCGGCCTAGTTGCGCCCTCGTTGCACCCTAGTTGTGCCCTAGTTGCGTCCTAGTTGCACCCTAGTACCGCCCTTGTTGCCCCCTAGTTGCGCCTCAGTTGCGCCCGGGCGCCCTAGTTTCGCCCTAGTTGCGTCCTACTTGCACCTTAGTTGCACCCTAGTTACGCACTAGTTGTGCCCAAGTAGCGTCCTAGTTGCGCCATAGTTGCACCCTAGTTGCGCCCTACTTGCACCCTACTAGCGCCTACTTGTGCCCTAGTTTTGCCTCCGTTGGACACTAGCTACGCCCTAGTTGTCCCCTAGTGGCACACTTGGTTGCGTCCTACTTGCACCCTAGTTGGGCCTTAGTTGCGCCCTAGTTACGCCCAACTTGCACACTAGTTGTACCCTTGTTGCGTCCTAGTTGCACCCTAGTTGTGCCCTAATTGCGTCCTAGTTGCACCCTCGTTGCGCCCTCATTGCGCCCTAGTTGCGCCCTAGTTGCACCCTGGTTACGCCCTAGTTGCACCCTAGTTGCGCCCTAGTTGCCCCCAATTGCGCCCTAATTGTGCCCTAGTTGCGTCCTAGTTGCGCCCTAGTTGCGCTCCAGTTGCGCCATAGTTGCACCCTAGTTGCACCTAGTTGCGCCCTTGTTGCGCCCTAGTTGCGCCCTAGTTGCGCTCTAGTTGCGCCCTAGTTGCCCCCTAGTTACGTCCTAGTTGCATCCTAGTTATGCCCTATTTGCGCCCTAGTTACGCCCTAGTTGCGCCCTACTTGCACCCTAGTTGCACCTAGTTACGCACTCGTTGCACCCTAGTTGCGTCCTAATTGCGTCCTAGTTGCGCCCTAGTTGCGCCCTACTTACACCCTTCTGGCGCCTACTTGCGCCCTACTTGCGCCTCAGTTGGGCACTAGCTACGCCCTAGTTGTCCCATATTTGTACCCTAGTTGCCCCCAGTTGCGCCCTAATTGCATACTAGTTGCACCCTAGTTGCACCATAGTTGTACTCTAGTTGCGCCCTAGTTGCGCCCTAGTTGCGCCCTAGTTGCGCCTTAGTTGCGCTCTAGTTGCGCCCTAGTTGCGCCCTAGTTGCGCCCTAGTTGTCCACTATTTGTACCCTAGTTGCGCCCTAGTTGTGCCCTACTTGCACCCTAGTTGAAACCTAGTTACGCACTAGTTACGCCCTAGTTGCGTCCTAGTTGCACCCTAGTTGCGCCCTAGTTGCGCCCTACTTGCGCCCTTCTGGCGCCTACTTGCGCCCTAGTTGCCCCTCAGTTGGGCACTAGCTACGCCATAGTTGTCGCCTAGTTGCACCCTAGTTGCGTCCTATGTACGCCCTAGTTGCGCCTTAGTTGCGCCCTAGTTACGCACAGCTTGCACTTTAGTTGCACCCTAGTTGCGCCCTAGTTGCGCCCTAGTTGCACCCTGCTTGCGCCCTAGCTGCGCCCTAGTTGCGTCCTCGTTGCACCATAGTTGCGCCCTACTTGCACCCTAGTTGCGCCCTAGTTGCACCCTAGTTGCGCCCTAGTTGCGTCCTAGTTGCGCCCTAGTTACGTCCTAGTTGCGCCCTAGTTGCACCCTAGCTGCGCCCTAGTTACGCCCTACTTGCACCCTAGTTGCGCCTTAGTTGTGCCCTAGTTGTGCCCTACCTACACACTACTTCTGCCCTAGTCGCGCCCTATTTGCGCCCAACTTGCGTCCTAGATGCGTCCAAGTTGCGTCCTAGTTGCGCCCTTCTTGTGCCCTTATTACACCCTAATTATGCCCTGTTGGTGCCATACTTGCTCCCTAGTTGCGGCTTAGTTGGGCACTAGCTACACCGTAGTTGTTCCCTAGTTCCACCCGAGTTGCGTCCTACTTATGCCCTACTTGCGCCCTAGTTACGCCTTTGTTGTGCCCTAGTTGCGCCTTAGTTGCGCCCTAGTTGCATCCTAGTTGCGCCCTAGTTGCGCCCTAGTTGCGCCCTGGTTGCGTCCTAGTTGTGCCCTAGTTGCGCCCTTGTTGCGCCCTTGTTGCGCCCTCCTTGCGCCCTCGTTACGCCCGAGTTGCGCCGTAGTTGCAGCCTAGTTGTGTCCCACTTGCGCCGTAGTTGCGCCCTCCTTGTGTCCTAGTTGCGCCCTACTTGCACCCTAGTTTCACCCTAGTTGCACCCTAGTTGCGCCCTAGTTGCGCCCTAATTGCGGCCTAGTTGCGTCCTAGGTGTACCCTAGTTGCGCCCTAGTTGCACCCTAGTTGCGCCTTTGTCATGACCTAGTTGCACCTTAGTTGCGCCCTAGTTGTGCCCTAGTTGCACCCTACTTGCACCTTTTTGCACTCTACTTGCACCCTACAGGCACCCTACTTACACCCTAGTTGTGCCTTAGTTGGGCACTCGCTACGCCATATCCCAGCCCCGATCCCAGTCTCGATCCCAGTCCTGATCCCAGTCCTGATCCCAGTCCCGATCCTAGTCCCGATCCCAGTCCCGATCCCAGTCCCGATCCCAGTCCCGATCCCAGTCGCGATCCAAGTCCCGATCCCAATCCTGATCCCACTCCCGATCCCAGTCCCGACCCCAGTCCTGATCCATGTCCCGATCCCAGTCTCGATCCCAGTCCCGATCCTAGTCCCGATGACAGTCCCGATCCTAGTCCGGATCCCACTCACGATCCCAGTCCCAATCCCAGTCCTGATCCAAGCCCCGATCCAAGTCCCGATCTCAGTCCCGATCCCAGTCTTGGTCCCAGTCCCGGTCCTTGTCCCAGTCCCAGTCCCAATCCCATTCCCAGTCCCACTCCCAGTCCTTGTTGCAGTCCCAGTTGCAGTCCGAGTCGCAGTCGCAATCCCAGTCCCAGTCCCACTCCCAGTGCCAGTCCGAGTCCCAGTCCAAGTCCCATTTCCGGTCCCAGTTCCAGTCCTAGTCCCAGTGCAGATCCCAGTCCCGATCCCAGTCCTGATCCTAGTCCCGATCCCAGTCCTGAACCCAGTCTCGATCCCAGTCCCGATCACAGCCCCGATCCCAGTCCCAGTCCCAGTCCCGGTCCCAGTCCCAGTCCCAATCCCGGTCCCAGTCCCGATCCCAGTCCAGGTCCGAGTCCCGGTCCCAGTCCCAATCCCAGTCCCGATCCTAGTCCCGATCCCAGTCCCGATCCCAGTCCCGATCCCAATCTCGATCCCAGTCCCGATCACAGTCCTGATCAAAGTCCCGATCCCAGTCCCGGTCCCAGTCCCGGTCCTAGTCCCGGTCCCAGTCCCGGTCCCAGTCCCGGTCCCAGTCCTGATCCCTGTCCCGATCCCATTCGCGATCCTAGTCCCGATCCTAGTCCCGATCCCGGTCTCGATCCCAATGGCGATCCCAGTCCGGATGCCAGTCACGATCTTAGTCCCGATCCCAGTCCTGATCCCAATCCCGATCCGAGTCCCGATCCCAGTGTCGATCCCACTCTTCATCCCAGTCCCAATCCCAGTCTCGACCGAGTCCCGATTACAGTCCCGATCCCAGTCCCGATCCGAGTTCCGATCTCAGTCCCGATCCTTGTCTCAATCATCGTCCCAATCCCTGTCCCGATCCCAGTCCCGATCCGAGTCCCGATCCTAGTCCCGATCCTAGTCCCGATCCTAGTCCCGATCCCAGTCCCGATCCCAGTTCCGATCTTAGTCCCTATCCCAGTCCCAATCCCAGTCCCGATCCAAGGCCGGATCCCAGTCCCGATCCCAGTCCTGATCCCAGTCCCGATCCGAGTCCCGATCCCAGTCCCGATCCGAGTTCCGATCTCAGTCCCGATCCTTGTCTCAATCATCGTCCCAATCCCTGTCCCGATCCCAGTCCCGATCCGAGTCCCGATCCTAGTCCCGATCCTAGTCCCGATCCTAGTCCCGATCCCAGTCCCGATCCCAGTTCCGATCTTAGTCCCTATCCCAGTCCCGATCCCAGGCCCAATCCCAGTCCTGATCCCAGCCCCGATCCCAGCCCAAATCCTAGTCCCAATCCCAATCCCGGTCCCAGTCATAATCCCAGTCCCGATTCAGTCCTGATCCCAGTCCTGATCCGAGTCCCAATCTCAGTCCCGATCCCAGTCCCCATCCCAGTCCCGATGCCAGTCCCGATCCCAGTCCCGATCTCAGTCTCGATCCCTATCCTTATCTCATCCCGATCCTAGTCCCAATACCAGTCCCATTCCCAGTCCCGATCCCAGTCCCAGTCCCACTCCCAGTCCTAGTCCCAGTCCCAGTCCCAGTCCCAGTCCTGGTCCCAGTCCCGGTCCCACTCCCGGTCCCAGTCCCGTTCCCACTTCTGGTCCTAGTCCCGGTCCCAGTCCCGGTCCCAGTCCCGGTCCCAGTCCCGTTCCCAGTCCCGGTCCATGTCCCGGTCCCAGTCCCAGTCCCAGTCCCGTTCCCAGCCCAGGTCGCAATCCTGGTCCTTGTCCCGGTCCAAGTCCTGGTCCCAGTCCCGGTCCCAAAACTGGTCCCAGTCCCGGTCATAGTCCCGTTCTCCCGATCCTAAGCCCGATCCCAGATCCGATCCCAGTCGCGATCCCAGTCCCGATCCTAGTCCCGATCCCAGTCCCGATCCCATTCCCTATGCCAGTCATGATCCTAGTCCCGATCCCAGTCCCGATCCCAGTCCCGATCCAAGTCTTGATCCCAGTCCCGATCCAAGTCCCGATCCCAGTCATGATCCTAGCCCCCATCTTAGTCATGATCCCCGTCGCGATCACAGTCCCGATCCCAGTCCCGATCCCAGTCCCGGTCCTAGTCCCGATCCCAGTCCCGATCCCAGTCCCGATCCAAGTCCCGGTCCTAGTCCCGATCCCAGTCCCGATCCCAATCACGATCCAAGTCCCGGTCCTAGTCCCGACCCCAATCCCAATCCGAGTCCCGTTCCCACTTTCGATCCCAGTCTCGATCCCAGTCGCGATCCCAGTACCGATCCCATTCTTGATCCCATTCCCGATTTCAGTCCTGATCCTTGTCTGATCCAAGTCCTGATTCCCGTCACGGTCCACCTTTCAGTCCTAGTCCCAGTCCTAGTCCGAGTCCTAGTCCCAATCCCACCCCAAGTCCTAGTCCCAGATACAGTACCAGTCACAGTCCCAGTCTTAGTCCCAGTCCCAGTCCCAGTCCCAGTCTTAGTCCTAGTCCCAATCCCAATCCCGATCCCAGTCGCGATCCTAGTCCCGATCCTAGTCTCGATCCCAGTCCCGATCCCAGTTTTGATCCCAGTCCCGATCCTAATCGTGATCCCCGTCCCGATCCCAGTCCCGATCCTAATCCTGATCCAAGTCCCGATCCTAGTCCCGATCCCAGTCAGGATCCCAGCCTCAATCTCAGCCCCGATCCCAGTCCTGATCCCAGCCCTGATCCCAATCAGGATCCCAGCCTCAATCCCAGCCCCGATCCCAGTCCCAATCCCAGCCCCGGTGCATGCCCCAATCCTAGTCCTATTCCCAGTCTCGATCCCTGTCCTGATCCTTGTCCCGATCCCAGTCCCAATCCCAGTCGCGATCCAAGTCGCGATCCCAGTCCTGATACCAGTCCCGATCCCAGTCTTGATGCCTGTCCCGATCCTAGTTCTGATCCCTATACCGATCCTAGTTCTAATCGCAGTCCCGATCCTAGTCTCGATCCTAGTCCCGATTCCAAGTCCTGATCCCAGTCCCGATCCAAGTCCGATCCTTGTCCCGATGCTAGTCCCGATCCCAGACCCGATCCCAGTCCCCATCCCAGTCCTCATTCGAGTCCGGATCCCAGTCCCGATCCCAGTCCCCATGCCAGTCCCGATCCCAGTCCCAATCCGAGTCTCGATCCCAGTCCCGATCCCGGTCCCGATCCCAGTCCCGATCCTTGTCCCGATCCCAGTCCCAATCT
>SZWC01000006.1:578990-594232 GCA_023375785.1 Penium margaritaceum | reverse complement strand
TGGTTGCGGAGTGGTGCGAACTGGTTGCGGAGTGGTGCGAACTGGTTGCGGAGTGGTGCGAACTGGTTGCGGTGTGGTGCGAACTGGTTGCGGAGTGGTGCGAACTGGTTGCGGAGTGGTGCGATCTGGTTGCGGAGTGGTGCGAACTGGTTGCGGAAAGGTGCGAACTGGTTGCGGAGTGGTGTCAACTGGTTGCGGAGTGGTGCAAACTGGTTGTGGCGTGGTGCGAACTGGTTGCGGTGTGGTGCGGATGGTTGCGACGTGGTGCGAACTAGTTGCAGAGTGGTGCGAACGTGTTGCGGATTGGTGCGAACTGATTGTGGAGTGGTGCAAACTGGTTGCGGTGTGGTGCGAACTGGTTGCTGAGCGGTGCGAACTGGTTGTGGAGAGGTCCGAACTGGTTGCGGAGGGGTGTGAACTGGTTGCGTGTGGTGCGAACTGGTTGCGGAGTGGTGCAAACGGGTTGCGGAGTGGTGCGATCTGGTTGCAGAGTGGTGCAAACTGGTTGCGGAATGGAGCAAACTGGTTGCGGAGTGATGCAAACTGGTTGCGGAGTGGTGCTAACTGGTTGTGGAGTGGTGCAAACTGGTTGCGGACTGGTGCGAACCGGTTGCGGAGTGGTGCAAACCGGTTGCGGAGTGGTGCACACGGCTTGCGGAGTTGTGCAAACAGGTTGCGGAGTGGTGCGATCTGGTTGCGGATTGGTGCGAATTGGTTGTGGAGTGGTGCAAACGGATTGTGGAGTGGTGCGAAGTGGTTGCAGAGTGGAGCGAAGTGGTTGCGGAGTGGTGCGAAGTGGTTGCGAAGTGGTGCGAACTGGTTTCGGAGTGGTGCGATCTGGTTGCGGAGTAGTGCGAATTGGTTGCTGAGTGGTAAGAACTGTTTGAGGAGTGGTGCAAACTGGTTGCAGAGTGGTGCGAACTGGTTGCGGATTGGTGCGAACTGGTTGCGGAGTGGTGCAAACTGGTTGCGGAGTGGTGCGAACTGGTTGCGGAGTTGCGCGAACTGGTTGCAAAGTGGTGCAAACAGGTTGCGGAATGGTGCAAACTGGTTGCGGTGTGGTGCTAGCGGGTTGCGGAGTGGTGCAAACTGGTTGCGGAGTGGTGCGAACTGATTGCGGAGTGGCGCGAACTGGTTGCGGAGTGGTGCGAACTGGTTGCGGAGTGGTGCAAACTGGTTGCGGAGTGGTGCAAACTGGTTGCGGAGTGGTGCAAAATGGTTGCGGAGTGGTGCGAACTGGTTGCGGTGTGGTGCAAACTGGTTGTAGAGTGGTCCAAGCTGCTTGTGGAGTGGTGCGAAATGGTTGCAGAGTGGTGCGAAGTGGTTGCGGAGTGGTGCGAAGTGGTTGCGAATTGGTGCGAACTGGTTGCAGGGTGGTGCGATCTGGTTGCAAAGTGGTGCGAACTGGTTGCGGAGTGGTAAGAACTGTTTGAGGAGTGGTGCAAACTGGTTGCAGAGTGGTGGGAACCGGTTGCGGAGTGGTGCGAACTGGTTGTGGAGAGGTGCAAACTGGTTGCGGAGTGGTGCGAACTGCTCGCGGAGTGGTGCGAACTGGTTGCGAAGTGGTGCAAACTGGTCCGGAGTGGTGCGAACTGGTTGCAGAGTGGTGCCAACTGGTTGCAGAGTGGAGGGAACTGGTTGCGGAGTGGTGCAAACTGGTTGCAGAGATGCGCAAACAGGTTGCGGAGTGGTGCAAACTGGTCGAGGAGTGGTGCGAACTGGTTGCGGAGTGGTGCAAACTGGTTGCGGAGTGGTGCGAACTGCTCGCGGAGTGGTGCGAACTGGTTGCGGAGTGGTGAGAACTGGTTGAGGAGTGGTGCAAACTGGTTGCAGAGTGGTGGGAACCGGTCGCGGAGTGGTGCGAACTGGTTGTGGAGAGGTGCAAACTGGTTGCGGAGTGGTGCGAACTGCTCGCGGAGTGGTGCGAACTGGTTGCGAAGTGGTGCAAACTGGTCCGGAGTGGTGCGAACTGGTTGCAGAGGGGTGCCAACTGGTTGCAGAGTGGAGGGAACTGGTTGCGGAGTGGTGCAAACTGGTTGCAGAGATGCGCAAACAGGTTGCGGAGTGGTGCAAACTGGTCGAGGAGTGGTGCGAACTGGTTGCGGTGTGATGCGAACTGGTTGCGGAGTGGTGCAAACTGGTTATGAAGTGGTGCGAACTGGTTGCGGGGTGGTGCGAACTGGTTGGGGAGCGGTGGGAACAGGTTATACAGTGGTGCAAACTGGTTGCGGAGCGGTGCGAACTGGTTTCATAGTGGTCCGAACTGGTTACGGAGGGGTGTGAACTGGTTGCGGAGTGGTGCAAACTGGTTGCATATTTGTGCAAACAGGTTGCGGAGTGGTGCAATCTGGTTGCGTTGTGTTGCAAACTGGTTGCGGGGTGGTGCGAACTGGTTGCGGAGTGGTACAAACTGGTTGCGGAGTGGTGCTAACGGGCTCCGGAGTGGTGCAAACTGTCTGTGGAATGTTGCAAACTGGTTGCGGAGTTGTGCAAATTGGTTGCGGAGTGGTGCAATCTGGTTGCGGAGTGGTGCAAACTGGTTGCGGGGTGGTGCGAACTGGTTGAGGAGTGGTGCGAACTGGTTGTGGAGTGGTGCAAACTGGTTGTGGAGTGGTGCGAAGTGGTTGCGGAGTGGTGCAAAGTGGTTGCGGAGTGGTGCAATGTGGTTGCGAAGTGGTGCGAACTGGGTGTGGAGTGGTGCGAACTGGTTGCGGAGTGGTGCAAACTGGTTGCGGTGTGGTAACAACTGTTTGAGGAGTGGTGTGAACTGGTTGCAGAGTGGTGCGAACTGGTTGCGGAGTGGTGCGAACAGGTTGCGGAGTGGTGCAAACTGGTTTTGGGGTGGTGCTAACTGACTGCGGAGTGGTGCCAACTGTTTGCGGAATGGTGCGAACTGGTTGCAAAGTGGTGCGAACTGGTTGCGGAGAGGTGCGAACGGGCTGCGGAGTGGTGCAAACTGGCTGCGGAGTGGTGCGAACTGGCAGTGGAGTGGTGCGAACTGGCTGTGGAGTGGTGTGAACTGGTTGCGGATTGGTGTGATCTGGTTGCGGAGTAGTGCAAAGTGGTTGGGGAGTGGTGCAAAATGGTTGCGGAGTGGTGTGAACTGGTTGCGGAGTGGTGCGAACTGGTTGCAGAGTGGTGCGAACTGGTTGCGGAGTGATGTGAACAGGTTGCGGATTGGTGCAGACTGGTTGCGGAGTGGTGCGAACTGGTTGCGGAGTGGTGCGAACTGGTTGCGGAGTGGCGTGAACTGGTTGCGGAGTGCTGCAAACCGGTTGCGGAGTGGTGCGAACCGGTTGCAGAGTGGCGTGAACTGCTGGCAAAGTAGTGCTAACTGGCTGCAAAGTGGTGCCAATTAGTTGCGGCGTGGTGCGAACTGGTTGCGGCGTGGTGCGACCTGGTTGCGGGGTGGTGCAAACTGGTTGCAGAGTGGTGCGAACTTGTTGCCTAGGGTACCTGCGCCTGTGCCCAGGTCACCTGCGCTTGTGCATAGGGAATCTTCGTTTATGCCTGGGGTACCTGCGCGTGTGCCTATGGTACTTGCGCCTGTGCCCAGGTTACGTGCGCCTGTGCCTAGGGTGCCTGCGCCTGTGCCTAGGGTACCTGCGCCTAGGCCTAGGGTACCTGCGCTTGTGCCTAGGGTACATGCGCCTGTCCCTAGGGTACCTGCGCCTGCGCCTAGGGTACCTGTGCCTGCTCCTAGGGTACGTGCGCCTTTGCTTAGGGTACCTGCGCCTGTGCCTAGGGTACATGCGCTTGTGCCTAGGGTACATACGTCCGTGCATAGGCTACCTGCGCTTGTGCCTAGGGTACATGCGCCTGTGCCTAGGGTACGTGCGCCTGTGCTAAGGGTACCTACGCATGTCCCTAGGGTACCTGCGCCTGTGCCTGGGGTACCTGCACGTGTGCTTAGGACACCTACGCCTGTGCCTAGGGTACCTGTTCCTGTGCCTAGAATACATGCGCCTGTGCCTAGGGTACCTGCGCGTGTGCTTCTGGTACCTGCGCCTCTGCCAAGGGTACATGCGCTTGTACCTAGGATACCTGCGCCAGTGCCTAGGGGAATTGCGCCTGTGCTTAGGGTCCCTGGACCTGTGCCTAGAATACCTGCGCTTGTGCTTAGGGTACCTGCGTAGTGCCTAGGGTACCTGCGCTTGTGCCTAGGGTACCAAACCTGTGCCTAAGGTGCATGTGCCTATGCATAGGGTACCTGTGCCTGTGCATAGGGTACCTACGCCTGTACCTAGGGTACATGTGCCTGTGCCTAGGGTACGTGCGCATGTGCCTAGGGTACCTCCGCCTATCATTGTCGATGCATTGCCGGGCATTGTCCAGGCATTACCGAGGCATTGCCGAGGAATTGCCACGCATTGCCCAGGCATTGCCATGCATTGCCAGGCATTTCCAGGCATTGCCGAGGCATTGCCGGGCATTGTCCAGGCATTACACAGGTATTACCAGGCATTGCCAGGCATTTCCAGGCATTGTCCAGGCATTGCTAGACATTGTCTAGACATTGCCAGGCATTGCCCAGGCATTGCGAGGCATTGCCATGCATTGCTAGGCATTGCTAGGCATTGTCCAGGCATTGACAAGAATTGCCACGCATAGCCCAGGCATTGCGAGGCATTACCCTTCTGTGCTAGACATTGTTCAGACATTGTCCATGCATTTCCAGGCATTTCCAGGCATTTCCAAGCATTGTACAGGCATTTCCAGGCATTGCACAGACATTGCTAGGCACTGCATAGGCGTTGCCAGGCATTTCCAGACATTACCAAGGCATTGCAAGACATTGCTAGGCATTGCCCAGTCATTGTCAGGCATTGCCAGGCAAAGCCAAGCATTGCCCTGGCATTGCCAGACATTGCCCATGCATCGCCAAGCATTGCCCATGCATTCCCATGCATTGCCATGCATTGCCCAGGCATTGCCCAAGTATTGCTAGGCATTGTCCAAGAATTCCGAGGCATTGCCCAGGCATTGCCAGGTATTGCCGGGAATTGCCAGGCATTACTCGAGCATTGCATGGCATTGCCATGCATTCCCATGCATTGCCAATGCATTACCAGGCATTGCCCAGGCATTGCCAGGCATTGCCAGGCATTGTCTAGGCATCGCCAAGCATTGCCCAGACATTGCCAGGCATTGTCCAGGCATTATCCAGGCATTGTCAGGCATTGCCAGGCATTGCCATGCATTGCCTAGGCATTGCCAGGCACTGTCAGGAATTGTCCAAGGATTGGCAGGCATTGCCCAGGTATTGCCATGCCTTGCCAAGACACTGCCTAGGTATTGCCAAGCATTTCTAGGCTTTGCAAGGCATTGCCAGGCATTGCACAGGCATTGCAAGGCATTACCTAGGCATTGCCATGCATTGCTTAGGCATTGCCAGGCATTTCCCATGCATTTCTAGACATTGTCTAGGCATAGCCAGGCATTACCCAGGCATTTCCAGTCATTACGAGGCATTGCCAGGCATTCCCAGACATTGCCTAGATATTGCCAGGCATTTCCAGGCATTGCCTTGGCATTACCACACATTGCTCACGCATTGTGTGGCATTGCCAGGCATTGCATAGGCATTACCAAGCATGGCCTTAGCATTGCCAGGCATGTCAGGCATTGCCCAAGCATTGCCAAGCATTGCTCAGGCATTGCTAGGCATTGCTAGGTATTGCCAGGCACTGCCCGGGCATTGCCAAGCATTGCACATGCAATGCCCGGCATTCTCAGGCATTGCCCAGGAATTGCTACGCATTGCCCAAGCATTGCTAGGCATTCCTAGGCATTACCCACGCATTGCGAGGCATTTTCAGGCATTGTCCACGCATTGCCAGGCATTACCCAGGCACTCCCAGGCATTGTCCATGCATTGCGAGGGATTACAAGGCATTTTCTGGCATTCCCAGGCATTGCCAGGCATTGCCAAGCATTTTCTAGGCATTTACATGCATTGCCAGGCATTGTTGGGCGTTGCCATGCATTGGCGGGTATTGTCCAGGCATTGCCAGGCATTGCCCAAGCATTTCCTGGCATTGGCCAGGCATTGTCAAGCATTGCCATGGATTTCTAATGCATTGTCAGGCATTGCCAGGCATTGCCAGGCATTCTCCGGGCATTGCCAGGCATTTCCCATTAATTGTCCAAGCATTGCGAGGCATTACAAGGAATTGCCTGGCATTGCCCAGGCACTGTCAGGCATTATCCAAGCATTGCCAGGCACTGTCCAAGCATTGCCAGGCTTCGCCAGTCATTGCCAGGTATTGCCAGGAATTACAAGGCATTGTCTAGGCATTGCCAGTCATTGCCCACGAATTGCCAGGCATTGCCGAGGCATTGCCCGGGCATTGCCCAGGCATTGCCTAGCCGTTGCCAGGCATTACCCAGGCATTCCCACGTATTACTCAAGCATTGCCAGGCATTTTCCAGGTATTTCCCAGGCATTACCAGGCATTGCTAGGCATTTCCGGGCATTGCCTAGGCATTGCCAAGTATTTCCCAAGCATTGCCGAGCATTTCCTAGGCATTGCCAGGCATTGCCCATGCATTGCCCGCGCATTACCGGGCATTGTCCTGGCATTGCCAGGTATTGCCATGCATTGCTAGGCATTGCCTAGGCATAACCAGGCATTGCCTAGGCATTGTCAGGCTTTGCCAAGCATTGTCAGGCATTGCCATACATTTCCAGGCATTATCTATGCATTGCCAGGCATTGCCCATGGATTATCATGCATTGTCCAAGCATTACCAGGCATTGCCGGGGCATTTCCAAGCATTGTCCAGGCATTACCCAAGTATTACCAGGCATTACCAGGCATTTCAAGGCATTGCTCGGGCATTCCCAGGCATTGCCAGGCATTGCGTGGCTTTGCGAAGTATTTACAGGCATTGCTAGGCATTGACTAGGCATTGCCAGGCATTGCCTCCGCATTGTCCGGGCATTGCAAGACATTGCCAAGCATTGCCTGGCATTGCCCAGGCGTTGCCAGGCATTTCCCGGGCATTGCGAGGCATTGCTAGACATTGCTAGGCATTGCCTAGGCATTCCCAAGCATTGTCATGCATTGCCGAGGCATTCCCATGCATTGTCCAGGCGTTGCCAGGCATTTCCTAGGCATTGCCAGGCATTTTCAGGCATTGCCAGGCATTGCCAAGCATTACCCAAGCATTGTCAGGCATTACCCAGGCATTGCCACGCATTGACAAGCATTGCCAGGCATTGCTACGCATTTCCAGGCATTGCCAGGCATTGTCCAGGCATTGCCTGGCATTGCCATGTATTACCCAGGCATTCCCAAGCATTGTCAGGCACTGCCAGGCATTGTTAGGCATTGCAGGCATTGTCAAAGCATTGCCGAGGCATTGCCAGGGTATTGACAGGCATTGCCTAGGCATTGTCATGCATTGCCAGGCATTTTCCAGGCATTGCCAAGCATTTCCAAGGCATTGCCCATGCATTGTCCAGGCATTGCCAAGCTTTTCCAGGTATTGTCAGCCATTGCCAGGCATTGCCATGCATTGCCCAGGTATTACCAGGCATTTCCAAGAATTGCCTAGGCATTGCCAAGCATTGCCAGGCATTGCCAGGCATTTCCTAGGAATTGCCCAGGCATTGCCAGGTATTGCCAGGCATTGCCCATGCAGTGCCAGGCATTACCAGGCATTGTCCAGGCATTGCCAGGCATTACCTACGCATTGCCAGGCATTCCTAATGCGTTTCCAGGCATTGCCTAGGCATTGCAAGGCTTTGCCAGGCATTACCGGGCATTGCCAGGTATTGCCCAGGCATTTCTCAGGCATTGCCAAGCATTGCCATGCATTGCCAGGCATTACCTATGCATTGCCAGGCATTGCCCATGCATTTCCAGGCTTTGCGAGGCATTGCCAGGCGTTGTCAAGCATTACCGGGCATTGTTCACGCATTGCCAGGCATTGCCCATGCTTTGCCAGGCACTGCCACGCATTGCCAGGCATTTCCTGGCATTACTGCGCATTGCCTATGCATTGCCAGGCATTGCCAGGCATTGCCTGGCATTGCGAGGCATTGCCGGGGCATTGCCAGGCATTTCCCAGGCATTTCCAGGCATCATTAAGGAATTTCCAGGCTTTGCCAAGCATTTCCATGTATTGCCAGACATTGCCAGGAGATGCCCAGGCATTGCCATGCATTGCCCAAGCATTACCAGGCATTGCCAGGTATTGCCTGGCATTGTGTAGGCATTGCCCATGCATTGCTGGGCATTGCTAGGAATTGCCAGGCATTACTCATGCATTGCCGGGCATTGTCTAGGCATTACCAGATATTACCATGCATTGTCAGACATTGCCCGGGCAATGCAAGGCATTCCTCAGGCATTGCAAGACATTGTTCACACATTTCCACGCATTGCCAAGCATTGCCTGGCATTGCTCAGGCTTTGCCAGGCATTTCTTGGCATTACCAGGCATTGCCGGGCATTATCCATGCATTGTCGTGCATTGCGAGGTATTGCCACGTATTGCTTGGACATTGCCAGGCATTGCCAAGCATTGTCAGGCATTGCCAGGCATTGTCAGGCATTGCCAGGCATTGCCCAGGCATTCCCAGGCCTTGCCCAAGCATTTCCAGGCATTGCTAGGCATTGCCAGGCATTGCCTGGCATTGCCAGGCATTTCTAGGCATTTCCCAGGCATTGCCGGGCATTGCAAGGCATTGACAAGCATTGTATTAGCATTGCCAGGCATTGCCAGGCATTACCAGGCATTGCCACGCATTGTCCAGGCATTGCACAGGCATTGCCAGGCATTGCTTAAGCATTGCCCAGGCATTTCTAGGCGTTTCCCGTTATTGCTAAGCATTGCCCATGCATTGCCAGGCATTGCCACGCATTGCCAGGCATTTCCCAAGCATTGCCTGGCATGGGCTAGGCATTGTCAAGCATTGCCATCCATTGCCAAGGCATTGCGAGGCATTGCTAGGCATTGCCAGGCATTCTCCGGGCATTGCATGGCATTTCCCAAGCATTGCTAGGCATTTCCAAGCATTGTCCGGCCATTTCCAGGCATTGCCTAGGCATTGCCGGGCATTGCCCAAGTACTATTCAGGCACTGCCAGGCGTTGCCAGGCACTGCCTGACATTGCCAGGCTTTGCCATGCATTGCCTGGCATTGCCCAGGCATTGACAGGCATTGCCAGACATTTCCAGGCATTGCACATGCATTGCCAGACATTGGCATGCATTGCCAGGCATTGCCCAGGCATTGCTCAGGCATTGCCAGGCATTGCCGGGCGTTGCCAGGCATTACCCAGGCATTACCATGTCAGAAGAATGTAGATACGAGGACAGCAGTAGCAGAACCAGGTAGAAGCGTCTAGACATGCAAGTGTACGTCAACATAGTGACGTAAGTGAGAGCGGTCCGAGGAGTTAGTCGCGGAAGCTGATAGAGGTTGAGACGCGAGGTAGCCAGGGTAGACAAGTTGATGTGAGAGGGTATTGGCAAGATGAGTGATGGTTGGCGGAGTAAGAGAGCTGAGCGAAGGAGCGAGACTGACAGAGCGAAGAGTTGAGAGGGGCTGGCGAAGACAATGAATGCGAGGAGCGAGCAGAGCAAAGACACGGTGGCGAAGCCATGGAACCAATGGGGAACAGGATGAGTAGAACTGTTCTGGTTGAAAATTGGGAGGGAATGAACATCCTCCTATATCCATCAGATCATGTAGTAGACGGATAGCTAACGACTTCTGGTGCGCTAGCCGGACGCGCCTGTGATTAGTCTTTATCACTTTTATTAGTGGATCACTCTGTATGCTATCCGTTGTGCCAACGGTTAGTGAGTGTGGTTACCGAGGTGATTCCCGCCTAGGGCTGAACCGATTCTCCAGAGCTCGGAATATCCAAGGGACTGAAGCAGGAGAGAGAGAGAGGGTTTGTTTTGTCAGAAATATGTGCTCTCTGACTCTACTTCTTGTCACAAGAAAGCTCCGGATAAATCAATAAGAGGTCTGGATCACCCCTCGAGAGCGAGGGCAAACAGTTGGACCAACGGTTACCACTGGACCGTTACCAACCAAGATGACGAAGATTCGTCCGCGTCCGGCTATCGAAGAAGCCGTTGCTATGTTTTACCTTTCTGGTTGACTAGTACATATGGAGGATGTTCATTCCCTCCAAAACTAACCAGAACAGTTCTGCACATCATGTTCCCCTTTGGTTCCGCGGCTTTGCCGCCGTGTCTTCGCTCTGCTCGCTCCTCGCATTTCTTGCCTTCGCCAACTCCTCTCAACGCTTCGCTCCGTCACTCTCGCTCCTTCGCTCAGCTCTCTTACTCCACCAGCCGTCACTCCTCTCGCCAGCACTCTCTCTCACATCAAGCCGTCTACCTTTGATATCTCGCTTCTCAGCCTTCATCAGCTCCCGCGACTAGCTCCCCGGACCGCTCTTGCTTACGTCACTTTGCTGACGTACATCTGCATGTTCCGCTGCTTCTGCCTGCTTATGTCACTGCTGCTCCCGTACTTGCATTCTTCTGACATGGTATTAGAGCTTCAGGTAACATCACCAGGAGATCCGTAACCGCGTCATCGCTCTGTCGCTGTCCCCGCTCCATCGCGTCTGCTCACATTCTCTAGCCACCGCTACCGCCGTCTTGCGCCTCCGCGTCATCCGCAACTGACATCTGCAGTTCTGCCTGACGAGCTCTCCACGCTGAAGAAACGCCTCGTCGTCCTAAAGAAGGCCCTGCGCCCATCTCCGCACCCGTGGCTAATAATCGGTTATGTGTCGCCTACATCAGCTGCAAGTGACTCTCAAAGCCACCGACTGCCGTCAACTACCAAGAAGCTTCCTGCCGTCTCCTATTCGCCGTCACCGTATCGCATCTGTCTCCACTGACACCTCCTCTCTTTCGCCCTACCTCAACTGCTTCATCTGCTCCTTCGTCTTCATCCTACGCGCATTCGTCGTCTCGAGCCGCCTTCTCGCATCGCCTTCTCGCCTCGTCAGCAGCTGTAGCCAAAACTGCTGGTGCCAGGATATCGGACACCACCAGTCTTCCTGCTCCCATTTCCGAGCCAACTGGGGAACAAGCTGTCACTCTCCTGGCATCAACAACTCAATGCCCCTGCCCGCTGCCTGACTTTCCCCACTGCAACCAATCTTTCGGCTGACAGGATATCGGACACCACCAGTCTTCCCGCTTCCCCTTCCGAGCCAACTGGGGAACAAGCCGTCACTCTCCTGAATGCTGAAAAGAAGTAGTTGCGTCGCTCTACCCTCTGCCGCATCGCTTTCACCTGCCGCACCGCGTCTTATCTCCTCTCTCTCCGCTCGCGTCGCTCCCTATCTCCCGCCTTCTCCATCATCATCTGCCTCCAGCCTTCTTGCATTATCTTCATCTATCCTCCTCCTCCTCACTTCAGTCTCCTTAGCTTCATCAGCCGCTTGCCTCTGCCTCATCTTCATCTCTTTGTCTTCAGCATCATCCACACCGCCTCCGCATCGCCTCCTCTTCATCATCAACATCCTCCGTACTGCCCTCCATCCATCATCAGCATCAGCATCATCTCCTCGCGCACGTGGTGCCGCCCTTGCGCCCACTCATCAATCATATCGCGTCCTCCGCTTCAGCAAATCGCGGCACAAGGATCCGCCAGGTCGCATCGCCTTTTCCGCGACGACCTGCGCCCACGCCGAAAACCTCGCAGCGCACGTGGTTTCGCCCCAGCGCCCACTCATCCATCAACCGTCTCCTCTCCTTCAGCATCTGCTTGGCATAAGGATCCGCCCGGTCACATCGCCTCCTTCGCGACGACCTGCGCCCATGCCATAACGTCGCTGCGCACGTGGTTTCGCCCCAGCGCCCACTCCATCATCCATCGTTTCCCCGCCATCATCAGCTTTCTCTTCGCTCGGCACACGGATCCGCCCGGTCGCATTGCCCTCCTCGCGACGACCTGCGCCCACGCCGAAATTTCCTTCACGCACGCGGCTCGCCCCTGCGCCCACTCAGCTATCATCATCAGCCTTCATTTTGTCATCATCAGCATCTGTGACCGGCACAAGGATCCGCACGAGCTAGCTGCCCGCTCCCACATTAAGCCTGCACCCACGCCAGTAGCAGATTTCTCGTGGCACGTTGGCACCTGCCTTCCGCTTGCCGCATCCTACTCTCCTACTTCAAATCGCGCACAAGGTTTCGCCCCTGCGCCCACTCCATCACCCATCGTCACTCTGCCATCAGCATCGCCCACAAGCCCTGCATCAATCCCAACGCTCTTTCTCTTCTCCTATCTTCTACACAGAAGTCCCAGCTGCATTATGACAGTCATCGCCAGAAGATCCCCTCTTCCAGCAACCCGACCTCTCATCAACACCATCACCAGTATCTACGGACCAGTCAACTTCTCATCCTTCCCTCGTCACTTTCTCACACAATGTGAGAACCTGACTCTCACTGTCAGAGGTGCAACAAACATCCTGCACTGGTCGTAATACTTTTGCAATCTTTTTCACCTTTGCTACATCAAGGACGTCCCAGTCTCCTACACCCTTCAACACTATCCTCTCTACAAAGGAGGGGGACGCTTCCCCGCAAACTTTCGCTCCACGCTGGTAGCCTTTGTGGAAGAAGATATTCGGGAAGCACTACTCAGTATTGCAGCCCCCATCTTCCATCCACTCATTCGCAAACGCAGCAGCACCAGTGAAATGTGGAGGGACCTACTTCATGCTTGCCGGTGCCCCATTCCTCCACTAGCTCATGAACCTCCGAGACTACAACACTGTTGGATAATAGCTTCGGCCCGTATTCGACTGGTTCGCGACTGCTACAAGGATAATGCTCAGGGACAACACTCACAAACAGATCATACCCTGACCATATCCAAAAGGAAACGGACCTTACAAGAAGCGAGTCAGATTCAGGGAGGGTGTCGGAAATATGTGCTCTCTGACTCTACTTCTTGTCACAAGCAAGCTCCGGACAAATCAAGAAGAGGTCTGGATCACCCCTCGAGAGCGAGGGCAAACAGTTGGACCAACAGTTACCACTGGACCGTTACCGACCAAGATGACGAAGATTCATCCGCGTCCGTCTAGCGAAGAAGCCGTTGCTATGTTTTACCTTTGTGGTTGACTAGTACATATGGAGGATGTTCATTCCATCCAAAACTAACCAGAACAGTTCTGCACATCCTGTTCCCCTTTGGTTCTGCGGCTTCGCCGCCGTGTCTTCGCTCTGCTCGCTCCTCGCATTTCTTGCCTTCGCCAACTCCTCTAAACGCTTCACTCCGTCACTCTCGCTCCTTCGCTCAGCTCTCTTACTCCACCAGCCGTCACTCCTCTTGCCAGCACTCTCTCTCACATCAAGCCGTCTACCTTCGCTATCTCGCTTCTCAGCCTTCATCAGCTCCTGCGACTAACTCCCCGGACCGCTCTTGCTTACGTCACTCTGCTGACGTACATCTGCATGTTCCGCTGCTTCTGCCTCCTTCTGTCACTGTTGCTCCCGTACTTGCATTCTTCTGACATGTTTGGCTAGTGCCCGGGTCGGAGCTTGTCCTTCTTGTCCGGAGAGGAGGAGTCACCTTGGCACAGTCGTTTGATTCTGACACCCCCCGCGACTTCGTCAAGGTGACAGGGAGAGACGGCTCGCTTGTATAACAGTTGTTCCATTTTGACACATGGTTGGCCAGCACAGCATGGCTTTGAGCAGTAGTGATAGTGCGCAAAACTCTTGAGCCGGAGGCTGCGTGGGAGCAGCGAAGGTGGTATGATTGGGTCTAGCAGAGGACAGAGACATGCTTGGAGGAGATCAACCCACATTTGGGAGATGTTGCCAGAATGAGTGTGGATATGTGGATGAAAGTTTGTGTCTGTAATGAGACACAGGGTCCTTCTGAGGGAATGGTCCATCTACTGACTTGGTACAGGTAAACTGTGGGATGGAGGTTGAAGGGTGGCAACAACAGAATCTCCTCGAATGTAGATGGGAGAATACATGGTGAGGAAGTCTCTTGACCACTCAAAGCTGTTAGTACGTGTCCTGCTGGACGTGTAGAAATGTAATATGGGTAGTGATATGAGGAAGTTCTCTGGGACGACGTCGTAATTGAGTGGTCCAAGGGTCTGAGCGAGGGAGTTGAAGAAGATGGATTGATCTTGTCTTGGTGGGAACTTGACAAGGCAAGCTTTTCCATCAGTCATGCGAGGAGGTCTGTAAGAGACAGGTAGTTTTGGTGGTCTGCAAGTTCTTGTTATGTCAGAGAAGGTGTGGATGAAGCTTCTGAGAAGGCGCGTGTGATGAGGAAGTTTTCAAGTGGCGGAACAGGCGATGAAACCAGGCAGGTCCTTTGTGATGAGATGATGATAATGGGGTGGATAGGAGGGGGGGCGGAGACGGAAAATGAATGAGTGGGCGCAGGGGTAGAACCTCGTGCGCTTGCAAAGTTTTGGCATGGGCGCAGGTCGTCGCAACTCGAGCGATGGGACCAGGCGGATCCGTGTGCCGGGCAGAGGATAGTACAAATGGCGGAGGAGCGATTGATGATGAAGTAGACGTAGGGGCAAAACCATGCGTGTGAGCTGAATTTAGGGGAGTAAGATGCGGCAGGGGAGGGCAGATGCCAACACGCCACGAGAAATCTGCTACCGACGTGGGTGCAGGCTACTGCGAAGCGGGCAGCTAGCTCGTGCAGATCCTTGTGCTGGCCACAGATGCTGATGATGATTGCTGAAGTGGAAGCTGATGATGATGACGAAGTGGGCGCAGGGGCGAGCCGCGTGCGCTGAAGGAAGTTTCGGCGTGGGCGCAAGTCGTCGCGGAACAGGAGATGCGACCGGGCGGATCCTTGTGCCGAGCTGAAACCGATGCGAAAACAAAGGAGGCAATTGATGAATGAGTGGGTGCAAGGGTAGAACCACGTGCGCTACGGAATGATGCTGATGGAGATGATTGACGCGAAGGCGGCGCGGAGGATGATAATGATGGAGAGACGAAGATGAGGCAAGAACAGGGGGCTGAGGAGACTGGGGCGAGGATTGCAAGGAAGGGCTGATGGAAGCAGATAAGGACAATGGGAGAAGACTAAAGGGTGATGATGATGCTGTAGAAGAGAGGTAGGGAGCGATGCAGGTGGATGGAGATGCAATGAGAGGTAGCGCGGCAGGGAGGTTGAGCGACACAACTACTTTAGTTCTGCTTTCAGGAGAGTGACGGCTTGTTCCCCAGTTGGCTCGGAAGTGGGAGCAGGAAGACTGG
>SZWC01000006.1:566909-578973 GCA_023375785.1 Penium margaritaceum | reverse complement strand
GGGGGCTGAGGAGACTGGGGCGAGGATTGCAAGGAAGGGCTGATGGAAGCAGATAAGGACAATGGGAGAAGACTAAAGGGTGATGATGATGCTGTAGAAGAGAGGTAGGGAGCGATGCAGGTGGATGGAGATGCAATGAGAGGTAGCGCGGCAGGGAGGTTGAGCGACACAACTACTTTAGTTCTGCTTTCAGGAGAGTGACGGCTTGTTCCCCAGTTGGCTCGGAAGTGGGAGCAGGAAGACTGGTGGTGTCTGATATCCTGTCAGCTGGATGAAGTTGGTTGCAGTAGAGGGAGTCAGGCAGCGGGCGGACGAATTGATCCGCTGATGTCAGGAGAGTGACGCCTTGTTCCCCAGTTGGCTTGGAAGTGGGAGCAGGAAGACTGGTGGTGTCTGATATCCTGTCAGCTGGATGAAGTTGGTTGCAGTAGAGGGAGTCAGGCAGCGGGCGGACGAATTGATCCGCTGATGTCAGGAGAGTGACGCCTTGTTCCCCAGTTGGCTTGGAAATGGGAACACGAAGACTGGTGGTGTCCAATGTCCTGACGGCGGTAGTTTGGCTACAGCTGTTTGACAAGGCGAGAAGGCGATGCGAGAAGGCGGCTCGAGATGATGAACGCAAGCGGTTTGAGGATGTCGAGGAGGATGTAGCAGATGAGGCGGATGAGGCAGGATGCGAGAGGAGGAGATGCTTGCGGAGGCAGAAGCAACAAGGGGGAGTGAATGGCAGATGGTAGGAAGCTTCTTGGCAGTTGACGGCAGGCGGCGGCTTGAGAGTTGCTTGCGGTTGATGTGAACGACAAGTCACCGGTTGTTATCCACGAACGCGGAAATGGACGCACGGCTTTCTTAGGATGCCGAGGCGTTCCTTCAGCGCGAGGAACTTGTCAAGGAAAGCTGCTGATATCAGCTGCTGGTGAAGCGGCGAGACGCAAGACGATGGTAGCGGTGGCGGAAGATTGCAAGTGGAAGTGATGGAGGGTGGATGTCGGAAGAGCAATGACGCTGTCATGGGACTCTAGGTGGTGTTGCCTGAAGCTCTGATACAATGTCAAAGGAATGTAGACACGAGGACAGGAGTAGCAGAAGCAGGTAGAAGCGTCAGGACATGTAAGTGTACATCAGCAGAGTGACGTAAGCGAGAGCGATCCGAGGAGTTAGTCGCGGAAGCTGATAGATGCTGAGACGCGAGGTAGCCGAGGTAGACAAGTTGATGTGAGAGAGTACTGGCAAGATAAGTGATGGTTGGCGGAGTAAAAGAGCTGAGCAAAGGAGCGAGAGTGATGGAGCGAAGAGTTGATAGGGGCTGGCAAAGACAAGGAATGCGATGAGCGAGCAGAGCAAAGACACGGCGGCGAAGCCGCGTAACCAAAGGGGGAACAGGATGAGTATAAACTGTTCTGGTTGAAAACTGGGAGGGGATAAACATCCTCCTATATCCATCAGATCATGTAGAAAACGAATAGCTAACGGCTTCTTGTGCACTAGCCGGACACGCCTATGATGAGTCTTTATCACGTTTATTAGGGGATCACTCGGTATGCTATCCATCGCGCCAACAGTTAGTTAGTGTGGCTACCGAGGCGATTCCTGCCTTCAGCTGAACCGATTATTGAGAGCTTGGAATATCTAAGGGATTGAAGCAGAAGAGAGAGAGGGGTTGTTTGGATGGTGCCCTGGTCGGAGCCTGTCCTTCTTGTCTGGATAGGAGGAGTCACCTTGGCACAATCGTTGGATTCAGACATCCCAGGCATTATCCTGGCATTGCCGGGCATCGCCCAGGCATTGCCAGCCATTGCCCGGGCATTACCTCGCATTGCCAGGCATTGCCCTGGCATTGCCACGTAGTGACAGGCATTGCCCAGGCATTGCCAGGCTTTGCCATGCATTGCCAGACATTGTCGGACATTGTCATGCATTGCCCAAGCATTGCGAGGCATTACTAGGAATTGCCTAGCAATGCCAAGGCATTGTCAGGCATTACCCAAGTATTTCCAGGCACTGTCCAAGCTTTACCAGGCTTTACCAGTCATTTCCACGCATTGTGAGGCATTACCAGGCATTGTCCAGGCATTGCCAGGCATTGCCCACGAATTGCTAGGCATTCCCAAGGCATTGCCCAGGCATTGTCCATGCATTGTCCAGGCATTGCCAGGCATTGCCCACGAATTGCTAGGCATTGCCCAGGTATTGTCGAAGGGCGCTGTACTTGCTAGTTGAGAGCTGATATTCCCATACCATTTTCCCCCTCTGACCGTTTGTGACTCGTGTTATGGTTGGTGAATATTTACCACCCATATTGAAATTCTTTCGTCATGGTCAGTGACATATGCCTATTTTGGTTCTTTGGTGTGCATAGTAGCCAAAACGCGCCACTACGTATTGAAGTTCTTTGTCCTTTCTAGTCGATACACAGGGCTCCCAAACCATTGTATCTCCCTCTGACAGTTTGTGAATTGTGTTATGAGTTGTCAATGCTGACCATACGTACTGGACTTCTTCGGTCATAGTCAGTGACATATGCATCCTTTGGTTGGTCACTGTGCATGCTAGCCACACCGTGCCACTACTTGTTGGAAATATTTCTACTTGCTAGTTCATAACTAGTGTTCCCAACCCATGGTTTCCCCTACTGACCCTTTGTGTCTCGTCTTATGAGTTTTCAACGCTGACCACACATTGTAAAATCCGTTTGATCATGGTTAGTGACATATGCCTACTTTGGTTTTTCACTGTACATGGTTACCACGCTGTGTCACTATGTATCGAATGTCTTTGTGCTTTCTAGTTGATAGCTAGTGTTTCCAAACCATTGTTCCCCCCTCTGAATATATGTGACTCGTGTTGTGAGTTGTCAACATTGACCACATGAAGTGAATTTTTTCCGTACTCATCAGTGACATATGCATAATTTGGTTGGTCACTGTGCAGGGTAGCCACGCTGTGCCACTACATATTGAAGGTATTTGTACTTGCTTCTCAATAACTAGTATTCAAAAACCATTGTCTTCAACTCTGACCATTTGTGACTCATGTTACGAGTTGTAAAAGTTTACCACACTTAGTGACATTATTTGGTCATGGTCAGTGACATGTGCCTACTTCGGTTGGTCATCGTGCATGGTATCCGCACCGTGCCACAACGTATTGAAGCCCCGTGTGCTTGGTATTTGATACTTGGTGTTCCCAAACCTTTGTTTCCTCCTCTAACCATTTGTGACTCGCATTATGAGTTTTCAACGTTGATCACACACAGTGGATTTATTTGGTCAAAGGTAGTACATATACCTACTTTGGTCGATCAGTGTGCACGATAGCCACACCGTGCTACTACTGACTTAAGTTTGTTGTACTTGCTAGTTGAGAACTGATATTCCCATACCATTGTTTCCTCTCCTGACCGTTTGTGACTCGTGTTATGGTTGGTCAACGTTGGCCACCCATATTGAAACTATCTGGTCATGATTAGTGACATGCATCGTTTGGTTGTTTGGTGTGCATATTAGCCACACCGTGCCACTACGTATTGAAATTTGTTTTCCTTTATAGTCGATACATAGGGTTCCCAAACCATTGTCTCTCCCTCTGACCATTTGTGACTCGTGGTGTGAGATGTCAATGTTGGCCACATATAGTGGAATTCTTCGGTCATAGTCAGCGACGTATGCATCCTTTGGTTGGTCAATGTGCATGCTAGCCATACCGTGCCACTGCTTGTTGAAGGTCTTTGTACTTGCTAGTTGATGACTATTCTTCCCAACCCATTGTTTCCCCTTCTGACCATTTGTGACTCGTGTTATGCATTTTCAACGTTGACAACACACTGTGAAATTCGTTTGGTCATGGTTAGTGACATATGCCTACTTTGGGTGTCAGTGAACATGGTTACCACGCCGTCTCACTACGCATTGAAGGTCTCCGTGCTTTCTAGTTGATAGCTAGTGTTCCCAAACCATTGTTACCCCCTCTGAATATCTGTGACTCATGTTGTGAGTTGTCATTATTGATCACATGAAGTGAAATTCTTTGGTCATGGTCAGTGACATCTGCATTCTTTGGTTGGTCACTGTGCATTGTAGCCACACTGTGCCATTACATGTTGAAAGTATCTGTACTTGCTAGTCGATCAATAGTGTTTATAATCCATTATCTTCCACTCTGACCATTTGTGACTCGTGTTATGAGTTGTCAACGTTTACCACACATGGTGATATTCGTTGGTCATGGCTAGTGACATATGCATAGCTTGGTTGGTCATCGAGCATGGTATCCACACCATGCCACAACGTGTTGAAGGTCATTGTGCTTGCTATTTGATACCTGGTGTTCCCAAATAATTGTTTCCCCCTCTGCCTACTTGTTACTCGTATTATGTGTTTTTAACATTGATCAGACACGGCGGATTTCTTTGGTCAAAGGAAGTACATATGCCTACTTTGGTCGGTCATTCTGCATGGTAGCCACACTGTGCTTATACTGATTGAAGGCCGTTGTACTTGCTAGTTCATAACTGATATTCCCGGACCATTGTGTCCCTCTCTTACCGTTTGTGACTCGTGTTATGGTTGGTGATCGTTGACCAACCATATTGAAATTCTTTGGTCATGGTCAGTGACATGTGCCTAGTTCTGTTGCTTGGTGTGCATAGTAGCCACACCATGCTGTTAGAAGAGTGCAGATACGAGAACAGTAGTAGCTGAAGCAAGCAGAAGCATTGGAACATGCAGATGTACGTTAGTTGAGTGAGGGGAGCGAGAGCGGTTCGAGGAGTTAGTCGCGGGAGCTGATGAGGGCTGAGATGCAAGATAGCGCAGGTAGACAGGTTGGCGTGAGAGATAGTGCTGGTGGAGTATGAGAGCTTGAGCGAAGGAGCGAGAGTGACAGAGCGAAGCGTTGAGAGTTGGCGAAGACAGAAAGTGCTAGGGACGGGGAGAGTGAAGACACGGCGGCGAAGCCGCGGAACCAAAGGGGAACACGATGAGCAGAACTGTTCTGGTTAACTTGAGGGAATGAACATCCTCGGTAATATATCACAGAACAGGACAAAGATATCGTAACGGCTTCTTCTTCTCTAGCCGGACGCGATAGCGACATGGTCGCGTTTATTAGGGGCGCCTCGTCTTTTAGGTCACTGACCGTGACCGACAGTCTGTTGGCGAAGTGGTTCGTTGTTTGCTTGGTTCCGAACATGAACCTCTTATTGAGAACTCGGTTTATCCGAGGGAGAAGACCAGTGTTGGCTTCAATATTCCGACAGCCCCCTTTGAAGTCAACACTGGAGAGAAGGTGATGCGCACGTCAGATACAGGGCTAGCCAGATCTCGGAGAATGAGTGGGTGAAGAGAGTGGTGTGTGGTAAGGATGAGCGCCTCTCTCAGAAGTGCTTCAGCCCAGTCCATACCAAGAAGGGATGTTGAGTCCAGGAGACCACGCAGTACCTGTCAGAGGTTGAACCTGGAAAATTGGAGTCGTTCCAGATTGAGAAGGAGTTCAACTGTTTATTGATGGTAATTCGTTGAACCATCTCTTTTCCTGTGCAGTTGGGGGAAGTCATGTAGGCACTCTGGAAGATGAGTGACAATGTCAATCAGTGCGCTGTTGGGTGTTGAGCAGTCAATGAAGTGGATGGACTTCACTGAGGGCTGGACACGGAGAAGAGCATTGACTGTATTGTTGCTCATGACTTGTTCCAGTGCAGGGAGTGCCGAGAGGAATTGTTGTTCTGTCAAGGTCAGTTGTTGAGTTGACCTTGATGTGGATGTTGTTCCAAGAGGATACCGCCGAGAGCTCATTCTCCTTGGTATGGTCCCTTTGAGATGGAGGTATGAAAGGTGAGTGTGGGAGGTGGACGGCGCTGCCACGACGCCTTCCTCGAAGAGTGCTCTGCCACAGCAGTATCTATGAGTTCCAGGAGAGTGCAGGGAGATGCCTTGTGCGCAAAGTAGTCAGTCTCATGGATACATCGGCTTGTTCCACCGGTTAGGTGGATTGAGCAGGGAGATAGGTGGTATCCGGTTCCTGTGATGTGACTTCCTGGGACTGCTTCTCTTTGCGAGCAGAAACGGATGGTGGGGGAGGAATGCTGGATGATGGAGTGGGTGCAGGTGCGAACTTTGTGTGCTGAATAGTTACGGTATGGGTGCGGGTCGTCGCAGGAAAGGCAATGCGACCAAGTGGATTCCTATGCCGAGCTGAGAGCAATTTTTGCGGAAGCGGAGGAAGTGATTGCTCGATGAGTGGACGTAGGGACGAGCCGCGTGTGCTGCGAAGTTGTGGCGTGGACGCAGGTCGTCGCGGAAAAGGCGATGCGACCGGGCGGATCCGTGTGCCGAGTGACTGATGAAGACGAATGATGATGGAGGAAATATTGATGATGAAGTGGGCGCAGGAGCGAGCCGCGTGCACTGATGAAAGTTTCGACGTGGGCGCGGGTTGTTGTGATTCAAGCGATGCGACCGATCGGATCCTTGTGCCGGGCTGAAGACGATTTGCGGAAGCAGAGGAAGCGATTGATGAATGAGTGGGCGCAGGGGCGAGACCTCGTGCGCTGCGAAGTTATGGCGTGGGCGCAGGTCGTCGCGGAAAAAGGCGATGCGACCGGGCGGATCCTTGTGCCAAGCTGAGAACGGAAGCTGCAAAAGTGATTGATGGATGTGTGGGCGCAGGGGCGAAACCACGTGCGCTGCTGGAAGGTTTGGCGTGGGCGCAGGTCGTCGCGGAAAAGGCGATGCGACCGGGCGGATCCTTGTGCCGAGCTGAGAACGATTTGCGGAAGCGGAGGAAGCGATTGATTGATGAGTGGGCGCTGGGTTGGAACTACGTGTGTGATAGAGCGATGCTGATGATGCTGATACCGATGATGGATGGCGGCGCGGAGGATGCTGAATGATGAGGAGGAGACGATGCAGATGATGCTGATGGTGGAGAGGCAGAGATGAGGCAGGAACGGGCGACTGATGAGGTTGAGATGACTGGAGCGAGGAGGAGGAGGAACGATGGAGGCGGCTGAATACAAAGACCAAGGGCTGGTGATGATGAAGAAGACGGGAGGCAGTGGGCGACGCGAGCCGAGAGAGTGAAGATGAGATGCGGCATGGCAGATGGAGGCGGAACGTCGCAGCTACTCCTTCTGCGTTCAGGAGAGTGACGGCTTGTTCCCCAATTGGCTCGGAAGTGGGAGCAGGAAGACTGGTGGTGTCCGATATCCTGACAGCTGGAAGGAGTTGGTTGCGATAGAGGGAGTCAGACAGCGGGCAGGGACACTAGACTGCTGATGCCAGGAGAGTGACGGCTTGTTCCCCAGTTGGCTTGGAAATGGGAGCAGGAAGACTAGTGGTGTCCGATATCCTGACAGCGGCAGTTTTGGCTGCAACTGCTGACGAGGCAAGGAGGCGACGCGAGAAGGCGGCTCGAGACGGCGGATGCGGGCAAGATGAAGATGGTGGCGACGAAGGAGCAGAAGAAGCTGGTGAGGCAAGATGAAAGGGAGGAGATGTCAGCGGAGGCAGATGCGAGGCGGTGATGGCGGATGGGAGGTAGCATGAAGCTTCTTGGTAGTTGACAGCAGGCGGTGGTTCGAGAGTTGCTTGCGGCTGATGTGGGTGACTCGTCACCGGTTGTTAGCCTCGGGCCCGGAAATGGGTGCAGGGCCTCCTTAGATTGACAAGGCGTTTCTTCAACGTGGAGAACTCGTCAGGCAGAGCTACTGATGTCAGCTGCGGACGAAGCGGCGAGGCGCGAGATGGCGGTAGCAGCGGCAGGAGAGTGTGAGTGGAGGCAATGATGCAAGGATGATGGCAGAGCGATGACGCGGTCACAGGACTCCAGGTGATGTTGCCTGAAGCTCTGATACCATGTCAGACGAATGCAGATACGAGAACAGCAATAGCAGAAGCAAGAAGAAGCATTGGAACATGCAGATGTACGTCAGCAGAGTGACGTGAGCGAGAGCGGTTCGAGGAGTTAGTCGCCGGAGCTGATGAGGGCCGAGATGTGAGATAGCGCAGGTAGACGGGTTGGCGTGAGAGATAGTGCTGGCAGAGTATGAGATCTTGAGCGAAGGAGCGAGAGTGACGGAGCGAAGCGTTGAGAGTTGGCGAAGACAGAAAGTGCGAGGGATGGGGAGAATGAAGACACGGCGGCGAAGCTGCGGAACCAAAGGGGAACAGGATGAGCAGAACTGTTCTGGTTAACTCGAGGGAATGAACATCCTTGGTAATATATCACAGAACAGGACAAAGATATCGTAACAGCTTCTTCTTCGCTAGCCGGACGCGATAGCAACATGGTCGCGTTTATTAGGGACGCCTCGTCCTTTAGGTCACAGACCGTGACCGACAGTCCATTGGCGAAGTGGTTCGTTGTTCGCTTGGTTCCGAACATGAACCTCTTATTGAGAACTCCGTTTATCCAAGGGAGAAGACCAGTCTTGGCTTCAATATTCTGACACATGCCACTACGTATTGAAGTTATTTTTCCTTTCTATTCCATGCATAGGGTTCCCAAACCATTGTCTCTCCCTCTGACCATTTATGTTAAGAGTTGTCAATGTTGACCACACATAGTGGACATATTTGGTCATAATCAGTAACGTATTCATCCGTTGGTTGGTCAATGTGCACGCTAGCCACACCGTGCCACTACTTGTTGAAGTTCTTTGTACTTGCTAGTTGATAACTAGTGTTCCCAGCCCATTGTTTTCCCCTCTGACTATTGGTGACTCGTGTGATGAGTTTTCAACGTTGACCACACACCGTGAAATTCGTTTGGTCATGGTTAGTGACATATGCCTACTTTGGTTTCTCACTGTACATGGTTACCACACCGTGTCACTACGTACAGAAGGTATTTGTGCTTCCTAGTTAACAGCTAGTGTTCCCAACCTATTGTTATCCCCCTTTGACTATCAGTGACTCGTGTTGCGAGTTGTCAACGTTGACCACATGAAGTGAAATTTGTTGCTCATGGTCAGTGACATGTGCATACTTAGGTTAGTCATTGTGCATCGTAGCCACTGTGCCAATACATATTGAAGGTACTTGTCCCTGCTAGTTGATAACTAGTATTCACAAACCATTATCTTCCACCCTGACCATTTCTGACTCGTGTTATGAGTTGTTAACGTTTGCCACACGTAGTCATATTATTTGGTCATGGTCAGTGACATATGCCTACTTTGGTTGGTCGCTGTGCACGATAGCCACACCGTGCCACTACTTGTTGGAAATATTTCTACTTGCTAGTTCATAACTAGTGTTCCTAACCAATGGCTTCCCCCGCTGACCACTTGTGACTCGTGTTATGAGTTTTCAACGTTGACCACCCACTATCAAATCCGTTTGGTCATGGTTAGTGACATATGTCACTAACCATGACCAAACGGATTTGATAGTGTGTGGTCATCCGTTTGGTCATGGTCATGGTTATCACGCCGTTTCACTACGTATCGAAGGTCTTTGTATTTTCTAGTTGATAGCTAGTGTTCCCAAACCATTGTTCCCACACTGAATATCTGTGACTCGTGTTGTGAGTTTTCAACATTGACCACATGAAGTGAGTTTTGTTTTGTCATGGTGAGTGACATATGCATACTTTGGTTGGTCACCGTGCATTATAGCCACACTATGCCACTACATATTGAAAGTATTCGTACTTTCTAGTCGATAACTATTATTCACAGACCATTATCTTCCACCCCGACCATTTGTGACTCGAATCATGAGTTGTCAAAGTTTACCACGCTTAGTGACATTATTTGGTCATGGTCAGTGACATATGCCTACTTTGGTTGGTCATTGTGCATGGCTTCCACACTGGCCACAACGTATTGAAGCCCCTTGTGCTTGCTATTTGATACTTTGTGTTCCCAAACTATTGTTTCCCCCTCTGAGCATTTGTGACTCGTATTATGAGTTGTCAACGTTCACCACACACAACGGATTTATTTGGTCAAAGGCAGTACATATGCCTACTTTGGTCAATCAGTGTGCATGGTAGCCACACCGTGCTACTACTGACTGTAGTTTGTTGTACTTGCAAGTTGAGAACTGATATTCCCATAGCATTGTTTCCTCTCCTGAACGTTTGTGACTCGTGTTATGGTTGGTCAACGTTGGCCATCCATATTGAAACTCTCTGGTCGTGATCAGTGACATATGCTTCATTTGGTTGTTTTGTGTGAATATTAGCCACACCATGCCACTACGTATTGATATTCTTTTTCCTTTCTAGTCGATACATAGGGTTCCCAAACTGTTGTCTCTCCCTCTCTATATTTGTGACTCGTGGTGTAAGTTGTCAATGTTGACCACACATACTGGATTTATTCGGTCATAGTCAGTGACGTATGCATCCTTTGGTTGGTCACTATGCACGCTAGCCATACCGTGCCATTGCTTGTTGAAGGTGTTTGTACTTGCTAGTTGATAACTAGTGTTCCCAACCCATTGTTTCCCCTTCTGACCATTTGCGACTCGTGTTATGCATTTTCAACGTTGACCACACACTCTGAAATCCGTTTGGTCGTGGTTAGTGACATATGCCTACATTGGTTTGTCACTGTACATGGTTACCACGTCGTGTCACTATGTATTGAAGGTCTCTGTGCTTTCTAGTTGATAGCTAGTGTTCCCAAACCATTGTTACCCCCTCTGAATATCTGTGACTTGTGTTGTGAGTTGTCATTATTGACCACATGAAGTGAAAATCTTTGGTCATTGTCAGTGACATCGGCATTCTTTGGTTGGTCACTGTGCATTGTAGCCAAACTGTGCCACTACATGTTGAAGGTATTTGTACATGCTGGTCGATAACTAGTATTTAGAAACCATTATCTTCCACTCTAACCATTTGTGACTCGTGTTATGAGTTGTAAAAGTTTACCACACATGGTGATATTATTTGGTCATGGCCAGTGACATATGCATGTCTTGGTTGGTCATCGAGCATGGTATTCCCACCGTGCCACAACGTATTGAAGGTCATTGTGCTTGCTAGTTGATACCTGGAATTCACAAACAATTGTTTCCCCCTCTGACTATTTGTGACTCGTATTTAACGTTGACCACACACAGCGGATTTCTTTGGTAAAAGGCAGTACATATGCTTACTTTGGTCGGTCATTGTGCATGGTAGCCACATCGTGCTGATACTGATTGAAGGCCGTTGTACTTGCTAGTTGAGAACTGATATTCCCAAACCATTGTTTCCCCCTCTTACCGTTTGTGACTCGTGTTATGGTTGGTGAACGTTGACCAACCATGTTGAAATTCTTTGGTCATGGTCAGTGACATATGCCTAGTTTGGTTGTTTGGTGTGCATTCCAGCCACACCATGCCACTACGTATTGAAGTTATTTGTCCTTCCTTGTCCATGCATAGTGTTTCCAAACCATTGTCTCTCCCTCTGACCATTTGTGACTCGTGTCATGAGTTGTCAATGTTGACCACACATAGTCGACTTCTTTGGTCATAATCAGTAAAGTATTCATCTTTTGGTTGGTTACCTTGCACGCTAGCCACACCGTGCCACTACTTGTTTAAGTTCTTCGTACTTGCTAGTTGATAACTAGTGTTCCCAACCCATTCTTTCCCCCTCTGACCATTTGTGACTCGTGTGATGAGTTTTCAACGTTGACCACACACTGTGAAATTCGTTTGGTCATGGTTAGAGACATATGCCTACTTTGGTTTGTCACTGTACATGGTTACCACACCATGTCACTACGTATTGAAGGTATTTGTGCTTTCTAGTTAATAGCTAGTGTTCCCAAACCATTCTTACCCCCATTTGACTATCTGTGAGTCGTGTTGTGAGTTTTCAACCCTGACCACATGAAGTGAAATTCGTTGGTCATGGTCAGTGACATATGCATACTTTGGTTGGTCACTGTGCATTGTAGCCACACTGTGCCACTACATATTGAAGGTATCTGTACATGCTAGTCGATAACTAGTATTCACAAACCATTATCTTCCACCGTGACCATTTGTGACTCGTGTTATGAGTTGTCAAAGTTTACCACACGTAGTGACATTATTTGGTCATGGTCAGTGACATATGCCTA
>SZWC01000006.1:535232-566845 GCA_023375785.1 Penium margaritaceum | reverse complement strand
TGACCATTTGTGACTCGTGTTATGAGTTGTCAAAGTTTACCACACGTAGTGACATTATTTGGTCATGGTCAGTGACATATGCCTAATTTTGTTGGTCATCGTGCATGGTATCCGCGCCGTGCCACAACGTATTGAAGGTCCTCGTGCTTGCTAGTTTATACCTGGTATTCCCAAACCATTGTCTCCCCCTCTGACCATTTGTGACTCCTATTTTGAGTTGTCAACGTTGACCACAAACAGCGGATTTCTTTGGTAAAAGGCAGTATATATGCTTACGTTGGTCGGTCACTGTGTATGGTAGCCACATCGTGCTTAGACCGCTTGAAGGTTGCTGTACTTGCTAGTTGAGAACTGATATTCCCATACATTTTTCCCCCTCTGACCGTTTGTAACTCGTGTTATGATTGGTGAATGTTGACCACACATATTGAAATTCTCTGGTCATGGTCAGTGACATATGCCTAGTTTGGTTGTTTGGTGTGCATAGTAGCCACAACGTGCCACTATGTATTGAAGTTATTTGTCCTTTCTATTCGATACATAGGGTTCCCAAACCATTGGCTCTCCCTCTGACCAGTTGTGATTCATGTTATGAGTTGTCAATGCTGACCATACATAGTGGACTTCTTCCGTCATAGTTTGTGACATATGCATCCTCTGGTTGGTCACTGTGCACGCTAGCCACACTGTGCCACTACTTGTTGGAAATCTTTCTACTTGCTAGTTCATAACTAGTGTTCCCAGCCCATGGTTTCCCCCACTGAACATTTGTGACTCCTGTTATGAGTTTTCAACATTGACCACACACTGTCAAATCCGTTTGGTCATGGTTAGTGACATTTGCCTACTTTGGTTTGTCACTGTTCATGGTTACCACGCCGTACCACTACATATCGAAGGTCTTTTAACTTTCTAGTTGATAGATAGTGTTCCAAAACCAATGTTCCCCCCTCTGAATATATGTGACTCGAGTTGTGAGTTGTCAACATTGACCACATGAAGTGAAATGTTTTTAGTCACGGTCAGTGAGATACGCCTAATTGGTTGGTCACTGTGCATTGTACCCACACTGTGCCACTACATACTGAATGTATTGGTACTTTATAGTCGATAAATATTATTCACTGATCATTATCTTCCACCCTGACCATTTGTGACTCGTGTTATGAGTTGTCAAAGTTTACCACACTTAGTGACATTATTTGGTCATGGTCGGTGACATATGCCTGTTTTGGTCGTCATTGTGCATGGTATCCATACCGTGCCACAACGTATTGAAGCCCCTTGTGCTTCCTATTTGATACTTGGTGTTCCCAACCCATTGTTTCCCCCTCTGACCATTTGTGACTCGTATTATGAGTAGTCGACGTTGACCACACACAGTGGATTTCTTTGGTCAAAGGCAATACATATGCCTACTTTGGTCGGTCATTGTGCATGGTAGCCACACCGTGCTACTACTGACTTAAGGTTGTTGTACTTGCTAGTTGGTATCTAGTATTCCCAAGCCATTGTTTCCCCCTCTGACAACTCGTGACCCAAATTATGGGTTGTCAACATTGACCACACATAGTAAAACTCTTTGGTCATAGTAAGTGGCACATGCCTAATCTGGTTGGTCATTCTGCATGGTAGCCACACCGTTCCACTACATGTTGAAAGTCTTTGCACTTGCTAGTCAATAAATAGCAAAAGGCTTCTGCCTTTGACACCAGGTCGGTTTTTCGTTGATTTGTTACGCGTAGGTGCCTTCACTGGAATACTCCTTTCCACCCCCTAGAGGGATGATTCGTGGAAGACCTGGGGGACAGATTTGCGACTGCATTATGACACCCCACCTACCCCCCTACGGCTTAGGCTCAAAGGTAGAGTTGAGGTATCACAACACCCCCCTCCCCAGGTCACGGGCCTATTCTATACTGCGCGTACGAGGATGCAAACTCAGGACCTATCGCTCCAGAATCTAACTCTATAAGCACTAAGCCAACTAACATGGTTTTCATGTGATGTCCAATGACATTATAAGGGCTCCTATGGGTAAAGGGCATCAAAATAAGGGGGTGTAAGATTAGAGGGTAGTTTTCAACAATATGAATGACAACAAAGTCAGTTTAATCATAAAAATTTGACGCAGGCGGAATTTCAAATTTTGCAACTTCGAGCTTGAATAACCTCGCAACGATTGCTCCGATTGACCAGCCGTAAGAAGGAAAGTTGCCTACACGCAGTGAAACTCTTTTTATGGTATAAAGTGACACAAGCATACTTTGGTTGGTCATTGTGCATGGTAGCCACACTATGCCACCACTTATCGAAAGTCTTTGTACTTGCCAGTCGATACCTGTCAGACGACTGCAGGTGCTGTCGTGGAGTGGACGCAGTCACAGGGACGAGCGTTTATATGGTGGGCAGAAGCAGGAGCAGAAGTAAAGCGGTAATGAAAATAAGAGGAGCAAGCGGAAGCAAATGAGGATGTAGGATGATGAGGAGAAGCCTAGGCGCAGCACCAAAGGTGCGAGCACTGAGATCTTGTTAGGGAAAGAGTGGACGTGGTACTTTGTGGGACGGGCGGAAGCTTCCTTGAAGGCGTGGACGTTGCTGACGTATAAGTGACGTTTGACAGACAGGAGAGGGCACAGTGCGAAAGCACGGGTGCTGACCTCAGATTGAGTGCAAAGGGACTGGAGGCGGCCCAAAGGGCAAGCCTGAAGGAGAATCCAATGGATTGATTATAGACTGAAGTACAAGCAATACAAATAGGGAAGGTCTATCCTAGCGTGCTTCGTCAAGCAAGCAAAGAGGTGGCGACTCGGGCAAGTGAGAGAGCAGAAGCACCTCGAGATAATGATTTGGCTTTGCTAGCCGTACGCATGGGGGAGTGGTGAGTGCAGGCACGATCTTCGCATGTGTATTTTTCCTTGGCCGTTGTGGTTCGAGGCCGTTGGTTTTGGTCCTGGTGAGGCTCGCACATTTGTCGGTCGTGAGACCGTTCAGAAGTTGATCGTGTTGTCGGAATATCCTTATGAAACAGACTTAGTGCAAATGTACAGTCCAAGAAAATCCCTTCTCAATAATGGTTCAGGTCTTGTCACCAAACCACCTTCACCAACGGGTCTCTGGTCGCCTGACCGTTCGGAACCCACTGTCAAGTTATCCCCAAATAAAATGACATCTGTCACTCGCGTCCGGCTAGCGGGAAGAAGCCGTAAGGTAGTACTCTTTGTCTTGTTCTCACCTTTAACACCGAGGATGTTCATTCCCTCGAGTTAACCGGAACAGTTCTACTCATCCTGTTCCCCTTTGGTTCCGCGGCTTCGCCGCCATATCTTCGCTCTGCTCCCTGCTCGCTTTTCCCGTCTTCGCCAGCCCCTCACATCCCTTCGCTCCGTCACTCCCACTCCTTCACTCAGCTCTTTCACTCCGCCAACCGTCTCTCATCTTGCCAGCTCTCTCCCACACCAACTTTCCTACCTCGACAACCTCGCGTCTCGGCCTCTATCAGCTCCCGTTGCTAACTCCTCGAACCGCTCTTGCCTACGTCACTCTGGTGACGTACACTTTCCGGATGCTTCTGCCTGATTCTGTTGCTGCTGTTCCCGTATCTACATTCTTCTGACATGGTAGCTGAGCTTCAGGCAATATCACCTGGAGTCTCGTGACCGCGTCATCACTCTGCCGCCATCTTTGCTTCATCGCTTCGACTCGTATTCTCCTGCCGCTGCTATCATCGCCCCGCATCTCGCCGCTTCGCCAACTGCTGACAACAGCAGCTCTGGCCTGACAAGTTCTCCGCGTTGAAGAAACGCCTCATCGTCCTAAGAAGGCCCTGCGTCCATTTCCGCACCCGTGGCTAACAACCGGACGCATCACCCACATCAGCCACAAGCAACTCTCGAACCGCCGCCTGTTTTCAACTACCAAGAAACTTCTTGCCTTCTGCCATTTGCTGTCCCTCATCACATCTGCCTCCACCAGCATCTCCTCCTCCTTCATCTTGCCTCATCAGCCTTATCTGCTGTTTTATCGCCGCCATCCTCCGTTCGCCTGCATCCATCTTCTCGAGCCGCCTTCTCGCTTCGCATGCTCGTCTCGTCAGCAGCTGGAGCCAAAACTGCCGCCGTCAGGAGATCGAACACCACCAGTCTTCCTGCTCCCATTTCCGAGCCAACTGGGGAACAGGCCGTCACTCTCCTGACATCAGCGGTCTAGCCCCTCTGCCAGCTATCTGACCCTTTCTGCCGCAACCAACTTCTTCCAGCTGACAGGATATCGGACACCACCTGTCTTCCTGCTCCTATTTCTGAGCCAACTGGGGAACAAGCCGTCACTCTCCTGAACGCAAGAAGAAAGTGGGTGTGATCCCCCTACCGTGTCGCATCCTATCTCGGCTTTCTCAACATGCATTTCTCCCTGTCTCTCTTCTCCTTCATCATCATAAGCCTTCATCGTCATCTTCATCCGCCTCCATCATCCCTCCTCCTCCTCGCTCGAGTCTTCTCCGCTTCCCTAGCTGCCCATTCCTGCCTCATCTCTATCTCTCCGTCATCGATATCCTCCAAGCCGCCTCCTCACATCATTCTCATCTACTTCCTCCAGCTCTCCTCCTCGTCCTCGCTTCAATTTTCTCAACTTCATCAGCTGCCCGTTCCTTCCCCACCGCCATCCTTCTGCCGTCAGCATCGTCCGCTCCGCCCTCCCATTAATCATCAGCATCATCATTGCTTCATCGAGCACGTGGTTCCACCCCTGCGCCCACTCATCCATCAATCGATTCCTCTGCTTCCGCATCTCTTTTAGCTCGGCACAATGATCCGCCCGGTCGCATCGCTCGAGTAGCAGCGACCTGCGCCCACGCCGAAACTTTGCAGCGCATGCGGTTCCGCCCATGCGCCCACTCATCCATCAATCATTTCCTCCGCTTCCGCATCAATCTCAGCTCGGCACAAGGATCCGCCCGGTCGTATCACCTTTTTCCGCGACGACCTACGCCCACACGGAAATTTCCCTCAGCGCACGGGGCTCGCCCATGTGCCCACTCCATCATCATGAGCTTCTGTTGCAGTAATCATCATCAAGCATTTGTGATGGGCACAAGGACCTGCACAAGCTAGCTGCCCACTTTTGCAGCAGCCTGCACCCACGCCTGTAGCAAATTTCTCGCGGCGCGTTGGCATCTTCCTTCCCCTTGCCACATCCTACTCCTCTATGTAAAATTGCGCACGTGGTCTTGCCCCTGCGCCCACTCCTTTGTCCATCGTTCCTTCGCCGTCATTCCCTTCCGCTCTGCTCGGCACAAGGATCCGCCCGGTCGCATCGCCTTTTCCGCGACGACCTGCGCCCAAGCCAAAACCTTGCAAGTGCACGCGGTTCAGCCATCAAACGTTTCTCCAACTTCAAGTATGCATTCCCTCTTCCACTCCCACACCGTTCCTCGAGTGGCACAAGGATCTTCCCAGTTGCATTACCCATTCTGTGACTACGGGCTCCAAGACCAAAAACTCTCGCTACGCAAGTGTCCTCGGTCGTGGATCCACGTCCACCTTCAGCATCCTTCACCCTTTTACTCCTTCACCATCACCTTTAACAAGTCTCAAAATCTGTCCCGGTGTCGTTCCCACATATGGCGACCAGGTAAGGGTTGACCTCTCAACGACGGTGTCTTTGGTGGAGACATGGAAAACCCATCAATGAGGGACTTGGCGAACTCGCTCACAGAATCCCCATTCTTCACTTCAACGATGTAGGTGAAGCCAACTAGAATGCGTGGCTTGCTGCACTCAAACTACACGCAGATGTGAGCTTCGGCACCCTTGAACTCTGGGACATCTTCAGCAAATAACGAGATTACTTCCACGTTGACTTCTCCACTCTCAACATTCAGCAATATTGGAGCAACTACTTCCTCGCCGAATATCAAGCCCAGGTCATCTTGTACCTCACCACCGACCGCCCCTTCCACCCTATTCTTCAGGCCTATGATCCTTGCTCAAGCGACATCTCCAGTCTCATGAGCAACATAAGTCGCGAGTGCAGACTTCGACGAGGACATCGGTGGAGAACAAGTCAACCAGACAGGATCATTGTGGAAGACCTCCCTGAGATCCTAGACATGCCTCCCCTTCACCTTCTACCCAGTCCACCTACATCTTCATCTCACTAAAAGTAGAAATGGTGGAACTGCCTCTAACTCAGGACTTACAATATGCACTGAGTCAGTTTCAAGGGGGATGTCGGAATGTCCTTATGAAACAGACTCAGTGCAGATGTACAGTCCGAGAAAATCCCTTCTCAATAATGGTTCAGGTCTTGTCACCGAACCACCTTGACCAACGCGTCTCTGGTCGACTGACCGTTCGGACTCCACTATCAAGTTATCCCCTAATAAAGTGACATCTGTCACTCGCATCCGGCTAGCGGGGAGAAGCCGTTAGGTAGTACTCTTTGTCCTAGTCTGACCTTTAATACCGAGGATGTTCATTCCATCAAGTTAACCAGAACACTTCTACTCATCTTGTTCCCCTTTGGTTCCATGGCTTCGCCGCCGTGTCTTCGCTCTGCTCCCTCCTTGCTTTTCCCGTCTTCGCCAGCCCCTCACATCCCTTCGCTCCATCACTCCCGCTCCTTTGCTCAGCTCTTTCACTCCGCCAACCGTCTCTCATCTCGCCAGCTCTCTCACACCAACTGGCCTACCTCGACTACCTCATGTCTCAGCCTCTATCAGCTCCCGCGGCTAACTCCTCGAACCGCTCTTGCCTACGTCACTCTGGTGAAGTACACTTTCATGTCCTGATGCTTCTGCCTGCTTCTGCTGCTGCTACTCCCGTATCTACATTCTTCTGCCACGTGTGACTCCGGAGATGAACCTGCATTTTCACTCTCTATTTTCTCAGTGGCTGCACCCCTTGAGGCGATCTCCAACATAATATCCGACAATACCAAGTATTCCAAAACCATTGTTTCTCCCTCTGCCCATTTTTGACTTGTTTTATGAGTTGTGAACGTTGACCACACGCACTAAACTTCTTTAGTCATGAGAAGTGATGTATGCCTACTTGGATAGGTCATTGTGCACGTTAGCCACGCCGTGCCAGTACATACAAAAGATTTTTGTACTTGCTATAAGATACATAGTGTTTTGAAACCATTTTCCCCCTCTGAGCATTTGTGACTCATGTTATGGGTTGTGAACGTTGACCACCCATATTGAAATTCTTTGGTCATGGTTAGTGACATATGCCTAGTTCGGTTTGTCAATATACGTCGTTACCACGCCGTGTCACTACGTATTGAAGGTCTTTGTGCTTCCTAGTTGATAGCTAGTGTTCCCAAACAATTGTTACCCCCCTGACTATCAGTGACTCGTGTTGTGAGTTGTCAACGTTGACCACACGAAGTGAAATTTGTTGGTCATGGTCCGTGACATATGCATACTTTGGTTGGTCACTGTGTATTGTAGCCACACTGTGTCACTACATATTGAAGGTATTTTTACTTGCTAGTCGATAACTAGTATTCACAAACCATTATCTTCCACCCTGACCATTTGTGACTCGTGTTATGAGTTGTCAAAGTTTACCACACGTAGTGATATTATTTGGTCATGGTCAGTGACATATGCCTACTTCGGTTGGTCATCGTGCATGGTATCCACACCGTGCCACAACTTATTGAAGGTCATTGTGCTTGCTAGTTCATACCTGGTCTTCCTAAACCATTGTCTTCCCCTCTGACCATTTGTGACTCCTATTATGAGTTGTCAACGTTGACCACACACAGCGGATTTCTTTGGGCAAAGGTAGTACATACGCTTACTTTGGTCGGTCATTGTGCATGGTAGCCACACCGTGCTTATATTGATTGAAGGTCAATGTACTTGCTAGCTGAGATCTGATATTCCCAGACCATTGTTTCCCCCTCTGACCGTTTGTGACTCGTGTTATAGTTGGTGAATATTGACCACCCATATTGGAATTCTCTGATCATTGTCAGTGACATATGCCTAGTTTTGTTGTCAAGTGTGCATAGTCGCCACAGCATGCCACTATGTATTGAAGTTCTTTGTCCTTTCTAGTCGATACATAGGGTTCCTGGACAATTGTCTCTCCCTCTGACCATTTGTGACTCGTGTTATGAGATGTCAATGTTGACCATACATAGTGGACTTCTTTGGTCATAATCAGTGACGTATGCATCCTTTGGTTGGTCACTGTGCAGTCTAGCCACACCGTGCCACTACTTATTGGACATATTCCTACTTGCTAATTCATAACTAGTGTTCCCAACCCATGGTTTCCCCCACTGACCATTTGTGACTCGTGTTATGAGTTTTCTACGTTGACCACACACTGTAAAATCCGTTTGGTCATGGTTAGTGACATATGCCTACTTTGGGTTGTCACTGTACATGGTTACCACACCGTGTCACTACGTATCGAAGGTCTTTGTGCTTTCTAGTTGATAGCTAGTGTTCCCAAACCAATGTTACCCCCTCTGAATATCTGTGCCTCGTGTTGTGAGTGGTCAACATAGACCACCTGAAGTGAATGTTTTTCGTTATGGTCAGTGACATATGCATACTTTGGATGATCATTGTGCATTGTAGCCACACTGTGCCACTACATATTGAAGGCATCTGTACTTTCTAGTCGATTACTATTACTCACAAACCATTATCTCCCATCCTGACCATTTGTGAATCGTGTTATGGGTTGTCAAAGTTTACCACACTCAGTGACATTATTTGGTCATGGTCAGTGACATATGCCTCCTTTGGTTGGTCATCCTGCATGGTATCCACAGCGTGCCAGAACGTATTGAAGCCCCTTGTGCTTGCTATTTGCTACTTGGTGTTCCCAAACTATTGTTTCCCCCTCTGACCATTTGTGACTCGTATTATGAGTTGTCAATGTTGACCACACACAGCGGATTTCTTTGGTCAAAGGCAGTACATGTGCCTACTTTGGTCGGTCATTGTGCATGGTAGCCACACCGTGCTACTACTGACTGAAGGTCGTTGTACTTGCTAGTTGAGAACAGCTATTCCCATAGCATTGTTTCCTCTCCTGACCATTTGTGACTCGTGTTATGGTTGGTCAATGTTGGCCACCCATATTTAAATTCTCTGGTCATGATCAGTGACATATGCCTGTTTTGGTTGTTTGGTGTGCTTTTTAGCCAAACCGTACCACTACATTTTGAAGTTCGTTGTCCTTTCTAGTTGATACATAAGGTTCCCAACCCATTGTCTCTCCCTCTGACCATTTGTGACTCATGTTATGAGTTGTCTATGTTGACCACACATAGTGGGCTTCTTCGGTCATATTCAGTGACGTATGCATCCTTTGGTTGGTCACTGTGCACGCTAGCCATACCGTGCCACTGCTTGTTGAAGGTCTTTGTACTTGCTAGTATATAACTAGTGTTCCCAACCCATTGTTTCCCCCTCTGATAATTTGTGACTCGTGTTATGCGTTTTCAACGTTGAAAACGCACCGTGAAATTGTTTTGGTCATGGTTAGTGACATATGCCTACTTTGGTTTGTCACTGAACATGGTTACCATATCGTGTCACTACGTATTGAAGGTCTCCGTGCTTTTTGGTTGATAGCTAGTGTTCCCAAACCATTGTTACCCCCTCTAAATGTCTGTGACTCGTGTTGTGAGTTGTCAACATTGACCACATGAAGTGAAATTATTTGGTCATGGTCAGTGACATATGCATACTTTGGTTGGACACTTTCCACTGTAGCCACACTGTGCCACTACATATTCAAGGTAGTTGTACTTGCTAGTCGATAACTAGTATTTAGAAACCATAATCTTCCACCCTAACCATTTGTGACTCGTGTTATGAGTTGTCAAAGTTTACCACACGTAGTGACATTATTTGGTCATGGTCAGTGACATATGCCTACTTTGGTTGGTCATCGTGCATGGTATCCACACCGTGCCACAACTTATTGAAGGTCTTCGTACTTGCTAGTTCATACCTGGTATTCCCAAACCATTGTCTCACCCTCTGACAACTTGTGACTCCTATTATGAGTTGTCAACGCTGAGAACACACAGCGGATTTCTTTGGTCAAAGGCAGTACATATGCTTACGTTGGTCGGTCATAGTGCATGGTAGCCACACCGTAGTTATACTGATTGAAGGTCGCTGTTCTTGTTATTTGAGAACTGATATTCCCAGACCATTTTTTTCCCCCTCTGACCGTTTGTGACTCGTGTTATGGTTGGTGAATGTTGACCACCCATATAGAAATTCTCTGGTCATGGTCAGTGACATATGCCTAATTTGGTTGTTTGGTGTGCATAGTAGCCACAACGTGCCACTACGTATTGAAGTTCTTTGTCCTTTCTAGTCAATACATAGGGTTCCCAAACCATTGTCTCTCCCTCTGACCATTTGTGACTCGTGTTATGAGTTGTCAATGTTGACCATACATAGTGGACTTCTTTAGTCATAGTCAGTGACATATGCACCCGTTGGTTGCTCACTGTGCATGCTAGCCACACCGTGCCACTACTCGTTGGAAATCTTTCTACTCGCTAGTTCATAACTAGTGTTCCCAACCAATGGTTTCCCCCACTGACCATTTGAGACTCGTGTTATGAGTTATGAACGTTGACCACACATTGTCAACTCCGTTTGGTCATGGTTAGTGACATATGCATACTTTGGTTTGTCACCTTACATGGTTACCATGCCGTGTCACTACGTATCGAAGGTCTTTGCGCTTTCTAGTTGATAGCTAGTGTTCCCAACCCATTGTTCCCCCCTCTGCATATCTGTGACTCGTGTTCTGAGTTGTCAACATTGACCACATGAAGTGAAATTCTTTCATCATGGTCAGTGACATATGCATACTTTGGTTGGTCACTGTGAATTGTAGCCACGCTGTGCAACTACATATTGAAGGTATTTGTACTTTCTAGTTGATAACTAGTATTCACAAATCATTAGCTTCCACCGTGGCTATTTGTGACTCGTGTTATGAGTTGTCAAGGTTTACCACACTTAGTGACATTATTTGGTCATGCTAGTGACATATGCCTACTTTGACTGGTCATCGTGCATGGTATCCACACCGTACCACAACGTATTGAAGCCCCTTGTGCTTGCTATTTGATACTTGGTGTTCCCAACCCATTGTTTCCCCCTCTGACCATTTGTGACTTGTATTATGAGTTGTCAACGTTGACCACACATAGCGGATTTATTTGGTCAAAGGCAGTACATATGCGTACTTTGGTCGGTCATTGTGCATGGTAGCCACACCGTGCTACTACTGACTGAAGGTCGTTGTACTTGCTAGTTGAGAAGTGATATTCCCATAGCATTGTTTCCTCTCCTGACCGTTTGTGACTTGTGTTATGGTTGGCCAACGTTGGCCACCAATATTGAAATTATCTGGTCATGATCAGTGACATATGCCTATTTTGGATATTTGGTGTGCATATTAGCCACACCGTGCCACTGCGTATTCAAGTTATTTATCCTTTCTAGTCGATTCATAGGGTTCCCAAACCATTGTTTCTCCCTCTGACCATTTGTGACTCGTGGTGTGAGTTGTCAATGTTGACCACACACAGTGGACTTCTTCGGTCATAGTCAGTGACTTAAGCATCCTTTGGTTGGTCACAATGCACGCTAGCCATACCGTGCCACTGTTTATTGAAGGTCTTTGTACTTGCTAGTTGATAACTAGTGTTCCCAACCCATTGTTTCCCCCTTTGACCATTTGTGACTCGTGTTATGCGTTTTCAACGTTGCCCACACACTGTGAAATTCGTTTGGTCATGGTTAGTGACATATGCCTACTTTGGTTTGTCACTGTACATGGTTACCACGCCGTGTCACTATGTATTGAAGGTCTCCGTGCTTTCTAGTTCATAGCTAGTGTTCCCAAGCCATTGTTACCCCCTCTGAATATCTTTGAATCGTGTTGTGAGTTGTCAACATTGACCACATGAAGTGAAATTCTTTGGTCATGGTCAGTGACAAATGCATACTTTGGTTGGTCACTGTGCATTGTAGCCACACTGTGCCACTACATATTGAAGGTATTTGTACTTGCTAGTCCATAACTAGTATTTAGAATCCATTATCCTCCACTCTGACCATTTGTGACTCGTGTTATGAGTTGTCAAACTTTACCACACATCGTGATATTCTTTGGTCATGGCCAGTGACATATGCATACCTTGGTTGGTCATCGTGCATGGCATCCACACCGTGCCACAACGTATTGAAGGTCATTGTGCTTGCTGGTTGATACCTGGTGTTCCCAAACAATTGTTTCCCCCTCTGACTATTTGTGACTCGTATTAAGAGTTGTCAACGTTGACCACACACTGCGGATTTCTTTGGTCAGAGGCAGTTCATATGCCTAGCTTGGTCGGTCATTGCGCATGGTAGCCACACCGTGCTTATACTGATTGAAGGCCGCTGTACTTGCTAGTTGAGAACTGATATTCCCGGACCATTGTTTCCCCCTCTTACCGTTTGTGACTCGTGTTATGGTTGGTGAACGTTGACCACCCATATTGAAATTCTTTGGTCATGGTCAGTGAAATATGCCTAGTTAGGATGTTTGGTGCGCATAGTAGCCACACCGTGCCACTACGTATTGAATCTACTTGTCCTTTCTATTCCATGCATAGGGTTCCCAGACCATTGTCTCTCCCTCTGACCATTTGTGAGTCGTGTTATGAGTTGTGAATGTTGACCACACATAGTGGACTTTTTTGGTCATACTCAGTGACGTATTCATCCGTTGGTTGGTCACTGTGCACGCTAGCCATCCCGTGCCAATACTTGTTGAAGTTCTTCGTACTTGCTAGCTGATGACTAGTGTACCCAACCCATTGTTTCACCCTCTGACAATTTGTGACTCGTGTGATAAGTTTCAACGTTGACCACACACTGTGAAATTCGTTTGGTCATTGTTAGTGACATATGCCTACTTTGGTTTGTCACTGTACATGGTTACCACACCGTGTCACTACGTATTGAAAGTATTTGTGCTTTCTAGTTAATAGCTAGTATTATCAAACCATTATTACCCCCCTTGGACTATCTGTAACTCGTGTTGTATGTTTTCAACCCTGACCACATGAAGTGAAATTCGTTGGTCATGGTCAGTGACATATGCGTACTTTGGTTGGTCACTGTGCATTGTAGCCACAGTGTGCCACTACATATTGAAGGTATTTGTACCTGCTAGTCGATAACTAGTATTCACAAACCATTATCTTCCACCCTGACCATTTGTGACTCGTATTATGAGTTGTCAAACTTTACCACAGGTAGTGACATTTGTTGGTCATGGTCAGTGACACATGCCTACTTTGGTTGGTCATCATGCACTGTATCCACACCGTGCCACGACGTTTTGACGGTCCTTGTGCTCGCTGGTTGATAGCTGGTGTTCCTAAACCATTGTCTCCCCCTCTGACCATTTGTGACTCCTATTATGAGTTGTCAACGTTGACCACACACAGCGGATTTTTTTGGTCAAAGGCAGTACATATGCTTACGTTGGTTGGTCATTGTGCATGGTAGCCACACCGTGTCTATACTGATTGAAGGACACTGTACTTGCTAGTTGAGAATTGATATCCTAGACCATTATTTCCCCCTCTGACCGTTTGTGACTCGTGTTATGGTTGGTGAATGTTGACCACCCAAATTGAAATTCTCCGGTCATGGTCAGTGACATATGCCTAGATTGGTTGTTTGGTGTGCATAGTAACCACAAGGTGCCACTACGTGTTGAAGTTCTTTGTCCTTTCTAGTCGATACATAGGGTTCCCAAACCATTTTCTCTCCCTCTGACCATTTGTGAATCGTGTTATGAGTTGTCAATGTTGACCATACATAGTGGACTTCTTCGGTCATAGTCAGTGACATATGCATCATTTGGTTGGTCACTGTGCACGCTAGCCACACTATGCCACTGCTTGTTGGAAATCTTTTGGCTTGCTTATTCATAACTAATGTTCCCAACCCATGGTTTCTCCCATTGACCATTTGTGACTCGTGTAATGAGTGTTCAAGGTTGACCACACACTGTCAAATCCGTTTGGTCATGGTTAGTGACATATGCCTACTTTGGTTTCTCGCTGTACATGGTTACCACGCCGTGTGACTACGTATCGAAGGTCTTTGTGCTTTCCAGTTGATAGCTAGTGTTCCCAAACCATTGTCCCCTCCTCTGAATATCTGTGACTCGTGTTGTGAGTTGTCAACATTGACCACATGAAGTGAAATTCGTTCGTCATGGTTTGTGACATATGCATACTTTGGTTGGTCACTGTGCATTGTAGCCACACTGTGCCACTACATATTGAAGGTATTTGTACTTTATAGTCAACAACTATTATTCACAAACCATTCTATTCCACCCTGACCATTTGTGACTCGTTTTATGAGTTTTCAAAGTTTACAACACGTAGTGACATTCTTTGGTCATGGTCAGTGACATATGCCTACTTTGGTTGGTCATCGTGCATGGTATCCAAAACGTGCCATAATGTATTTAAGCCCCTTGTGCTTGCTATTTGATACTTGGTGTTCCCAAGCCATCCTTTCTCCCTCTGACCATTTGTGACTCGTATTATGAGTTGTCAACGTTGACCACACACAGCGGATTTCTTTGGTCAAAGGCAGTACTAATGCCTACTTTTGTCGGTCACTGAGCATGGTAGCCACACCGTGCTACTACTGACTGAAGGTCGTTGTACTTGCTAGTTGAGAACTGATATTCCCATAGCATTGTTTCCTCTCCTGACAGTTTGTGACTCGTGTTATGGTTGGTCAACGTTGGCCACCCATTTTGAAATTCTCTGGTCATGATCAGTGACATATGTCTAGTTTGGTTGTTTGGTGTGCATATTAGCCACACCGTGCCACTACGTATTGAAGTTATTTGTCCTTTCTAGTCGATATATATGGTTCCCAAACCATTGTCTATCCCTCTGACCATTTGTGACTTATGGTATGAGTTGTCAATGTTGACCACACATAGTGGACTTCTTCGGTCATAATCAGTGACGTATGCATCCTTTGGTTGGTCACTGTGCACGCTAGCCATACCGTGCCACTGCTTGTTGAATGTCTTTTTACTTGATAGTTGATAACTAGTGTTCCCAACCCATTGTTTCCCCCTCTGACCATTTGTGACTCGTGTTGTGCGTTTTCAACGTTTGCCACACACTGTGAAATTCTGTTGGTCATGGTTAGTGACATATGCCTACTTTGGTTTGTTACTGTGCATGGTGACCACGCCGTGTCACTACCCATTGAAGGTCTCCGTGCTTTCTAGTTGATAGCTTGTGTTCCCAAACAATTGTTACCCCCTCTGAATACCTGTGACTCGTGTTGTGAGTTGTCAACATTGACTAAATAAAGTGAAATTCTTTGGTCATGGTCTGTGACATATGCATACTTTCGTTGGTCACTGTGCATTGTAGCCACACTGTGCCAATACATATTGAAGGTATTTGTACTTGCTAGTTCATAACTAGTATTTAAAACCTTTATCTTCCACTCTCACCATGTGTGACTCGTGTTATGAGTTGTCAGAGTTTACCACACATGGTGATATTCTTTGGTCATAGCCACTGACATATGCATACCTTGGTTGGTCATCGTGCATGGTATTCACACCGTGCCACAACGTATTACATGTCATTGTGCTTGCTAGTTGATACCTGGTGTTCCCTAATAATTGGTTCCCCATCGGACTATTTGTGACTCGTATTATGAGTTGTCAACGTTGAGCCCACACTGAGGATTTCTTTGGTCAAAGGCAGTACATATGCCTACTTTGGTCGGTCATTGTGCATGGTAGCCACACAGTGCTACTACTAGTTGAAGGTCGCTGTACTTGCTAGTTGGGAACTCATATTCCCGGACCATTGTTTCCCCCTCTTACCGCCTGTGACTCGTGTTATGGTTGGTGAACGTTGACCACCCATATTGAGATTCTTTGGTCATGGTTAGTGACATATGCCTAGTTTGGTTGTTTGGTGTGCATAGTAACCACACCGTGCCACTACGTATTTAAGTTATTCGTCCTATGCATATGGTTCTCAAACCATTGTCTCTCCCTCTGACCATTTGTGACTCGTGTCATGAGTTATCAATCTTGACCACACATAGTGGACTTCTTTGGTCATAATCAGCGACGTATTCATCCGTTGGTTGGTCACTGTGCACGCTAGCCACACCGTGGCACTACTTGTTGAAGTTCTTCGACTTGCTAGTTGATAACTAGTGTTCCCAACCCATTATTTCCCCCTCTCACCATTTGTGACTCGTGAGATGAGTTTTCAATGGTTACCACACACTATGAAATTCGTTTGGTCATGGTTAGTGACATATGCCTGCTTTGGTTTGTCACTGTACATGGTTGCCACACCGTGTCACTACGTATTGAATGTGTTTATGCTTTCTAGTTAATAGCTAGTGTTCCCAAACCATTGTTACCCCACTTTCACTATCTGTGACTCGTGTTGTGAGTTGTCAACTCTGACCACATGAAGTGAAATTCGTTGGTCAAGGTGAGTGACATATGCATACTTTGGTTGGTCGATAACTAGTATTCACAAACCATTATCTTCCACCCAGACCATTTGTGACTCGTGTTATGAGTTGTCAAAGTTTACCACACGTAGTGGCATTATTTGGCCATGGTCAGTGACATATGCCTACTTTGGTTGGTCATCGTGCATGGTATCCACACAGTGCCACAACTTATAGAAGGTCCTTGTGCTTGCTAGTTGATACCTGGTATTCCCAAACCATTGTCTCCCCCTCTGACAATTTGTGACTCCTATTATGAATTGTCAACGTTGACTACACACAGCGGGTTTCTTTGGTCAAAGGCAGTACATATGCTTACGTTGGTCGGTCATTGTGCATGGTAGCCATACCGTGCTCATACTGATTGAAGGTCGCTGTACTTGCTAGTTGAGAACTGAGATTCCGAGACCATTGTTTCCCCATCTGACCATTTGGTGAATGTTGACCACCCATCTTGAAATTCTCCGGTCATGGTCAGTGACATATGCCTGGTTTGGTTGTTTGGTGTGCATAGTAGCCACACCGTGCCACTGCGTATTGAAGTTATTTGTCCTTTCTAGTCGATACATAGGGTTCCCAACTCATTGTCTCTCCCTCTGACCATTTGTGACTCGTGGTGTCAGTTGTCAATGTTGACCACACACAGTGGACTTCTTCGGTCATAGTCAGTGACGTAAGCATCCCTTGGTTGGTCACAGTGCACGCTAGCCATACCATGCCACTGTTTGTTGAAGGTCTTTGTAAATGCTAGTTGATAACTAGTGTTCCCAACCCATTGTTTCCCCCTCTGACCATTTGTGACTCGTGTTATGTGTTTTCAACGTTGCCCACACACTGTGAAATTCGTTTGGTCATGGTTTGTGATATATGCCTACTTTGGTTTGTCACTGTACATGGTTACCACGCCGTGTCACTATGTATTGAAGGTCTCCGTGCTTTCTAGTTCATAGCTACTGTTCCCAAGCCACTGTTACCCCATCTGAATATTTGTGACTCGTGTTGTGAGTTGTCAACATTGACCACATGAAGTGAAATTCTTTGGTCATGGTCAGTTACAAATGCATACTTTGGTTGGTCACTGTGCATTGTAGCCACACTGTGCCACTACATATTGAAGGTATTTGTACCTGCTAGTCGATAACTAGTATTTAGAAACCATTATCTTCCACTCTAACCATTTTTGACTCGTGTTATGAGTTGTCAAAGTTCACCACACATGGTGATATTCTTTGGTCAGGGCCAGTGACATATGCATACTTTGGTTGGTCATCGTGCATGGTATCCACACCGTGCCACAACATATTGAAGGTCACTGTGCTTGCTGGTTGATACCTGGTGTTCCCAAACAACTGTTTCCCCCTCTGACTATTCGTGACTCGCATTATGAGTTGTTAACGTTGACCACACACTACGGATTTCTTTGGTCGGTCAGTGTGCATGGTATCCACACCGTGCTTCTACTGATTGAAGGCCGCTATACTTGCTAGTTGAGAACTGATATTCTCGGACCATTGTTTCCCCCTCTTACCGTTTGTGACTCGTGTTATGGTTGGTGAACGTTGACCACCCATATTGAAATTCTTTGGTCATTGTTTGTGACATATGCCTAGTTAGGGTGTTTGGTGCGCATAGTAGCCACACCGTGCCACTACATATTGAATTTATTTGTCCTTTCTATTCCATGCACAGGGTTCCCAAACCATTGTCTCTCCCTCTGACCTTTTGTAAGTTGTGTTATGAGTTGTGAATGTTGACCACGCATAGTGGACTTCTTTGGTCATACTCAGTGACATATTCATCCGTTGGTTGGTCACTGTGCACGCTAGCCATACCGTGCCAATACTTGTTGAAGTTCTTTGCACTTGCTAGCTGATAACTGGTGTTCCCAACCCATTGTTTCACCCTCTGACCAGTTGTGACTCGTGTGATGAGTTTCAACGTTGACCACACACTGTGAAATCCGTTTGGTCATTGTTAGTGACATATGCCTACTTTGGTTTGTCACTGTACATGGTTACCACACCGTGTCACTACGTATTGAAGGTATTTGTTCTTTATAGTTAATAGCTAGTATTGTCAAACCATTGTTACCCCCCTTTGACTATCTGTAACTCGTGTTGTAAGTTTTCAACCCTGACCACATGAAGTGAAATTTTTTGGTCATGGTCAGTGACATATGCGTGCTTTGGTTGGTCACTGTGCATAGTAGCCACACTGTGCCACTACATATTGAAGGTATTTGTACCTGCTAGTCGTTAACTAGTATTCACAAACCATTATCTTCCACCCTGACCATTTGTGACTCGTGTTATGAGTTGTGAAAGTTTACCACACGTAGTGACATTATTTGGTCATGGTCAGTGACATATTCCTACTTTGGTTGGTCATCGTGCATGGTATCCACACCGTGTCACAACGTATTGAAGGTCCTTGTGCTTGCTGGTTGATAGCTGGTGTTCCTAAACCATTGTCTCCCCCTCTGACCATTTGTGACTCCCATTATGAGTTGTCAACGTTGACAACACACACCGGATTTCTTTGGTCAAAGGCAGTACATATGCTTACGTTGGTTGGTCATTGTGCATGGTAGTCACACCGTGTCTATACTGATTGAAGGACAATGTACTTGCTAGTTGAGAACTGATATTCCCAGACCATTGTTTCCCCCTCTGACCGTTTGTGACTCGTGTTATGGTTGGTGAATGTTGACCACCCAAATTGAAATCCTCCGGTTATGGTCAGTGACATATGCCTAGTTTGGTTGTTTGGTGTGCATAGTAGCCACACCGTGCCACTACGTATTGAAGTTCTTTGTCCTTTCTGGTCCATGCATATAGTTCCCAAACCATTGTCTCTCCCTCTGACCATTTGTGACTCATGTCATGAGTTGTCATTGTTGACCACACACAGTGGACTTCTTTGGTCATAATCAGTGACGTATTCATCCGTTGGTTGGTCACTGTGCACGCTAGCCACACCGTGCCACTACTTGTTGAAGTTCTTTGTACTTGCTAGTTGATAACTAGTGTTCCCTACCCATGGTTTTCCCCACCGACCATTTGTGACTCGTGTTATGAGTTTTCAACGTTGACCACACTCTGTCAAATCCGTTTGATCATGGTTAGTGACATATGCCTACTTTGGTTTGTCACTATACATGGTTACTACACCGTGTCACTACGTATCGAAGATCTTTGTGCTTTCTCGTTGATAGCTAGTGTTCCCAAACCATTGTTACCCCCTCTGAATTTTTTTTACTCGTGTTGTGAGTTGTCAATTGACCACATGAAGTGAAATTCTTTCGTCATGGTCAGTGAAATATGCATACTTCGGTTGGTCACTGTGCATTGTAGCCACACTGTGCTACTACACATTGAAGGTACTTGGACTTTCTAGTTGATATCTAGTATTCACAAACCATTCTCTTCCACCCTGGCCATTTCTGACTCGTGTTATGATTTGTCAAAGTTTACCACACTTAGTGACATTATTTGGTCATGGTCAGTGACATATGCCTACTTTGGTTGGTCATCGTGCATGGTATCCACACCGTGCCACAACGTATTGAAGCCCCTTGTGCTTGATATTTGATAATTGGTGTTCCCAAACCATTGTTTCCCCCTCTGACCATTTGTGACTCGTATTATGAGTTTTGAACGTTGACCACACACAGCGGATTTNTGAGTTGTCAAAGTTTACCACACTTAGTGACATTATTTGGTCATGGTCAGTGACATATGCCTACTTTGGTTGGTCATCGTGCATGGTATCCACACCGTGCCACAACGTATTGAAGCCCCTTGTGCTTGATATTTGATAATTGGTGTTCCCAAACCATTGTTTCCCCCTCTGACCATTTGTGACTCGTATTATGAGTTTTGAACGTTGACCACACACAGCGGATTTCTTTGGTCAAAGGCAATGCATATGCCTGCCTTGGTTGGTCATAGTGCATGGTAGCCACACCGTGCTACTACTGACTGAAGGTCGCTGTACTTGCTAGTTGAGAACTGATATTCCCATAGCATTGTTTTCTCTCCTCACCGTTTGTGACTCGTGTTATGGTTGGTCAACGATGGCCACCTTTATTGAAATTCTCAGGTCATCATCAGTGACATATGCCTAGTTTGGTTGTTTGATGTGCGTATTAGCCACACCGTGCTACTATGTATTGAAGTTATTTGTCCTTTCTAGTCGATACATAGGGCTCCTAAACCATTGTCTGTCCCTCTGACCATTTGTGACTCATGGTATGAGTTATCAATGTTGACCACACATAGTGGACTTCTTCGGTCATAATCAGTGACGTATGCATCCTTTGGTTGGTCAATGTGCACGCTAGCCATACTGTGCCACTGCTTGTTGAAGGTCTTTGTACTTGCTAGTTGATAAGTAGAGTTCCCAACCCATTGTTTCCCCCTCTGACCACTTGTGACACGTGTTATGCGTTTTCAACGTTGACCACACACTGTGAAATTCTTTTGGTCATGGTTAGTGACATATGCCTACTTTGGTTTGTCACTATACATGGTTACCACGCTGTGTCACTGTGTACTGAAGGTCTCCATACTTTCTAGTTGATAGCTAGTGTTCCCAAACCGTTGTTACCCCATGTTAATATATGTGCCTCGTGTTGTCAGTTGTCAACATTGACCACATGAAGTGAAATTATTTGGTCATGGTCTGTGACATATGCATACTTTGGTTGGTCACTGTGCATTCTAGCCACACTCTGCCACTACATATTGAAGGTATTTGTACTTGCTAGTCGATAACTAGTATTTAGAAATCATTATCTTCCACTCTGACCATTAGTGACTCGTGTTATGAGCTGTCAAAGTTTACCACACATGGTGTTATTCTTTGGTCATGGCTAGTGACATACGCATACCTTGGTTGGTCATCATGCATGGTATCCACAGTGTGCCGCAACGTATTGAGGGTCATTGTGCTTGCTAGTTTATACCTGGTGTTCCCAAACAATTGTTTCCCCCTCTAACTATTTGTGACTCGTATTATGAGTTGTCAACGTTGACCACACACAGCGGATTTCTTTGGTCAAAGGCAGTACATATGCCTACTTTGGTCGGTCATTGTGCATGGTAGCCAAACCGTGCTACTACTAGTTGAAAGTCGTTGTACTTGCTAGTTTATAACTGATATCCCCTGACCATTGTTTCCCCCTTATACCGTTTTTGACTCGTGTTATGGTTGGTGAACGTGGACCACCCATATTGAAATTCTTTGGTCATGATCAGTGACATATGCCTAGTTTGGTTGTTTGGTGTGCATAGTAGCCACACCCTGCCACTACGTATTAAAGTTATTTGTCCTTTCTATTCAATGCATATAGTTCCCAAACCATTGTCCCTCTCTCAGACCATTTGTGACTCATGTCATGAGTTGTCAATGTTTTCACACACAGTGCACTTCTTTGGTCATAATCAGTGGCGTATTCATCCATTGGTTGGACACTGTGCACGCTAGCCACAGAGTGCCACTACTTGTTGAAGTTCTTCGTACTTTCTAGTTGATAACTAGTGTTCCCAACCCATTGTTCCCCCCTCTGGCCATTTGTGACTCATGTGATGAGTGTTCAACGTTGACCACACACTGTGAAATTCGTTAGGACATATGCCTACTTTGGTTTGTCAGTGTACATGGTTACTACACCGTGTCACTATATATTGAAGGTATTTGTGCTTTCTAGTTGATAGCTAGTGTTCCCAAACAATTGTTACCCCCTCTGAATATCTGTGACTCGTGTAGTGAGTTGTCAACATTGACCACATGAAGTGAAGTTTTTTTTTCATGGTCAGTGACATATGCATACTTTGGTTGTTCACTGTGCATTGTAGCCACACTGTGCCACTACATATTGAAGGTATTTGTACTTTCTAGTCGATAACTACTATTATATTCCACCCTGACCATTTGTGGCTCATTGTATGAGTTGTCAATGTTTACCACACTTAGTGATATTATTTGGTCATGTTCAGTGACATATGTCTACTTCGGTCGGTCATCGTGCATCGTATCCACACCGTGCTACAATGTATTGAAGCCCCTTGTGATTGCTTTTTGACACTTGGTGTTCCCAAGCCATTGTCTCCCCCTCTGACCATTTGTGACTTGTATTATGAGTTGTCAACGTTGACCACACACAGCGGATTTCTTTGGTCAAAGGCAGTACATATGCCTACTTTGGTCGGTCATTGTGCATGGTAGTCACAACGTGCTACTACTGACTGAAGGTCGTTGTACGTGCTAGTTGAGAAAACATATTCCCATAGCATTGTTTCCTCTCATGACCCTTTGTGACTCGTGGTATGGTTGGTCAACGTTCGCCACCCATATTGAAATTCTCTGGTCATGATCAGTGACACATGCCTAGTTTGGTTGTTTGGTGTGCATATTAGCCACATTGTGCCACTACGTAATGAAGTTCTTTGTCCTTTATAGTCGACACATAGGGTTCCCAAACCATTGTCTCTCCCTCTGACCATTTGTGACTCGTGTTATGAGTTGTCAGTGTTGACCACACATACTGGATCTCTTCGGTCATAGTCAGTGACGTATACATCCTTTGGTTGGTCACTGTGCACGCTAGCCAAACCGTGAGTCAGATAACTAGTATTTAGAAACCATTATCTTCCACTCTCACAACGTATTGAAGGTCATTGTGCTTGCTAGCTGATACCTGGCGTTCCCAAATAATTGTGTCCCCCTCTGACTATTTGTGACTCGTATCATCAGTTGTCAACGTTGACCACACACGGCGGATTTCTTTGGTCAAAGGCAGTATATATGCCTACTTTAGTCGATCATTGTGCATGGTAGCTATACCGTGCTACTACTGGTTGAAGGGCGTTGTACTTGCTAGTTGAGAACTGATACTCCCGGACCATTGTTTCCCCCTCTTACCGTTTGTTACTCGTGTTATGGTTGGTAAACGTTGACCACCCATATTGAAATTGTTTGGTCGTGGTCAGTGACATATGCCTAGTTTGTTTGTTTGGTGTGCATAGTAGCCACACCGTGCCACTACGTATTGAAGTTATTTTTCCTATCTAGTCCATTCATAGGGTTCCCAAACCATTGTCTCTCCCTCATACCATTTGTGACTCGTGTTATGAGTTGTCAATGTTGACCACGCATACTGGATTTCTTCGGTCATTGTCAGTGGAGTATTCATCCTTTGGTTGGTCACTGTACACGCTAGCCAACCCGTGCCACTACTTGTTTAAGTTCTTCGTACTTGCTAGTTGATAACTAGTGTTCCCAACTCATTGTTTCCCCCTCTGACCATTTGTGACTCGTGTTATGAGTTTTCAATATTGACCACACATTGTGAAATTCGTTGGTCATGGTTAGCGACATATGCCTAGTTTGGTTTGTCACTGTACGTGGTTACCACGCCGAGTCACTACGTATTGAAGGTCTTTGTGCTTTCTAGGTAATAGCTAGTGTTCTCAAACCATTGCTAACCCCCATTGACTATTTCTGACTCGTGTTGTGAGTTGTCAACGATGACCACATGAAGTGAAATTCGTTGGTTGGTCACTGTGCATGGTAGCCACGCTGTGCCACTACATATTGAAGGTATTTATGCTTGCTAGTCAATAACTAGTATTCACAAACCATTGTCTTCTACCCTGACCATTTGTGACTTGTATTATGAGCTGTCAAATTTTACCGCACTTTGTGACATGATTTGGTCATGGTCAGTGACATATGCCTACTTTGGTTGGTCATCGTGCATGGTATCCACACTGTGCTACGACTTATTGAAGGTCATTGTGCTTGCTAGTTGAAACCTGGTGTTCCCAAACCATTGTCTCCCTCTCTGACCATTTGTGACTCCTATTATGAGTTGTAAACTCTGACCACACACAGCGGATTTCTTTGGTTAAAGGTAGTACATCTGCCTACTTTGGTCGGTCATTGTGCATGGTAGCCAGGCCGTGCTTATACTGATTGCAGGTCGCTGTACTTGCTAGTTGAGAACTGATATTCCAAGACCATTGTTTCCCCCTCTGACCGTTTGTGACTCACGTTATGGTTGGTGAATGTTGACCACTCATATTGAAAACCTTTCATCATGGTCGGTGACAAATGCCTAGTCTGGTTGCTTGGTGTGCATAGTAGCCACACCGTGCCACTACGCATTGAAGTTCTTTGTCCTTTCTAGTCAATACATAGGGTTCCCAAACCATTGTCTCTCCCTCTGACCATTTGTGACTCGTGTTATGAGTTGTCAATGTTGACCACACATACTGGATCTCTTCGGTCATAGTCAGTGACGTATACATCCTTTGGTTGGTCACTGTGCACGCTAGCCAAACCGTGACACTACTTGTTGAAGTTCTTCGTACTTTCTAGTTGACAACAAGTGTTCCCAACCCATTGTTTCCCCCTCTGACCATTTGTGACTCGTGTCATGAGTTTTCAACATTGACCACACACTGTGAAATTTGTTTGGTCATGGTTACTGACATATGCCTACTTTGGTTTGTCACTGTACATGGTTACCACGCCGTGTCACTACATATTAAAAGTATTTGTGCTTTCTAGATAAAAGCTAGTGTTCCCAACCCATTGTTACCCCCCTTTGACTATATGTGACTCGTGTTGTGAGTTGTCAACGCTGACCACGTGAAGTGAAATTCTTTGGTCATGGTCAGTGACATATGCATACTTTGGTTGGTCACTGTGCATGGTAGCCACGCTGTGCCACTACATATTCAAGGTATTTGTACTTGCTACTCAATAACTATTATTCACGAACCATTTTCTTCCACTCTGACCATTCTTGACTCGTGTTATGAGCCGTCAAAGTTTACCACACTTACTGACGTTATTTCGTCATGGTCAGTGACATATGCCTACTTTGGTTGGTCATCGTGGATGGTATCTACACCGTGGCACAACTTGTTGAAGGTCCTTGTGCTTGCTTGTTGATACCTGATGTTCCCAGACCATTGTCTCCCCCTCTGACCATCCGTGACTCGTATTATAAGTTGTCAACGCTGTCCACACACAGCGGATTTCTTTGGTCAAAGGTTGTACATATGCCTACTTTGGTCTGTCATTGTGCATGGTAGCAACACTGTGCTTATACTGATTAAAGGTCACTGTACTTGCTAGTGGATAACTGATATTCCCGGACCGTTTTCCCCCCTCTGACCGTTTGTGACTAATGTTATGGTTGGTGAATTTTGACCACCCATATTGAAATTATTTGGTCATGGTCAGTGACATATGCCTACTTTGGTTGTTTGTTGTGCATAGTAGCCACACCGTGCCACTACGAATTGAAGGCCTTCGTCCTTTCTAGTCGATACATAGGGATCCAAAACCATTGTCTCTCCCTCTGACCATTTGTGACTCGTGTTATGAGTTGTCAATGTTGACCACGCATAGTGGACTTCTTCGGTCATAGTCAAGGACATATGCATCCTTTGGTTGGTCACTGTGCACGCTAGCCACACCGTGCCAATACTTGTTGAACATCTTTCTAATTGCTACTTGATAACTAGTGTTCCCAACCCATTGTTTCCCCCTTCTGACCATTTGTGACTCGTGTTATGCGTTTTCAACGTTGGCAACACACTGTGAAACTCTTTTGGTCATGGTTAGTGACATATGCCTACTTTGGTTTGTCACTGTACATGGTTACCATGCCGTGTGACTACGTATTGAAGGTCTTTGTGTTTTCTTGTTGGTAGCTAGTGTTCCCAAACCAATGTTACCCCCTCTGAAGATCTGTGACTCGTGTCGTGAGTTGTCAACATTGACCACATGAAGTGAAATTATTTGTTCATGGTCAGTGACATATGCGTACTTTGGTTGGTCACTGTGCATTGTAGTCACACTATGCCACTACATATTGAAGGTATTTGAACTTGCTAGTCAATAAATAGTATTCACAAACCATTATCTTCCACCCTGACCATTTGTGACTCGTGTTATGAGTTGTCAAAGTTTACCACACATGGTGACATTCTTTGGTCATGGTCAGTGACATATGCACACCTTGGTTGATCATGGTGCATGGTATCCACACCATGCCACAACATATCGTGGCTCCTTGTGCTTGCTATTTGATACTTGGTGTTCCCAAACAAATTTTTCCCCCTCTGACCATTTGTGACTCGTATTATGAGTTGTCGACGTTGACCAGACACAGCGGATTTCTTTCGTCAAAGGCAGTACATATGCCTACTTTGGTCGGTAATTGTGCATGGTAGCCACACCATGCTACTACTGACTGAATGTCGTTGTACTTGCTAGTTGAGAACTGATATTCCCATAGCATTGTTTCCTCCCCTGACCGTTTGTGACTCGTGTTATGGTTGGTCAACGTTGACCACCCATATTGAAATTCTCTGATCATGGTCAGTGACATATGCCTAGTTTGGTTGTTTGGTGTGCATAGTAGCCACACCGTGCTACTACGTTTTGAAGTTCTTTGTCCTTTCTAGTCAATACATAGGGTTCCCAAATCATTTTTTCTCCCTCTAACCATTTGTGACTCGTGTTATGAGTTGTCAATGTTGACCATACATAGTGGACTTCTTCACTCATAGTCAGTGACGTGTGCATCCTTTGGGTGGTCACTGTGCACGCTAGCCACACCGAAACACTACTTGTTGAAAATCTTTCTACTTGCTAGTTGATAACTAGTGATGTCAACCCATCGTTTCCCCCACTGACCATTTGTGACTCGTGTTATGAGTTTTCAACGTTGACCACACACTGTGAAATCCGTTTGGTCGTGGTTTGTGACATATGCGCACTTTGGTTTGTCACTGTACATGGTTACCACGCTCTGTCATTATGTATCGAAGGTCTTTGTGTTTTGTTGTTGATACCTAGTGTTCGCAAACCATTGTTACCCCCCCTCTGAATATCAGCGACTCGTGTTGTGAGTTGTCAATGTTGACCACATGAAGTGAAATTCGTTGGTCATGGTCAGTGACATATGCATACTCTGGTTGGTCACTGTGCATGGTAGCCACGTTGTGCCACTACATGTTGAAGGTATTTGTACTTGCTAGTCGGTAACTAGTCTTCACAAACCATTATCTTCCACCCTGCCCATTTGTGACTCGTAATATGAGTTGTCAGAGTTTACCACACTTAGTGACATTATTTGGTCATGGTCAGTGACATATGCCTACTTTGGTTGGTCATCGTGCATGGTATCCACACCGTTCCACAACGTATTGAAGGTCCTTGTACTTGCTAGTTGATACCTGGTGTTCCCAAACCATTGTCTCCCCCTCTGACCATTTGTGACTCATATTATGAGTTGTCAACGCTGACCACACACAGCGGATTTCTTTGGTCAAAGGTAGTACATATGCCTACTTTGGTCGGTCACTGTGCATGGTAGCCACACCGTGCTTATACTGATTGAAGATCGCTGTACTTGCTAGTTCAAAACTGATATTCACAGACCATTGTTTCCCCATCTGACCGTTTGTGACTCGTGCTATGGTTGGTGAATGTTGACCACCTGTACTGAAATTCTTTCATTATGGTCGGTGACATATGCCTAGTTTGGTTGTGTCGTGTGCATAGTGGCCACACCGTGCCACTACGTATTGAAGTTCTTTGTCCTTTCTAGTCGATACATAGGGATCCCAAACCATTGTCTCTCCCTCTGACCATTTGTGACTCGTGTTATGAGTTGTCAATGTTGACCATACATAGTGGACTTCTTAGGTCATAGTCAGTGACGTGTGCATCCTTTAGTTGGACACTGTGCACGGTAGCCACATCGTGCTACTACTTCTTGAAATATTTCTGCTTGCTAGTTGATAAGTAGTGTTCCCAACCCATGGTTTCCCCCACTGACCATTTGTGACTTGTGTTATGAGTTTTCAACGTTGATCACACACTGTGAAATCTGTTTGGTCATGGGTTGTGACATATGCCTACTTTGGTTTGTCACTGTACATGGTTACCACGCCATGACATTAGGTACCGAAGGTCTTTGTGCTTTCTTGTTGACACCTAGTGTTCCCAAACCATTGTTAGCCCCCTCTGACTATCCGTGACTCGTGTTGTGAGTTGTAAATGTTGACCGCATGAAGTGAAATTCTTTGTTCATGGTCAGTGACATATGCATACTTTGGTTGGTCACTGTGCATTGTAGCCATACTGTGCCATTACATATTGAAGGTATTTGTACTTGCTAATCGATAACTAGTATTCACAAACCATTATCTTCCACCCTGACCATTTGTGACTTGTGTTATGAGTTGTCAAAGTTTACCTCACTTAGTGACATTATTTGGTCATGGTCATTGACATATGCCTACTTTGATTGGTCATCCTGCATGGTATCCACACCGGGCCACAACGCATTGAAGCTCACTGTGCTTGCTATTTGATACTTGGTGTTCCCAAACCATTGATTCCCCCTTTGACCATTTGTGACTCGTATTATGAGTTGTCGATGTTGACCACACACGGTGGATTTCTTTGGTTGAAGGCAGTACATATGCCTACTTTGGTCGGTCATTGTGCATGGTAGCCACACTGTGCTACTATTGATTGAAGGTCGCTGTACTTGCTAGTTGGTATCTAGTATTCCCAAAGCATTGTTTCCCCCTCTGACAATTCGTGACCCATGTTATGGGTTGTCAACGTTGACCACACATAGTAAACTAATTTGGTCATGGTAAGTGGCACATGCCTAATCTGGTTGTTCATTGTGCATGGTAGCCACACCGTTCCACTATTTGTTGAAACTCTTTGTACTTGCTAGTCAATAAATAGCAAAAGGTTTCTCCATTTGACACCAGGTTGGTTTTTGTTTATTTGTTACGCGTAGGTGCCTTCACTAGAGTACTCCCTCCCACCCCACCTGGAGGGATGTTCCATGGACGGCCTGGAGGACAGATTTGCGACCGCATTATGACACCCCCCCTACCCCCCCACGGCTTAGGCTCGAAGGGAGAGTTGATGATCACAACAAGGCCGCCCCCCTCCCCCCAGGTCGCGAGCCTATTCTATATTGCGCGTACGAGGATTCAAACCCAGGACCTATCGATCCAGAGTCTAACCCTATAAGCACTAAGCCAACTCACATGGTGTTCATATGTTGTACAAATGACATTATAAGGGTTCCTATGGGTAAAGGGCATTAAATAAGGGGGTGTAAGATTAGAGGGTGGTTTCCAAAAGTATGAATGATAACAAAGTTAGTTTAATCATAAAAATTTGATGCTGACGGAATTTAACAATTTGCAACTTCGAGCTTGAATAACCTCTCAACCATTGCTCCGATTGACCAGCCGTAAGAAGGAAAGTTGACTACACATAGTGAAACTCTTTTAATGATATCCAGTGACACAAGCATACTTTGGTTGGGCATTGTGCATGGTAGCCACACCATACCACCACTTATCGAAGGTATTTGTACTTGCTAGTCGATACTGCGTATTCCCGAACCATTGTTTCTCCCTCTGCCCATTCTTGACTTGAATTATGGGTTGTGAACGTTGACCACACACACTAAACTTCTTTGGTCATGAGCAGTGATGTATGCCTCCTTGGATAGGTCATTGTGAACGGTAGCCAAACCATGCCAATACATCCGAAACATCTTTGTACTTGCTAGAAGATACATATTGTTTTGAAACAATGTTTCCCCCCCCCCCCCCGACCATTTGGTACTCATGTTATGGGTTGTGAACGTTGAACACCCATATTGAAATTCTTTGGTCATGGTCAGTGACATATGCCTGGTTTGGTTTGTCACTGTACATGGTTACCACGCCGTGTCACTACATATTGAAGGTCTTTGTGCTTTCTAGTTATTAGCTAGTGTTCCCAAACCATTGTTACCCCCCTCTGAATATTAGGGACTCGTGCTGTGAGTTCTCAATGCTGACCACATGAAGTGAAATTCGTTGGTCATGGTCAGTGACATATGCATACTTCGGTTGGTCACTATGCATGGTAGCCACGCTGTGCCACTACATGTTGAAGGTATTTGTACATGCTAGTCGACAACTAGTCTTCACAAACCATTATCTTCCACCCTGACCATTTGTGACTCGTGTTATGAGTTGTCGGAGGTTCCCACACTTAGTGACATTATTTGGTCATGGTCAGTGACAGATGCCTACTTTGGTTGGTCATCGTGCATGGTATCCACACCGTGCCACAACTTATTGAAGGTCCATGTGCTTGCTAGTTGATACCTTGTGTTCCCAAACCATTTTCTCCCCCTCTGAACATTTCTGAGTCCTCATATGAGTTGTCAACGCTGACCACACACAGCGGATTTCTTTTGTCAAAGGTAGTACATATACCTACTTTGGTCGGTCATTGTGCATGGTATCCACATCGTGCTTATCCTGATTGAAGGTCGCTGTACTTGCTAGTTGAGAACTGATATTCACAGACCATTGTTTCCTCCTCTGACCGTTTGTGACTCGTGTTATGGTTGGTGAATGTTGACCACCCATATTAAAATTCTTTCATCATGGTCTGTGACATATGCCCAGTTTGGTTGTTTGGTTTGCATAGTAGCCACACCGTGCCACTACGTATTGAAGGTCTTTGTCCTTGATAGTCGATACATAGGTGTCCCAAACCATTGTCTCTCACTCTGACCATTTGTGACTCATGCTATGAGTTGTCAATGCTGACCATACATAGTGGACTTCTTCGGTCATAGTCAGTGACGTATGCATCCTTCGGTTGGTCACTGTGCACGCTAGCCACACCGTGCCACTACTTGTTGGAATGTTTTGTACTTGCTAGTTGATAACTAGTGTTCCCAACCCATGGTTTCCCCCACTAACCATTTGTGACTCGTGTTATGAGTTTTCAACGTTGACCACACACTGTGAAATCCGTTTGGTCATGGTTTGTGACATATGCCTACTTTGGATTGTCACTGTACATGGTTACCACGTCGTGTCGTTACGTATCGAAGGTCCTTGTGCTTTCTTGTTGACAGCTAGTGTTCCCAAACCATTGTTAGCACCCTCTGACTATC
>SZWC01000006.1:516772-534923 GCA_023375785.1 Penium margaritaceum | reverse complement strand
GTTGTCAACGTTGACCACACACAGCGGATTTCTTTGGTCAAAGGCAGTACATATGCCTACTTTGGTCGGTCATTGTGCATGGTAGCCACACCGTGCTACTACTGACTGAAGGTCGTTGTACTTGCTAGTTGAGAACTGATTTTACCATAGCATTGTTTCCTCCCCTGACCGTTTGTGACTCGTGTTATGGTTGGTCAACGTTGACCACCCATATTGAAATTCTCTGGTCATGGTCAGTGACATATGCCTATTTTGGTTATTTGGTGTGCATATTAGCCACACCGTGCCACTACGTATTGAAGTTCATTGTCCTTTCTAGTCGATACATAGGTTTCCCAAACCATTGTCTCTCCCTCTGACCATTTGGGACTCGTGTTATGAGTTGTCAACGTTAACCACACATAGTGGACTTCTTCGGTCATAGTCAGTGACATATGCATCATTTGGTTGGTCACTGTGCACGCTAGCCACACCGTGCCACTACTTGTTAAAAATCTTTTTACTTGCTAGTTGATAACTGGTGTTCCCAACCCATGGCTTCCTCCATTGACCATTTGTGACTTGTGTTATGAGTTTTCAACGTTGACCACACACTGTGAAACCCGTTTGGTCATGGTTAGTGACATATGCCTACTTTGGTTTGTTGTTGTACATGGTTACCACGCCGTGTCACTACGTATCGAATGTCTTTGTGCTTTCGAGTTGATAGCTAGTGTTCCCAAACCATTGTTAGCCCCTCTGAATATCTGTGACTCATGCTGTGAGTTGTCAACATTGACCACATGAAGTGAAATTCTTTGGTCATGGTCAGTGACATATGCATACTTAGGTTGGTCAATGTGCCTTGTAGCCACACTGTGCCACTACATATTGATGGTATGTGTACTTGCTAGTCAATAACTAGTATTTAGAAACCATTATCTTCCACTCTGACCATTTGTGACTCGTGTTGAGCTGTCAAAGTTTACCACACATGGTGACATTCTTTGGCCATGGTCAGTGACATATGCAAACCTTGGTTGGTCATCGTGCATGGTTTCCACACCATGCCACAACGTGTTGAAGGTCATTGTGCTTTCTTTTTTATACCTGGTGTTTCCAAACAATTGTTTCCACCTCTGACTATTTGTGAATCGTGCTATGAGTTGTCAACGTTGACGACACACAACGGATTTTGTTGGTCAAAGGCTGCACACATGCTTACTTTGGTCGGAAACTGTGCATGGTAGCCACACTGTGCTATTACTGATTGACGGGCGTTGTACTTGCTTGTTGAGAACTGATATTCCCGGACTATTGTTTCCCCCTCTGAACGTTTGTGACTCGTGTTATGGTTGGTGAACGTTGACCACCCATATTGAAATTCTTTGGTCATGGTCCGTGACATATGCCTTGTTTGGTTGTTTGGTGTGCATGGTAGCCACACCGTGCCACAACGTATTGAAGTTATTTGTCCTTTCTACTCCATGCATAGGGTTCCCAAACCATTGTCTCTCCCTCTGACCATTCGTGACTCATGTTATGAGTTGTCAATGTTTACCACGAACACTGGATTTCTTCGGTCATAGTCAGTGACGTATTCATCCTTTGGTCGGTCACTGTGTACACTAGCCACACCGTGCCTTTACTTGTTGAAGTTCTTCGTAGTTGCTGGTTGACAACTAGTGTTCCCAACCCATTGTTTCCCACTCTGAACATTTCTGACTCGTGTTATGAGTTTTCAATATTGACCACACGCTATGAAATTCGTTTTGTCATTGTTAATGACATATGCCTACTTTGGTTTGTCATTGTGCATGGTTACCACGTCGTGTCACTACATATTAAACGTATTTGTGCTTTCTAGTGAATAGCTAGTGTTCCAAAACCATTGTTACCCCCCTTTGACTATCTGTGACTCGTGTTGTGAGTTGTCAACGCTGACCACATGAAGTGAAATTCGTTGGTCATGGTCAGTGACATATGAATGTTTTGGTTGGTCACTGTGCATGGTAGCCACGCTGTGCCACTACATATCGAAGGTATTTGTACTCGCTACTCCATAACTAGTATCCACGAACCATTGTCTTCCACTCTGACCAATTTGGACTCGTGTTATGAGCTGTCCAAATTTACCACACTTAGTGACATTATTTGGCCATGATCAGTGACATAGGCATACTTTGGTTGGTCATCGTGCATGGTATCCACACCGTGCCACAACTTGTTGAAGGTCCTTCTGCTTGCTAGTTGATACCTGATGTTCCAAGAACATTGTTTCCCCCCTCTGACCATTTGTGATTCGTATTATGAGTTGTCAACACTGTCCACACACAACGGATTTCTGTGGTCAAAGGCAGTCCATATGCCTACTTTTGTCGGACATTGTGCATGGTAGCCACACCGTGCTTATACTGATTGAAGGTTGCTGTACTTGCTAGTTGAGAACAGATATTCCCAGACCATTGTTTCCCCCTCTGACCGTTTGTGACTCGTGTTATGGTTGGTGAGTGTTGACCATCCATATTGAAATTCTTTGGTCATGGTCAGTGACATCTGCCTACTTTGGTTGTTTGGTGTGCATAGTAGCCACACCGTGCCACTACGTATTGAAGTTCTTTGTCCTTTCTAGTCAATACAAAGAATTCCCAAACCATTGTCTCTCCATCTGACCATTTGTGACTCGGTTTATGAGTTGTTAATGTTGACCACACATAGTGGACTTCTTCGGTCATATTCAGTGACATGCATCATTTGGTTGGTCACAATGCACGCTAACCACACCGTGCCACTACTTGTTGCAAATCTTTCTACCCGCTAGTTGATAACTAGTGTTCCCAACCCATGGTTTCCCCCACTGACCATTTGTGACTCGTGTTATGAGTTTTCAACGTTGAACACACTGTGTGAAATCCGTTTGGTCATGATTAGTGACATGTGCCTACTTTTGTTTGTCACTGTTCATGGTTACCACGCCGTGTCACTACGTATTGAAGGTCTCTGTGCTTTCTTGTTGATAGCTAGTGTTCCCAAACCATTGTTACCCCCTCTGAATACCTGTGATTCGTGTTGTGAGTTGTCAACATTGACCACATGAAGTGAAATTATTTGTTCATGGTCAGTGACATATGTGTAGTTTGGTTGGTCACTGTGCATTGTAGCCACACTGTGCCACTACATATTGAAGGTATTTGTACTTGCTAGTGGATAATTAGTATTTACAAACCATTATCTTCCACCATGACCATTTGTGACTCGTGTTATGAGTTGTCAAAGTTTACCACACATGGTGACATTCTTTGGTCATGGTCAGTGAAATATGCATACCTTGGTTGGTCATCGTGCATGGTTTTAATACCGTGCCACAGCGTATTGTAGCTCCTTGTGCTTGCTATTTGATACTTGGTGTTCCGAAATCATTGTTTCTCCCTCTGACAATTTGTGACTCGTGTTATGAGTTTTCGACGTTGACCACACGCTGTGAAATTCGTTTGGTCATGGTTTGTGATGTATGCCTACTATGGATTGTCACTGTACATGGTTACCACGCCTGTCGTTACGTATCGAAGGTCTTTGTGCTTTCTTGTTGACAGCTGGTGTTCCCAAACCATTGTTAGCACCCTCTGACTATCTGTGACTCTTGTTGTTAGTCGTAAATGTTGACCGCATGAAGTTAAATTCTTTGTTCATGGTCAGTGACATATGCATACTTTGGTTGATCACTGTGCATTGTAGCCGCACTGTGCCACTGCATATTGAAGGTATTTGTACTTCCTAGTCAATAACTAGTATTCACAAACCATTCTCTTCCACCCTGACCACTTGTGACTCGTGTTATGAGTTGTCAAAGTTTACCACGCTTAGTGACATTATTTGGTCATGGTCAGTGACATATGCCTACTTTGGTTGGTCGTCGTGCATGGTATCCACACCGTGCCACAACTTATTGAAGCTCCTTGTGCTTGCTATTTGGTACTTGGTGTTCCCAAACCAATTTTTTTCCCCTGACCATTTTTGACTTGTATTATGCGTTGTCAACGTTGACCACACACAGCGGATTTCTTTGGCCAAAGGCAGTACATATGCCTACTTTCGTCGGTCATTGTGCATGCTAGCCACACCGTGCTACTACTGTCTGAAGGTCGTTGTACTTGCTAGTTGAGAACTGATATTCCCATAGCATTGTTTCCTCCCCTGACCGTTTGTGACTAGTTTTCTGGTTGGTCAACGTTGACCACCCATATTGAAATTCTCTCGTCATGGTCAGTGACACATGCCTAGTTTGGTTGTTTGGTGTGCATGTTAGCCACACCGTGCCACTACGTATTGAAGTTATTTGTCCTTTGTAGTCCATGCATATGGTTGCCAAACCATTGTCTCTCCCTCTGACCATTCGTGACTCATGTTATGAGTTGTCAATGTTTACCACGAACACTGGATTTCTTCGGTCATAGTCAGTGATGTATTCATCCTTTGGTTGGTCACTGTGTACACTAGCCACACCGTGCCTTTACTTGTTGAAGTTCTTCCTAGTTGCTAGTTGACAACTAGTGTTCGCAACCCATTGTTTCCCACTCTGAACATTTGTGAATCGTGTTATGAGTTTTCAATATTGACCACACGCTATGAAATTCGTTTTGTCATTGTTAGTGACATATGCCTACTTTGGGTTGTCACTGTGCATGGTTACCACGCCGTGTCACTACATATTAAATGTATTTGTGCTTTCTAGTGAATAGCTAGTGTTCCAAAACCATTGTTACCCCCCTTTGACTATCTGTGACTCGTGTTGTGAGTTGTCAACGCTGACCACATAAAGTGAAATTCGTTGGTCATGGTCAGTGACATATGCATATTTTGGTTGGTCACTGTGCATGGTAGCTACGCTGTGCCACTACATATCGAAGGTATTTGTACTTGCTACTCGATAACTAGTATCCATGAACCATTGTCTTCCACTCTGACCAATTTGGACTCGTGTTATGAGCTGTCCAAGTTTACCACACTTAGTGACATTATTTTGCCATGGTCAGTGAAATATGCATACTTTGGTTGGTCATCGTGCATGGTATCCACACCGTGCCACAACTCGTTGAAGGTCCTTGTGCTTACTAGTTGATACCCGATGTTCCCAGAACATTGTTTCCCCCCTTTGACCATTTGTGATTCGTATTATGAGTTGTCAATGCTGTCCACACACAACGGATTTCTATGCGCAAAGGCTGTACATATGCCTACTTTGGTCGGACATTGTGCATGGTAGCCACACCGTGCTTATACTGATTGAAGGTTACTGTACTTGCTAGTTGAGAACAGATATTCCCAGACCATTGTTTCCCCCTCTGACCGTTTGTGACTCGTGTTATGGTTGGTGAGTGTTGACCATCCATATTGAAATTCTTTGGTCATGGTCAGTGACATCTGCCTACTTTGGTTGTTTGGTGTGCATAGTAGCCACACCGTGCCACTACGTATTGAAGTTCTTTGTCCTTTCTAGTCAATACAAAGGGTTCCCAAACCATTGTCTCTCCATCTGACCATTTGTGACTCGGTTTATGAGTTGTCAATTTGACCACACATAGTGGACTTCTTCGGTCATATTCAGTGACATATGCATCATTTGGTTGGTCACAATGCACGCTAACCACACCGTGCCACTACTTGTTGCAAATCTTTCTACCCGCTAGTTGATAACTAGTGTTCCCAACCCATGGTTTCCCCCACTGACCATTTGTGACTCGTGTTATGAGTTTTCAACGTTGAACACACTATGTGAAATCCGTTTGGTCATGGTTAGTGACATGTGCCTACTTTTGTTTGTCACTGTACATGGTTACCACGCCGTGTCACTACGTATTGAAGGTCTCTGTGCTTTCCTGTTGATAGCTAGTGTTCCCAAACCATTGTTACCCCCTCTGAATACCTGTGATTTGTGTTGTGATTTGTCAACACTGACCACATGAAGTGAAATTTTTTGTTCATGGTCAGTGACATATGTGTAGTTTGGTTGGTCACTGTGCATTGTAGCCACACTGTGCCACTACATATTGAAGGTATTTGTACTTGCTAGTGGATAATCAGTATTTACAAACCATTATCTTCCACCATGACCATTTGTGACTCGTGTTATGAGTTGTCAAAGTTTACCACACATGGTGACATTCTTTGGTCATGGTCAGTGACATATGCATACCTTGGTTGGTCATCGTGCATGGTTTTAATACCGTGCCACAGCGTATTGTAGCTCCTTGTGCTTGCTATTTGATACTTGGTGTTCCAAAATCATTGTTTCTCCCTCTGACCATTTGTGACTCGTGTTATGAGTTTTCGACGTTGACCACACGTTGTGAAATCCGTTTGGTCATGGTTTGTGACGTATGCCTACTTTGGATTGTCACTGTACATGGTTACCACGCCTGTCGTTACGTATCGAAGGTCTTTGTGCTTTCTTGTTGACAGCTGGTATTCCCAAACCATTGTTAGCACCCTCTGACTATCTGTGACTCTTGTTGTGAGTTGTAAATGTTGACCGCATGAAGTGAAATTCTTTGTTCATGGTCAGTGACATATGCATAATTTGGTTGATCACTGTGCATTGTAGCCGCACTGTGCCACTGCATATTGAAGGTATTTGTACTTGCTAGTCGATAACCATTATCTTCCACCCTGACCATTTGTGACTCGTGTTATGAGTTGTCAAAGTTTACCACGCTTAGTGAGATTATTTGGTCATGGTCAGTGACATATGCCTACTTTGGTTGGTCATCGTGCATGGTATCCACACCGTGCCAGAACTTATCGAAGCTCCTTGTGCTTGCTATTTGGTACTTGGTGTTCCCAAACCAATTTTGTTTCCCCCTGACCATTTGTGACTTGTATTATGCGTTGTCAACGTTGACCACACACAGCGGATTTCTTTGGTCAAAGGCAGTACATATGCCTACTTTGGTCGGTCATTGTGCATGGTAGCCACACCGTGCTACTACTGTCTGAAGGTCGTTGTACTTGCTAGTTGAGAACTGATATTCCTATAGCATTGTTTCCTCCCCTGACCGTTTGTGACTAGTTTTATGGTTGGTCAACGTTCACCACCCATATTGAAATTTTCTGGTCATGGTCAGTGACATATGCCTAGTTTGGTTGTTTGGTGTGCATGTTAGCCACACCGTGCCACTACGTATTGAAGTTATTTGTCCTTTCTAGTCCATGCATATGGTTCCCAGACCATTGTCTCTCCCTCTGACCATTCGTGACTCGTGTTATGAGTTGTCAATGTTTACCACGAACACTGGATTTCTTTGGTCATAGTCCGTGATGTATTCATCCTTTGCTTGGTCACTGTGTACACTAGCCACACCGTGCCTTTACTTGTTGAAGTTCTATGTACTTGCTAGTTGACAACTAGTGTTCCCAACCCATTGTTTCCCACTCTGAACATTTGATACCCCCAAATTTTGGCACCCCTCGTTATCTCCACGCAGACACGACTCTGCGCAGCCCGCGGATCCCACACTTCTTACTGCTATCACAGCTCTACTTGAACATATAGCGGAATCACTGGACCCTAACTCCCAGCTACGGGCAGTTCTGCAGACTGAAGGCCTGAACACCGGTGCACAAACCTCACTAATGAGTGACACTTCGTGGCCTACTCCTTGCCACACGGGAGCCGCTACCGCGTGGCCTCCAGCTCCTCTCCGTGGAACCCTTGCTCCACGGACATGTGCAAGCGGGTGCACCGCCGGTGGTTCACCTCACTCGGACTTTCGGTTCTTCACGCACGCAGCTTCTGCAGTCTGCGGACGGGAGTCCAAGGGTTACAGAAGGGACGGGGGCAGAGGGATAGTCAGCAACGGGAGCGGTGGAACATTTCTAGGTGAATTTGGCAGAGTACATAGAAAAGTATGCAAGACTGAATTGCATTTGTGCTACTGCTACTGTGACCCCTTTCTACTTGGGACTCCGCATGGCGTGTCTACATGCCATCGGTCTCATCCCTCTCATAGTAGCATTCTCTTACCCTACTTGGACTCCACGCAGTGCGGCTACGCACCGTGGGTCTCGTCCTCAGCAACCCATCCCCACACACACACATAGTATATCCTCTGCTGATCATCTTCATCCGCGGCTTGTGCATGCGGTTCTTTGTGGACTTCCTTGAATCCTCGTCTTCCGCGGTGGAAAGCTCACCACTAGCCCTATAAATATTGTGATCATTTCTACGTTCACAATATACCCTTGTGCTTGCTATTTGCTACTTGGTGTTCCCAAACCATTGTTTCCCCCTCTGACCATTTGTGACTCGTATTATGAGTTGTCAATGTTGACCACACACAGTGGATTTCTTTGGTCAAAGGCAGTACACGTGCCTACTTTGGTCGGTCATTGTGCATGGTAGCCACACCGTGCTACTACTGACAGAAGGTCGTTGTACTTGCTAGTTGAGAACAGCTTTTCCCATAGCATTGTTTCCTCTCCTGACCGTTTGTGACTCGTGTTATGGTTGGTCAATGTTGGCCACCCATATTGAAATTCTCTGGTCATGATCAGTGACATATGCCTGTTTTGGTTGTTTGGTGTGCTTTTTAGCCAAACCGTACCACTACATTTTGAAGTTCGTTGTCCTTTCTAGTTGATACATAAGGTTCCCAAACCATTGTCCCTCCCTCTGACCATTTGTGACTCATGTTATGAGTTGTCCATGTTGACCACACATAGTGGGCTTCTTCGGTCATATTCAGTGACGTATGCATCCTTTGGTTGGTCACTCTGCATGCTAGCCATACCGTGCCACTACTTGTTGAAGGTCTTTGTACTTGCTAGTATATAACTAGTGTTCCCAACCCATTGTTTCCCCCTCTGATCATTTGTGACTCGTGTTATGCGTTTTCAACGTTGAAAACGCACCGTGAAATTATTTTGGTCATGGTCAGTGACATATGCCTAGTTTGGTTTTTCACTGTACATGGTTACCATGCCGTGTCACTACGTATTGAAGGTCTCCGTGCTTTTTGGTTGATAGCTAGTGTTCCCAAACCATTTTTACCCCCTCTGAATGTCTCTGACTCGTGTTGTGAGTTGTCAACATTGACCACATGAAGTGAAATTATTTGGTCATGGTCAGTGACATATGCATACTTTGGTTGTTCACTTTGCATTGTAGCCACACTGTGCCACTACATATTGAAGGTAGTTGTACTTGCTAGTCGATAACTAGTATTTAGAAACCATAATCTTCCACCCTGACCATTTGTGACTCGTGTTATGAGTTGTCAAAGTTTACCACACGTAGTGACATTATTTAGTCATGGTCAGTGACATATGCCTACTTTGGTTGGTCATCGTGCATGGTATCCACACCGTGCTACAACTTATTGAAGGTCTTCGTGCTTGCTAGTTTATACGTGGTATTCCCAAACCATTGTCTCACCCTTTGACAACTTGTGACTCCTATTATGAGTTGTCAACGCTGAGAACACACAACGGATTTCTTTGGTCAAAGGCAGTACATATGCTTATGTTGGTCGGTCATTGTGCACGGTAGCCACACCGTGGTTATACTGATTGAAGGTCGCTGTTCTTGTTATTTGAGAACTGATATTCCCAGACCATTTTTTTCCCCCTCTGACCGTTTGTGACTCGTGTTATGGTTGGTGAATTTTGACCACCCATATTGAAATTCTCTAGTCATGGTCAGTGAAATATGCCTAATTTGGTTGTTTGGTGTGCATAGTAGCCACAACGTGCCACTACGTATTGAAGTTCTTTGTCCTTTCTAGTCGATACATAGGGTTCCCAAACCATTGTCTCTCCCTCTGACCATTTGTGACTCGTGTTATGAGTTGTCAAAGTTTACCACACGTAGTGACATTATTTAGTCATGGTCAGTGACATATGCCTACTTTGGTTGGTCATCGTGCATGGCATCCACACCGTGCCACTACGTATTGAAGTTCTTTGTCCTTTCTAGTCGATACATAGGGTTCCCAAACCATTGTCTCTCCCTCTGACCATTTGTGACTCGTGTTATGAGTTGTCAATGTTGACCATACATAGTGTACTTCTTTAGTCATAGTCAGTGACATATGCACCCGTTGGTTGGTCATTGTGCATGCTAGCCACACCGTGCCACTACTCGTTGGAAATCTTTCTACTTGCTAGTTCATAACTAGTGTTCCCAACCAATGGTTTCCCCCACTGACCATTTGAGACTCGTGTTATGAGTTATCAACGTTGACCACACATTGTCAACTCCGTTTGGTCATGGTTAGTGACATATGCATACTTTGGTTTGTCACCTTACATGGTTACCATGCCGTGTCACTACGTATCAAAGGTCTTTGCGTTTTCTAGTTGATAGCTAGTGTTCCCAACCCATTGTTCCCCCCTCTGCATATCTGTGACTCGTGTTCTGAGTTGTCAACATTGACCACATGAAGTGGAATTCTTTCATCATGGTCAGTGACATATGCATACTTTGGTTGGTCACTGTGAATTGTAGCCACGCTGTGCCACTACATATTGAACGTATTTCTACTTTCTAGTTGATAAATAGTATTCACAAATCATTAGCTTCCACCCTGGCTATTTGTGACTCGTGTTATGAGTTGTCAAGGTTTACCACACTTAGTGACATTATTTGGTCATGCCAGTGACATATGCCTACTTTGACTGGTCATCGTGCATGGTATCCACACGTTCCACAACGTATTGAAGCCCCTTGTGCTTGCTATTTGATACTTGGTGTTCCCAACCCATTGTTTCCCCCTCTGACCATTTGTGACTTGTATTATGAGTTGTCAACGTTTACCACACACGGCGGATATCTTTGGTCAAAGGCAGTACATATGCGTACTTTGGTCGGTCATTGTGCATGGTAGCCACACCGTGCTACTACTGACTGAAGGTCGTTGTACTTGCTAGTTGAGAAGTGATATTCCCATAACATTGTTTCCTCTCCTGATCGTTTGTGACTTGTGTTATGGTTAGCCAACGTTGGCCACCAATATTGAAATTATCTGGTCATGATCAGTGACATATGCCTATTTTGGATATTTGGTGTGCATATTAGCCACGCCGTGCCACTGCGTATTGAAGTTATTTATCCTTTCTAGTCGATACATAGGGTTCTCAAACCATTGTTTCTCCCTCTGACCATTTGTGACTCGTGGTGTGAGTTGTCAATGTTGACCACACACAGTGGACTTCTTCGGTCATAGTCAGTGACGTAAGCATCCTTTGGTTGGTCACAATGCATGCTAGCCATACCGTGCCACTGTTTGTTTAAGGTCTTTGTACTCGCTAGTTGATAACTAGTGTTCCCAACCCATTGTTTCCCCCTTTGACCATTTGTGACTCGTGTTATGCGTTTTCAACGTTGCCCACACACTGTGAAATTTGTTTATACATATGCCTACTTTGGTTTGTCACTGTACATGGTTACCACGCCGTGTCACTATGTATTGAAGGTCTCCGTGCTTCCTAGTTCATAGCTAGTGTTCCCAAGCCATTGTTACCCCCTCTGAATATCTTTGAATCGTGTTGTTAGTTGTCAACATTGACCACATGAAGTGAAATTCTTTGGTCATGGTCAGTGACAAATGCATACTTTGGTTGGTCACTGTGCATTGTAGCCACACTGTGCCACTACATATTGAAGGTATATGTACTTGCTAGTCCATAACTAGTATTTAGAAACCATTATCCTCCACTCTGACCATTTGTGACTCGTGTTATGAGTTGTCAAACTTTACCACACATCGTGATATTCTTTGGTCATGGCCAGTGAGATATGCATACCTTGGTTGGTCATCGTGCATGGCATCCACACCGTGCCACAACGTATTGAAGGTCATTGTGCTTGCTGGTTGATACCTGATGTTCCCAAACAATTGTTTCCCCCTCTGACTATTTGTGACTCGTTTTATGAGTTGTCAACGTTGACCACACACTGCGGATTTCTTTGGTCAGAGACAGTACATATGCCTAGTTTGGTCGGTCATTGCGCATGGTAGCCAAACCGTGCTTATACTGATTGAAGGCCTCAGTACTTGCTAGTTGAGAACTGTGTTCCCGGACCATTGTTTTTCCCTCTTACTGTTTGGGACTCGTGTTATGGTTGGTGAACGTTGACCACCCATATTGAAATTCTTTGGTCATGGTCAGTGAAATATGCCTAGTTAGGATGTTTGGTGCGCATAGTAGCCACACCGTGCCACTACGTATTGAATTTATTTGTCCTTTCTATTCCATGCATAGGGTTCCCAACCCATTGTCTCTCCCTCTGACCATTTGTGAGTCGTGTTATGAGTTGTGAATGTTGACCACACATAGTGGAGTTTTTTGGTCATACCTAGTGACGTATTCATCCGTTGGTTGGTCACTGTGCACGCTAGCCATCCCGTGCCAATACTTGTTGAAGTTCTTCGTACTTGCTAGCTGATGACTAGTGTTCCCAACCCATTATTTCACCCTCTGAAAATTTGTGACTCGTGTGATAAGTTTCAACGTTGACCACACACAGTGAAATTCGTTTGGTCATTGTTAGTGAGATATGCCTACTTTGGTTTGTCACTGTACATGGTTACCACACCGTGTCACTATGTATTGAAGGTATTTGTGCTTTCTAGTGAATAGCTAGTAGTATCAAACCATTATTACCCCCCTTGGACTATCTGTAACTCGTGTTGTAAGTTTTCAACCCTGACCACATGAAGTGAAATTCGTTGGTCATGGTCAGTGACATATGCATACTTTGGTTGGTCACTGTGCATTGTAGCCACAGTGTACCACTACATATGGAAGGTATTTGTACCTGCTAGTCAACAACTAGTATTCACAAACCATTATCTTCCACCTTGACCATTTGTGACTCGTGTTATGAGTTGTCAAACGTTACCACAGGTAGTGACATTATTTGGTCATGGTCAGTGACATATGCCTACTTTGGTTGGTCATCGTGCATGGTATCCACACCGTGTCACAACGTATTGAAGGTCCTTGTGCTTGCTTGTTGATAGCTGGTGTTCCTAAACCATTGTCTCCCCCTCTGACCATTTGTGACTCCCATTATGAGTTGTCAACGTTGACGACCCACACCGTATTTCTTTGGTCAAAGGCAGTACATATGCTTACGTTGGTTGGTCATTGGGCATGGTAGCCACACCGTGTCTATACTGATTGAAGGACAATGTACTTGCTAGTTGAGAACTGATATTCCCAGACTATTGTTTCCCCATCTGACCGTTTGTGACTCGTGTTATGGTTGGTGAATGTTGACCACCCAAATTGAAATTCTCCGGTCATGGTCAGTGACATATGCCTAGTTTGGTTGTTTGGTGTGCATAGTAGCCACACCGTGCCACTACGTATTGAAGTTCTTTGTCCTTTCTAGTCCATGCATATAGTTCCCAAACCATTGTCTCTCCCTCTGACCATTTGTGACTCATGTCATGAGTTGTCAATGTTGACCACACACAGTGGACTTCTTTGGTCATAATCAGTGATGTATTCATCCGTAGGTTGGTCACTGTGCACGCTAGCCAAACCGTGCCACTACTTGTTGAAGTTCTTCGTACTTGCTAGTTGATAACTAGTGTTCCCAACCCATGGTTTTCCCCACCGACCATTTGTGACTCGTGTTATGAGTTTTCAACGTTGACCACACTCTGTCAAATCCGTTTGGTCATGGTTATTGACATATGCCTACTTTGGTTTGTCACTATACATGGTTACTACGTCGTGTCAATACGTATCGAAGGTCTTTGTGCTTTCTCGTTGATAGCTAGTGTTCCCAAACCATTGTTACCCCCTCTGAATATTTTTTACTCGTTTTGTGAGTTGTCAATTGACCACATGAAGTGAAATTGTTTTGTCATGGTCAGTGACATATGCATACTTTGGTTGGTCACTATGCATTGTAGCCACACTGTGCTACTACACATTGAAGGTACTTGTACTTTCTAGTTGATATCTAGTATTCACAAACCATTCTCTTCCACCCTGGCCATTTGTGACTCGTGTTATGAATTGTCAAAGTTTACCACACTTAGTGACATTATTTGGTCATGGTCAGTGACATATGCCTACTTTGGTTGGTCATCGTGCATGGTATCCACACCGTGCCACAACGTATTGAAGCCCCTTGTGCTTGATATTTGATAATTGGTGTTCCCAAACCATTGTTTCCCCCTCTGACCATTTGTGACTCGTATTATGAGTTTTGAACGTTGACCACACACAGCGGATTTCTTTGGTCAAAGGCAATGCATATGCCTGCCTTGGTCGGTCATAGTGCATGGTAGCCACACCGTGCTACTACTGACTGAAGGTCGCTGTACTTGCTAGTTGAGAACTGATATTCCCATAGCACTGTTTTCTCTCCTCACCGTTTGTGACTCGTGTTATGGTTGGTCAACGATGGCCACCTTTATTGAAATTCTCAGGTCATCATCAGTGACATATGCCTAGTTTGGTTGTTTGATGTGCGTATTAGCCACACCGTGCTACTATGTATTGAAGTTATTTGTCCTTTCTAGTCGATACATAGGGCTCCCAAACCATTGTCTGTCCCTCTGACCATTTGTGACTCGTGGTATGAGTTATCAATGTTGACCACACATAGTGGACTTCTTCGGTCATAATCAGTGACGTATGCATCCTTTGGTTGGTCAATGTGCACGCTAGCCATACTGTGCCACTGCTTGTTGAAGGTCTTTGTACTTGCTAGTTGACAAGTAGAGTTCCCAACCCATTGTTTCCCCCTCTGACCATTTGTGACATGTGTTATGCGTTTTCAACGTTGACCACACACTGTGAAATTCTTTTGGTCATGGTTAGTGACATATGCCTACTTTGGTTTGTCACTATACATGGTTACCACGCTGTGTCACTGTGTACTGAAGGTCTCCATACTTTCTAGTTGATAGCTAGTGTTCCCAAACCGTTGTTACCCCATGTTAATATATGTGCCTCGTGTTGTCAGTTGTCAACATTGACCACATGAAGTGAAATTCTTTGGTCATGGTCTGTGACATATGAATACTTTGGTTGGTCACTGTGCATTGTAGCCACGCTGTGCCACTACATATTGAAGGTATTTGTACTTGCTAGTCGATAACTAGTATTTAGAAACCATTATCTTCCACTCTGACCATTACTGACTCGTGTTATGAGCTGTCAAAGTTTACCACACATGGTGTTAATCTTTGGTCATGGCTAGTGACATACGCATACATTGGTTGGTCATCGTGCATGGTATCCACACCGTGCCGCAACGTATTGAGGGTCATTGTGCTTGCTAGTTGATACCTGGTGTTCCCAAACAATTGTTTCCCCCTCTGACTATTTGTGACTCGTATTATGAGTTGTCAACGTTGACCACACACAACGGATTTCTTTGGTCAAAGGCAGTACATATGCCTACTTTGGTCGGTCATTGTGCATGGTAGCCAAACCGTGCTACTACTAGTTGAAAGTCGCTGTACTTTCTAGTTTAAAACTGATATCCCCTGACCATTGTTTCCCCCTCATACCGTTTGTGACTCGTGTTATGGTTGGTGAACGTGGACCACCCATATTGAAATTCTTTGGACATGATCAGTGACATATGCCTAGTTTGGTTGTTTGGTGTGCATAGTAGCCACACCCTGCCACTACGTATTAAAGTTATTTGTCCTTTCTATTCCATGCATATAGTTCCCAAACCATTGTCTCTCCCTCTGACCATGTGTGACTCATGTCATGAGTTGTCAATGTTTTCACACACAATGCACTTCTTTGGTCATAATCAGTAGCGTATTCATCCATTGGTTGGACACTGTGCACGCTAGCCACAGAGTGCCACTACTTGTTGAAGATCTTCGTACTTGCTAGTTGATAACTATTGTTCCCAACCCATTGTTCCCCCCTCTGGCCATTTGTGACTCATGTGATGAGTGTTCAACGTTGACCACACACTGTGAAATTCGTTAGGACATATGCCTACTTTGGTTTGTCAGTGTACATGGTTACCACACCGTGTCACTATATATTAAAGGTATTTGTGCTTTCTAGTTGATAGCTAGTGTTCCCAAACAATTGTTACCCCCTCTGAATATCTGTGACTCGTGTAGTGAGTTGTCAACATTGACCACGTGAAGTGAATTTTTTTTTTCATGGTCAGTGACATATGCATACTTTGGTTGGTCACTGTGCATTGTAGCCACACTGTGCCACTACATATTGAAGGTATTTGTACTTTCTAGTCGATAACTATTATTCACAAACCATTATATTCCACCCTGACCATTTGTGGCTCATTTTATGAGTTGTCAATGTTTACCACACTTAGTGACATTATTTGGTCATGGTCAGTGACATATGTCTACTTCGGTCGGTCATCATGCATGGTATCCACACCGTGCCACAATGTATTGAAGCCCCTTGTGATTGCTAGTTGATACCTGGTGTTCCCAAACCATTGTCTCCCCCTCTGACCATTTGTGACTCATATTATGAGTTGTCAATGCTGACCACACACAGCGGATTTCTTTGGTCAAAGGTAGTACATATGCCTACTTTGGTCGGTCATTGTGCATGGTAGCCACACCGTGCTTATACTGATTGAAGATCGCTGTACTTGCTAGTTGAGAACTGATATTCACAGACCATTGTTTCCCCATCTGACCGTTTGTGACTCGTGCTATGGTTGGTGAATGTTGACCACCCGTACTGAAATTCTTTCATCATGGTCGGTGACATATGCCTAGTTTGGTTGTGTGGTGTGCATAGTGGCCACACCGTGCCACTACGTATTGAAGTTATTTGTCCTTTCTAGTCGATACATAGGGATCCCAAACCATTGTTTCTCCCTCTGACCATTTGTGACTCGTGTTATGAGTTGTCAATGTTGACCATACATAGTGGACTTCTTAGGTCATAGTCAGTGACGTGTGCATCCTTTAGTTGGACACTGTGCACGCTAGCCACATCGTGCTACTACTTGTTGAAATCTTTCTGCTTGCTAGTTGATAAGTAGTGTTCCCAACCCATGGTTTCGCCCACTGACCATTTGTGACTTGTGTTATGAGTTTTCAACGTTGATCACACACTGTGAAATCCGTTTGGTCATGGGTTGTGACATATGCCTACTTTGGTTTGTCACTGTACATGGTTACCACGCCATGACATTACGGTCTTTGTGCTTTCTTGTTGACACCTAGTGTTCCCAAACCATTGTTAGCCCCCTCGGACTATCCGTGACTCGTGTTGTGAGTTGTAAAGGTTGACCACATGAAGTGAAATTCTTTGTTCATGGTCAGTGACATATGCATACTTTGGTTGGTCACTGTGCATTGTAGCCATACTGTGCCATTACATATTGAAGGTATTTGTACTTGTTAGTCGATAACTAGTATTCACAAACCATTATCTTCCAACCTGACCATTTGCAACTTGTGTTATGAGTTGTCAAAGTTTACCTCACTTAGTGATATTATTTGGTCATGGTCATTGACATATGCCTACTTTGGTTGGTCATCCTGCATGGTATCCACACCGTGCCACAACGTATTGAAGCTCACTGTGCTTGCTATTTGATACTTGGTGTTCCCTAACCATTGATTCCCCCTTTGACCATTTGTGACTCGTATTATGAGTTGTCGATGTTGACCACACACGGTGGATTTCTTTGGTCGAAGGCAGTACATATGCCTACTTTGGTCGGTCATTGTGCATGGTAGCCACACTGTGCTACTATTGACTGAAGGTCGCTGTACTTGCTAGTTGGTATCTAGTATTCCCAAAGCATTGTTTCCCCCTCAGACAATTCGTGACCCATGTTATGGGTTGTCAACGTTGACCACACATAGTAAACTAATTTGCTCATGGTAAGTGGCACATGCCTAATCTGGTTGTTCATTGTGCATGGTAGCCACACCGTTCCACTATTTGTTGAAACTCTTTATACTTGCTAGTCAATAAATAGCAAAAGGTTTCTCCATTTGACACCAGGTCGGCTTTTGTTGATTTGTTACGCGTAGGTGCCTTCACTGGAGTACTCCCTCCCACCCCACCTGGAGGGATGTTCCATGGACGGCCTGGAGGACAGATTTGCGACCGCATTATGACACCCCCCCTACCCCCCCACGGCTTAGGCTCAAAGGGAGAGTTGAGGATCACAACAAGGCCCCCC
>SZWC01000006.1:459616-514268 GCA_023375785.1 Penium margaritaceum | reverse complement strand
GTTGTCAACGTTGACCACACACAGCGGATTTCTTTGGTCAAAGGCAGTACATATGCCTACTTTGGTCGGTCATTGTGCATGGTAGCCACACCGTGCTACTACTGACTGAAGGTCGTTGTACTTGCTAGTTGATAACTGATTTTCCCATAGCATTGTTTCCTCCCCTGACCGTTTGTGACTCATGTTATGGTTGGTCAACGTTGACCACCCATATTGAAATTCTCTGGTCATGGTCAGTGACATATGCCTAGTTTGGTTATTTGGTGTGCATATTAGCCACACCGTGCCACTACGTATTGAAGTTCATTATCCTTTCTAGTCGATACATAGGTTTCCCAAACCATTGTCTCTCCCTCTGACCATTTGGGACTCGTGTTACGAGTTGTCAACGTTAACCACACATAGTGGACTTCTTCGGTCATAGTCAGTGACATATGCATCCTTTGGTTAGTCACTGTGTACGCTAGCCACACCGTGCCACTACTTGTTGAAAATCTTTCTACTTGCTAGTTGATAGCTGGTGTTCCCAACCCATGGCTTCCTCCATTGACCATTTGTGACTTGTGTTATGAGTTTTCAATGTTGACCACACACTGTGAAACCCGTTTGGTCATAATTAGTGACATATGCCTACTTTGGTTTGTTGTTGTACATGGTTACCACGCCGTGTCACTACGTATCGAATGTCTTTGTGCTTTCTAGTTGATAGCTAGTGTTCCCAAACCATTGTTAGCCCCTCTGAATATCTGTGAATCTTGCTGTGAGTTGTCAACATTGACCACATGAAGTGAAATTCTTTGGTCATGGTCAGTGACATATGCATACTTAGGTTGGTCAATGTGCCTTGTAGCCACACTGTGCCACTACATATTGATGGTATGTGTACTTGCTAGTCAATTACTAGTATTTAGAAACCATTATCTTCCACTCTGACCATTTGTGACTCGTGTTATGAGCTGTCAAAGTTTACCACACATGGTGACATTCCTTGGCCATGGTCAGTGACATATGCAAACCTTGGTTGGTCATCGTGCATGGTTTCCACACCGTGCCACAACGTGTTGAAGGTCATTGTGCTTTCTTTTTGATACCTGGTGTTCCCAACAATTGTTTCCACCTCTGACTATTTGTGACTCGTATAATGAGTTGTAAACGTTGACGACACACAACGGATTTCGTTGGTCAAATGCTGTACACATGCCTACTTTGGTCGGAAATTGTGCATGGTAGCCACACCGTGCTACTACTGATTGATGGGCGTTGTACTTGCTTGTTGAGAACTGATATTCCCGGACTATTGTTTCCCCCTCTGACCGTTTGTGACTCGTGTTATGGTTGGTCAACGTTGACCACCCATATTGAAATTCTTTGGTCATGGTCCGTGACATATGCCTTGTTTGGTTGTTTGGTGTGCATGGTAGCCACACCGTGCCACTACGTATTAAGTTATTTGTCCTTTCTAGTCCATGCATAGGGTTCCCAAACCATTGTCTCTCCCTCTGACCATTCGTGACTCATGTTATGAGTTGTCAATGTTTACCACGAACACTAGATTTCTTCGGTCATAGTCAGTGACGTATTCATCCTTTGGTTGGTCACTGTGTACACTAGCCACACCGTGCCTTTACTTGTTGAAGTTCTTTGTAGTTGCTAGTTGACAACTAGTGTTCCCAACCCATTGTTTCCCACTCTGAACATTTATGACTCGGGTTATGAGTTTTCAATATTGACCACACGCTATGAAATTCGTTTTGTCATTGTTAATGACATCTGCCTACTTTGGGTTGTCACTACACATGGTTACCACGCCGTGTCACTACATATTAAATGTATTTGTGCTTTCTAGTGAATAGCTAGTGTTCCAAAACCATTGTTACCCCCCTTTGACTATCTGTGACTCGTGTTGTGAGTTGTCAACGCTGACCACATGAAGTGAAATTCGTTGGTCATGGTCAGTGACATATGCATATTTTGGTTGGTCACTGTGCATAGTTGCCACGCCGTGCCACTACACATCGAAGGTATTTGTACTCGCAACTCCATAACTAGTATCCACGAACCATTGTCTTCCACTCTGACCAATTTGGACTCGTGTTATGAGCTGTCCAAATTCACCACACGTAGTGACATTATTTGGCCATTGTCAGTGACATATGCATACTTTGGTTGGTCATCGTGCATGGTATCCACACCGTACCACAACTTGTTGAAGTTCATTGTGCTTGCTAGTTGATACCTGATGTTCCCAGAACATTGTTTCCCCCCTCTGACCATTTGTGATTCGTATTATGAGTTGTCAACGCTATCCACACACAACGGATTTCTGTGGTCAAAGGCTGTACATATGCCTACTTTGGTCGGTCATTGTGCATGGTAGCCACACCATGCTTATACTGATTGAAGGTTGCTGTACTTGCTAGTTGAGAACAGATATTCCCAGACCATTGTTTCCCCCTCTGACCGTTTGTGACTCGTGTTATGGTTGGTGAGTGTTGACCATCCATATTGAAAGTCTTTGGTCATGGTCAGTGACATCTGCCTACTTTGGTTGTTTGGTGTGCATAGTAGCCACACCGTGCCACTACGTATTGAAGTTCTTTGTCCTTTCTAGTCAATACAAAGAATTCCCAAACCATTGTCTCTCCATCTGACCATTTGTGACTCGGTTTATGAGTTGTCAATGTTGACCACACATAGTGGACTTCTTCGGTCATATTCAGTGACATATGCATCCTTTTGTTGGTCACAATGCATGCTAACCACATCGTGCCACTACTTGTTGCAAATCTTTCTACCCGCTAGTTGATAACTAGTGTTCCCAACCCATGGTTTCCCCCACTGACCATTTGTGACTCGTGTTCTGAGTTTTCAACGTTGAACACACTGTGTGAAATCCGTTTGGTCATGGTTAGTGACATGTGCCTACTTTTGTTTGTCACTGTACATGGTTACCACGCCGTGTCACTACGTATTGAAGGTCTATGTGCTTTCTTGTTGATAGCTAGTGTTCCCAAACCATTGTTACCCCCTCTGAATACCTGTGATTTGTGTTGTGAGTTGCCAACATTGACCACATGAAGTGAAATTATTTGTTCATGGTCAGTGACATATGTGTAGTTTGGTTGGTCACTGTGCATTGTAGCCACACTGTGCCACTACATATTGAAGGTATTTGTACTTGCTAGTGGATAATTAGTATTTACAAACCATTATCTTCCACCATGACCATTTGTGACTCGTGTTATGAGTTGTCAAAGTTTACCACACATGGTGACATTCTTTGGTCATGGTCAGTGACATATGCATACCTTGGTTCGTCATCGTGCATGGTTTTAATACCGTGCCACAGCGTATTGTAGCTCCTTGTGCTTGCTATTTGATACTTGGTGTTCCGAAATCATTGTTTCTCCCTCTGACAATTTGTGACTCGTGTTATGAGTTTTCGACGTTGACCACACACTGTGAAATCCGTTTGGTCATGGTTTGTGACGTATGCCTACTTTGGATTGTCACTGTACATGGTTACCACGCCTGTCGTTACGTATCGAAGGTCTTTGTGCTTTCTTGTTGACAGCTGGTGTTCCCAAACCATTGTTAGCACCCTCTGACTATCTGTGACTCTTGTTGCTAGTCGTAAATGTTGATCGCATGAAGTGAAATTCTTTGTTCATGGTCAGTGACATATGCATACTTTGGTTGATCACTGTGCATTGTAGCCGCACTGTGCCACTGCATATTGAAGGTATTTGTACTTCCTAGTCAATAACTAGTATTCACAAACCATTATCTTCCACCCTGACCATTTGTGACTCGTGTTATGAGTTGTCAAAGTTTACCTTGCATAGTGACATTGTTTGGTCATGGTCAGTGACATATGCCTACTTTGGTTGGTCGTCGTGCATGGTATCCACACTGTGCCACAACTTATTGAAGCTCCTTGTGCATGCTATTTGGTACTTGGTGTTCACAACCCAATTTTTTTTCCCCTGACCATTTTTGACTTGTATTATGCGTTGTCAACGTTGAGCACACACAGCGGATTTCTTTGGTCAAAGGCAGTACATATGCCTACTTTCGTCGGTCATTGTGCATGGTAGCCACACCGTGCTACTAGTGTCTGAAGGTCGTTGTACTTGCTAGTTGAGAACTGATTCCCATAGCATTGTTTCCTCCCCTGACCGTTTGTGACTAGTTTTATGGTTGGTCAACGTTGACCACCCATATTGAAATTCTCTGGTCATGGTCAGTGACACATGCCTAGTTTGGTTGTTTGGTGTGCATGTTAGCCACACCGTGCCACTACGTATTGAAGTTATTTGTCCTTTCTAGTCCATGCATATGGTTGCCAAACCATTGTCTCTCCCTCTGACCATTCGTGACTCATGTTATGAGTTGTCAATGTTTACCACGAACACTGGATTTCTTCGGTCATTGTCAGTGATGTATTCATCCTTTGGTTGGTCACTGTGTACACTAGCCACACCGTGCCTTTACTTGTTGAAGTTCTTCGTAGTTGCTAGTTGACAACTAGTGTTCCCAACCCATTATTTCCCACTCTGAACATTTGTGACTCGTGTTATGAGTTTTCAATCTTGACCACACGCTATGAAATTCGTTTTGTCATTGTTAATGACATATGCCTACTTTGGGTTGTCACTGTGCATGGTTACCATGCCGTGTCACTACATATTAAATGTATTTGTGCTTTATAGTGAATAGCTAGTGTTCCAAAACCATTGTTACCCCCCTTTGACTTTCTGTGACTCGTGTTGTGAGTTGTCAACGCTGACCACATAAAGTGAAATTCGTTGGTCATGGTCCGTGACATATGCATATCTTGGTTGGTCACTGTGCTTGGTAGCCAAGCTGTGCCACTACATATCGAAGGTATTTGTACTCGCTACTCGATAACTAGTATCCATGAACCATTGTCTTCCACTCTGACCAATTTGGACTCGTGTTATGAGCTGTCCAAGTTTACCACACTTAGTGACATTATTTGGCCATGGTGAGTGACATATGCATACTTTGGTTGGTCATTGTGCATGGTATCCACACCGTGCCACAACTCGTTGAAGGTCCTTGTGCTTGCTAGTTGATACCTGATGTTCCCTGAACATTGTTTCCCCCCTCTGACCATTGGTGATTCGTATTATGAGTTGTCAATGCTGTCCACACACAACGGATTTCTGTGGTCAAAGGGTGTACATATGCCTACTTTGGTCGGTCATTGTGCATGGTAGCCACACCATGCTTATACTGATTGAAGGTTACTGTACTTGCTAGTTGAGAACAGATATTCCCAGACCATTGTTTCCCCCTCTGACCGTTTGTGACTCGTGTTATGGTTGGTGAGTGTTGACCATCCATATTGAAATTCTTTACTCATGGTCAGTGACATCTGCCTACTTTGGTTGTTTGGTGTGCATAGTAGCCACACCGTGCCACTACGTATTGAAGTTCTTTGTCCTTTCTAGTCAATACAAAGGGTTCCCAAACCATTGTCTCTCCATCTGACCATTTGTGACTCGGTTTATGAGTTGTCAATTTGACCACACATAGTGGACTTCTTCGGTCATATTCAGTGACATATGCATCCTTTGGTTGGTCACAATGCACGCTAACCTCACCGTGCCACTACTTGTTGCAAATATTTCTACCCGCTAGCTGATAACTAGTGTTCCCAACCCATGGTTTCCCCCACTGACCATTTGTGACTCGTGTTATGAGTTTTCAACGTTGAACACACTGTGTGAAATCCGTTTGGTCATGGTTAGTGACATGTCCCTACTTTTGTTTGTCACTGTACATGGTTACCACGCCGTGTCACTACGTATTGAAGGTCTCTGTGCTTTCTTGTTAATAGCTAGTGTTCCCAAACCATTGTTACCCCCTCTGAATACCTGTGACTCGTGTTGTGAGTTGTCAACATTGACCACATGAAGTGAAATTCTTTGTTCATGGTCAGTGACATATGTGTAGTTTGGTTGGTCACTGTGCATTGTAGCCACGCTGTGCCACTACATATTGAAGGTATTTGTACTTGCTTGTGGATAATTAGTATTTACAAACCATTATCTTCCACCATGACCATTTGTGACTCGTGTTATGAGTTGTCAAAGTTTACCACACATGGTGACATTCTTTGGTCATGGTCAGTGACATATGCATACCTTGGTTGGTCATCGTGCATGGTTTTAATACCGTGCCTCAGCGTATTGTAGCTCCTTGTGCTTGTTATTTGATACTTGGTGTTCCGAAATCATTGTTTCGCCCTCTGACCATTTGTGACCCGTGTTATGAGTTTTCGACGCTGTGAAATCCGTTTGGTCATGGTTTGTGACGTATGCCTCTTTTGGATTGTCACTGTACATGGTTACCACGCCTGTCGTTACGTATTGAAGGTCTTTGTGCTTTCTTGTTGACAGCTGGTATTCCCAAACCATTGTTAGCACCCTCTGACTATCTGTGACTCTTGTTGTGAGTCGTAAATGTTGACCGCATGAAGTGAAATTCTTTGTTCATGGTCAGTGACATATGCATACTTTGGTTGATCACTGTGCATTGTAGCAGCACTGTGCCACTGCATATTGAAGGTATTTGTACGTGCTAGTCGATAACCATTATCTTCCACCCTGACCATTTGTGACTCGTGTTATGAGTTGTCAAAGTTTACCACGCTTAGTGAGATTATTTGGTCATGGTCAGTGACATATGCCTACTTTGGTTGGTCATCGTGCATGGTATCCACACCGTGCCACAACTTATTGAAGCTCCTTGTGCTTGCTATTGGGTACTTGGTGTTCCCAAACCAATTTTGTTTCCCCCTGATCATTTGTGACTTGTATTATGCGTTGTCAACGTTGACCACACACAGCGGATTTCTTTGGTCAAAGGCAGTACATATGCCTACTTTGGTCGGTCATTGTGCATGGTAGCCACACCGTGCTACTACTGTCTGAAGGTCGTTGTACTTGCTAGTTGAGAACTGATATTCCCATAGCATTGTTTCCTCCCCTGACCGTTTGTGACTAGTTTTATGGTTGGTCAACGTTGACCACCCATATTGAAATTTTCTGGTCATGGTCAGTTACATATGCCTAGTTTGGTTGTTTGGTGTGCATGTTAGCCACACCGTGCCTCTACGTATTGAAGTTATTTGTCCTTTCTAGTCCATGCATATGGTTCCCAAACCATTGTCTCTCCCTCTGACCATTCGTGACCCGTGTTATGAGTTGTCAATGTTTACCACGAACACTGGATTTCTTTGGTCATAGTCAGTGATGTATTCATCCTTTGGTTGGTCATTGTGTACACTAGCCACACCGTGCCTTTACTTGTTGAAGTTCTTTGTACTTGCTAGTTGACAACTAGTGTTCCCAACCCATTGTTTCCCACTCTGAACATTTGATAACCCCAAATTTTTCGCACCCCTCGTTATCTCCACGCAGACACGACTCTGCGCAGCCCGCGGATCCCACACTTCTTACTGCTATCACAGCTCTACTTGAACATATAGCGGAATCACTGGACCCTAACTCCCAGCTACGGGCAGTTCTGCAGACTGAAGGCCTGAACACCGGTGCACAAACTTCACTAATGAGTGATACTTCGCGGTCTACTCCTTGCCACACGGGAGCGGCTACCGCGTGGCCTCCACCTTCTCTCCGTGGAACCTTTGCTCCACGGACCTGTGCAAGCGGGTGCACCGCCGGCGGTTCACCTCACTCGGACTTTCGGTTCTTCACGCACGCAGCTTCTGCTGTCCGCGGACGGGAGTCCAAGGGTTACAGAAGGCACGGGGGCAGTGGGATAGTTAGCAACGGGAGCGGTGGAACATTTCTAGGTGAATTTGGCAGAGTACATAGAAAAGCATGCAAGACTGAATTGCATTTGTGCTACTACTACTGTGACCCCTTTCTACTTGGGACTCCGCACGGCGTGTCTACATGCCGTCGGTCTCATCCCTCTCATAGTAGCATTCTCTTACCCTACTTGGACTCCACGCAGTGCGGCTACGCACCGCGGGTCTCGTCCTCAGCAACCCACCCCCACACACACACATAGTATATCCTCTGCTGATCATCTTCATCCGCGGCTTGTGCACGCTGTTCTTTGTGGTCTTCCTTGAATCCTTGTCTTCCACGGTGCGTATCCAGGGGCTCCTCCGTGATTGATGCACGATTACTCATGCTGATTGGCTGTTTTCTCCCTTGATTGCTCGGCTTTTCCGCTGACCTATCTATACCTTGTCAGTGGTCGTGGATCTTGATGCGGCTTGTTTCTGTTCTCTTTGCATCGCGGATTTCCTACCACTGCTTCCCACCTCTTTCTTCCTTCGCCACCGGTGCTTGAGTTGGGGGGCGGGGGGAACGCCGCAGGTTATTGTGCTGACGAGCGGCGGCTCTTCTGTAGTCATCCTGGTCCTCATCGGCCCTGGACTCCGCGCTATCCATCGCTCAACCGCGTCCGCGGGAGGCAGCGTCCTACGTGCGGATCTCAGGGTTACCATGCTTCCTCCGCGGATTGACCTTCCCCACGTTGGGGGGAAGTGTGCTTGACAACATTTGTGACTCGTGTTATGAGTCTTCAATATTGACCACACGCTATGAAACTCGTTTGGTCATTGTTAGTGACATATGCCAACTTTGCTTTGTCACTGTACATAGTTACCACGCCGTGGCACTACATAATAAAGGTATTTGTGCTTTCTAGTGAATAGCTAGTGTTCCCAAACCATTGTTACCCCCCTTTGACTATCTGTGACTCGTGTTGTGAGTTGTCAACGCTGACCACATGAAGTGAAATTCATTGGTCATGGTCAGTGACATATGCATACTTTGGTTGGTCACTGTGCATCGTAGCCACGCTGTTCCACTACATATTGAAGGTATTTGTACTCGCTACTTGATAAGTAGTATCCATGAACAATTGTCTTCCACTATGAGCTGTCAAAGTTTACCACACTTAGTGACATCATTTGGTCATGGTCAGTGACATATGCCTACTTTGGTTGGTCATCGTGCATGGTATGCACACCGTGCCACAACTTGTTGAAGGTCCTTGTGCTTGCTAGTTGATACCTGATGTTCCCACGCCATTGTTTCCCCCTCTGACCATTTGTGATTCGTATTATGAGTTGTCAACGCTGTCCACATACACCGGATTTATTTGTTCAAAGACAGTGCATATGCCTACTTTGGTCAGTCATTGTGCATGGTAGCCACACCGTGCTTATACTGATTGGAGGTTGCTGTACTTCCTAGTTGAGAACTGATATTCCCAGACCATTGTTTCCCCCTCTAGTTGTGCCATGCTTGCGCTCCAGCTGCACCCTAGTTGCATCCTACTTATGCCCTAGTTGCGTCCTAGTTGCGCCCTAGTTGCGCCCTAGTTGCGCTCTGGTTGCACCCTACTTGCGTCCTAGTTGCGCCTTAGTTGCGCCCTAGTTGCGCTCAACTTGCACACTAGTTGTACCATAGTTGCACCCTAGTTGCGCCTTAGTTGCGCCCTAGTTGCACCCTAGTTGCGCTCTAGTTGCGCCCTACTTGCGCCCTACTTAAGCCCTAGTTACGTCCTAGTTGCGCCCTACTTGTGCCCTAGGTGGGTCCTAGTTGCGCCCTAGTTGCACCCTAGTTACGCCCTTCTTGCGCCCTTATTACACAAAACTTGCACCAAACTAGCGCCCTACTTGCGCCCTAGTTGCGCATCTGTTGGGCACTAGCTACGCCCTAGTTGCTCCCTGTTGCGTCCTAATTGCGCCCTAGTTGTGCCCTACTTGCGCCTTAGTTGCGCCCTAGTTGCACCCTAGTTGCGCCCAAGTCACGCCCTAGTCACGCCTTAGTTGCGCCCTAGTCGCGCCCTAGTCGCGGCCTAGTTGCGCCTTAGTTGTGCCCTAGTTGTACCCTAGTTGCACCCTAGTTGCGCCCTAGTTGCGCCCTAGTTGTGCCTTAGTTGCATCCTAGTTGCGCCCTAGTTGCGCCCTAGTTGCGCCCTAGTTGCACCCTATATGTGCCCTAGTTGCGCCCTACTTGCGCCCTACTTGCGCCCTAGTTGCGCCCTAGTTGCAGCCTAGTTGCGCACTAGTTGCGCCCTAGTTGCGCCCTAGTTGCTCCATAGTTGCGCCCTACTTGCGCCCTACTCTCGCACTAGTTCCGCCTCAGTTGGGCACTAGCTACACCCTAGTTGTACCCTAGTTGTGCCATAGCTGCGTCTTACTTGTGCCCTACTTGCGTCCTAGTTGCGCCTCAGTTGCGCCTTACTTGCGCCTTAGTTGCACCTTAGTTCCACCCTACTTGCGCCCAAATTGCGCCCTAGTTGTGCCCTAGTTGGACCCTAGTTGCGCCCTAATTGTGCCCTAGTTACGCCCTAGTTGCGCCCTAGTTGCGCCCTAGATGCGCCCTTGTTGCGCCCTTGTTGCGCCCTCGTTGTGCCCTCGTTGCGCCCTTGTTGCACCCTCGTTGCGCTGAAGTTGCGCCCTAATTGCACCCATGTTACGCCCTAGTTGTGCCCCACTTGTGCCGTACTTGCGCCCTACTTGCGCCCTAATTGCGTCCTACTTACGCCCTAGTTGCACCCTTGTTGCGCCCTAGTTGCATCATAGTTTTGCCCTAGTTGCGCCCTAGTTGCACCCTAGTTGCGCCCTAGTTGCACCCTAGTTGCGTCCTAGTTGCGCCCTAGTTGCGCCCTAGTTGCGCCCTAGTCGTGCCCTATTCGCACCCTAGTCACGCCCTAGTTGCGCCCTAGTTGCGTCCTAGTTGCGCTCTAGTTGTACCCTATGTGCGCCCTTATTGCACCCTACTTGCACCCTTCTGGCACCCTAGTTGTGCCTTAGTTGGGCACTAGCTACGCCCTAGTTATGCCATAGTTGCGCCATAGCTGCGTCCTACTTGTGCCCTACTTGCGCGCTAGTTGCGCCTTAGTTACACCTTAGTTACGCCCAACATGCACACTAGTTACATCCTAGTTCGCCCTAGTTGCGACCTAGTTGTGCTCTAGTTGTGCGATAGTTACACCCTAGTTACGCCCCGGTTACGCCCTAGTTGCGCCCTGGTTGCGCCCTAGTTGCGCCCTAGTTATGCCGTAGTTGTGACCTAGTTGCATCCTAGTTGTGTCCAAGTTATGCTCTAGTTGCACCCTAGTTGCACCCTAGTTCCGCCCTAGTTACACCCTAGTTGCACCCTAGTTTCCCCCTAGTTGTGCCCTAGTTGCGCCCTCGCTGCGTCCTCGTTGCGTCCTAGTTGCGCTCTCGTTGCGCCCTTGTTGCACCCTAGTTGCGTCCTAGTTGCGCTCTAGTTGCGCCCTAGTTGCGTCCTAGTTGCGCCCTAGTTATGCCCTAGTTGTGCTCTAGTTGCGTCCTAGTTGCGCCCTAGTTACGCCCTAGTTGCGCCCTAGTTGCGCCCCAGTTACGCCCTAGTTGCGCCCTTGTTGCGCCTTAGTTGTGCGCTAGTTGCACCCTACTTGCGCCCTACTTGTGCCCTAGTTGCGCCCTACTTGCACCCTAGTTGCGTCTTAGTTGTGCCCTAGTTGTGCCCTAGTTGCGCCTCAGTTGGGCACTAGGTACGGCCTAGTTGTACCCTACTTTCGCCCTAGTTGCGTCCTACTTGTGCCCTATTTGCGCCCTTCTTGCGCCGTAGTTGCGGCCTAGTTGCGCCCTAGTTGCGCCATAGTTGCGCCTTAGTTGCGCCCTAGTTGCGCCATAGTTGCGCCCTAGTTGCACCTTAGTTGCGCCCTAGTTGCGTCCTAGTTGCGCCCTAGTTGCACCATAGTTGTCCCCAGTTGCGCCCTAATTGCGTCCTAGTTGTGTCCTATTTGCGCCCTAGTTGAGCCCTAGTTGCGCCCAAGTCGCACCCTAGTCGCGTCCTAGTTGCACCCTAGTTGCACACTAGTTGCACCCTAGTTTCACCCTAGTTGCGCCCTAGTTGCGCCCTAGTTGTGCCCTGGTTTCAACCTAGTTGCCCCCTATTTGCGCCCTAGTTGCCCCCAGTTCCGCCCTAATTGCTCCCTAGTTGCGCCCTAGTTGCGCCCTAGTTGTGCCCTAGTTGCACCCTAGTAGCGCCCAAGTCGCGCCTTAGTCGCGCCCTAGTCGCGCCCTATTTGCGCCCTAGTTGCGCACTAGTTGCACCCTGGGTGCGCCCTAGTTGCGCCCTAGTTGCGCCCTATTTGTGCGCTAGTTGCGTCCTAGTTGCGCCCTAGTTGCACCCTAGTTGCGCCCTATTGTCCCCCTAGTTGCGCCCTAGTTGCACATGGGCACACTAGTTGCGCCCTATTTGCGCCCTACCTGCACCCTACTTGCACCATAGTCACGCACTAGTTGTGCCCTAGTTGCGTCATAGTTGCACCCTAGTTGCGCCCTAGTTGCACCCTCCTTACGCACTACTGGCGCCTACTTGCACCCTAGTTGCGCCTCAGTTGGGCACTAGCTACGCTCTAGTAGTCCCATAGTTGCGCCCTTAGTTGCGTCTTACTTACGTCCTAGTTGCGCCTTAGTTGCGCCTTAGTTGCGCCCAACTTGCAGACTAGTTGCACCCTACTTGCACCCTAGTTCCGCCCTAGTTGCGTCCTAGTTGCACCCTAGTTGCGCCCTAGTTGCGCCCTAGTTGCACCCCCATTGCGCCCTCGTTGCGCCCTAGTTGCACCCTAGTTGGGCCCTAGTTGCGCCTAGTTGCGCCCTAGTTCCGCCCTTGTTGTGCCTTAGTTGTGCCTTATTTGCGCCCTACTTTCCCCCTTCTCGCGCCCTAGTTGCGCCCTACTTGCACCCTAGTTGCGTCTTAGTTGCGCCCTAGTTTCGCCCTTCTTGCGCCCTCATTGCACCATATTTACACCATATTGGCGCCCTACTTGCGCCCTAGTTGCGCCTCACTTGGGCACTAGCTACGCCCCAATTGTAGCCTAGTTGCGCCCAAGTTGCATCTTACTTGCGCCCTACTTGCGCCCTAGTTGCACACTAGTTGCGCCCTACTTGCACCCTAGATGCGCCATAGTTGCACCCTAGTTGCACCCTAGTTGCGCCTTGTTTGCGCACAATTTGCAACCTACTTGCGCCCTACTTGCACCCTACTTGCGCCCTAGTTGCGCCTACGTTGGGGACTAGCTACGCCCTAGTTGTACCCTACTTGCGTCCTAGTTGTGTCCTACTTGTACCCTATTTGTTCCCTAGTTGCACCCTCGTTGTGCCCTTGTTGTGCTCTAGTTGCACCCTAGTTGCGCTCTAGTTGCGCCCTAGTTGCGTCCTAGTTGCGCCCTAGTTGCGCCCTAGTTGCGCTCTAGTTGTACCCTAGTTGTGCCCTTCTTGCGCCTTACTTGCGTCCTACTTGCGCCCTACTTGCACCCTAGTTGCGTCTTAGTTGCGCCCTAGTTGCGCCCAAGTTGCGCCTCAGTTGGGCACTAGCTACGCCCTAGTTGTACACTACTTGCGCCCGAATTGCGTCCTACTTGTACCCTATTTGCACCCTAGTTGCGCCTTAGTTGCGCCCTAGTTGCGCCTTGGTTGTGCCCTAGTTGTGCCCTAGTTGCATCCTAGTTCCGCCCTAGTTGCGCCCTAGCTGCGCCTTGGTTGCGCCCTAATTGGGCCCTAGTTGCGTCCTAGTTGCGCCCTAGCTGCTCCCAGTTGCGCCCTAATTGCGCCCTAGTTGCGTCCTAGTTGCGCCCTAGTTGCGCCCTAGTTGCGCCCAAGTCGCGCCCTAGTCGCGCCCTAGTCGCCCCGTAGTTGCGCCCTAGTTCGGCACTAGTTGCACCCTAGATGCGCCCTAGTTGCGCCCTAGTTGTGCCTTAGTTGTGCCCTAGTTGCAACCTAGTTGTGCCCTATTTGCGTCCCATATTCCCCCAGTTGCGCCCTAATTGCGCCCTAGTTGCGCCCTAGCTGCGCCCTAGTGGTGCCCTACTTGCGGCCTATTTCCGCCCAAGTTGCGCCATAGTCACGCCCTAGGCGCGTCCTAGTTTCGGCCTAGTTGTGCACTTGTTGCACCCTACTTGCGCCCTAGTTGCGCCCTAGTTGCGCCCTAGTTGTGCCCTAGTTGCATCCTAGTTGCGCCCTAGTTGCGCCCTAGTTTCCCCCTAGTTGCGCCCTAGTTACGCCCGGACGCCCTAGTTGCGCCCTAGTTGCGTCCTACTTGCACCCTAGTTGCACCCTAGTTACACACTAGTTGTGCCCTAGTTGCGTCCTAGATGCGCCCTCGTTGCGCCCTAGCTGCGCTCTACTTGCGCCCTACTGGCGCCTACTTGTGCCATAGTTGCGCCTCAGTTGGGTACTAGCTACGCCCTAGTTGTCCCCTAATTGCGCCCTTAGTTGCGTCTTACTTACGCCATAGCTGGGCCTTAGTTGCGCCCTAGTTGAGCCCAACTTGCAGACTAGTTGCACCCTAGTTGCGCCCTATTTGCGCCCTAGTTGCGCCCTAGTTGCACACTATTTGCGCCCTAGTTGCGCCCTTCTTGCGCCCTTATTGCACCCTACTTACACCCTATTGACGCCCTACTTGCGCCCTAGTTGCGCCTCAATTGGGCACTGGCTACGCCCTAATTATGCCCTAGTTGCGCCCTAGTTGCGTCTTACTTGCGCCCTACGTGCGCCCTCGTTGTACCATATTTGCGCCCTACTTGCACCCTAGTTGCGGCCTAGTTGCGTCCTAGTTGCGCCCTAGTTGCGCCCTAGTTGCGCCCTGGTTGTCACAAGTTACAACATACTGGTGCCCTACTTGCACCCTACTTGCGTCCTAGTTGCGCCTCAGTTGGGGACTAGCTACGCCCTAGTTGTACCCTAGTTGCACCCTAGTTGCTTCCTATTTGTACCCTAGTTTTGCCGTAGTTACGCCTAAGTTGCGCCCTAGTTATGCCCTTGTTGCGCCCTAGTTGCGCCCTAGTTGCGCCCTAGTTGCGCCCTAGTTGCGCCCTAGTTGCGCCCTAGTTGCGCACAAGTCGTGCCCTAGTCGCGCCCTAGTTGCGCCCTAGTTGCACCCTATTTGTGCCCTGGTTGCTTCCTAGTTATGCCATAGTTGCACCCTCGTTGCGCCCTAGTTGCGCCCTAGTTGTGCCATAGTTGCGTCCTAGTTGCGCCCTAGTTGCGCCCTAGTTTCCCCCTAGTTGCGCCCTAGTTACGCCCGGACGCCCTAGTTGCGCCCTAGTTGCGCCCTACTTGCACCCTAGTTGCACCCTAGTTATGCACTAGTTGTGCCCTAGTTGCGTCCTAGTTGCGCCCTCGTTGCGCCCTAGCTGCGCCCTACTCGCGCCCTACTGGCGCCTACTTGTGCCATAGTTGCACCTCAGTTGGGTACTAGCTACGCCTTAGTTGTCCCCTAGTTGCGCCCTTAGTTGCGTCTTACATACGCCATAGTTGGGCCTTAGTTGCGCCCTAGTTGAGCCCAAATTGCAGACTAGTTGCACCCAAGTTGCACCCTAATTGCAACCTAGTTGCGCCCTAGTTGCGCCCTAGTTGCGGCCTAGTTGCACCCTAGTTGCGCCCAAGTCGCGCCCTAGTCGCGCCCTAGTCGCGCCCTAGTTACGCCCTAGTTGCGTACTAGTTGCACCCTAGTTGCGCCCTAGTTGCGCCCTAGTTCGCTCTAGTTATGCCCTAGTTGCATCCTAGTTGCACCATAGTTGTGCCCTAGTTGCCCCCCTAGTTGCGCCCTTGTTGCGCCCGGGCGCCCTAGTTGCGCCCTAGCTGTGCCCTTCTTGCACCCTAGTTGCAACCTAGTTACGCACTAATTGCGTCCTAGTTGCGTCCTAGTTGCGCCCTAGTTGCGCCCTACTTGCGCCTTTCTGGCGCCTTCTTGCGCCCTAGTTGCGCCTCAGTTGGGCACTAGCTACGCCCTAGTTGTCTCGTAGTTGAGCCCTAGTTGCGTCCTACTTGCGCCCTTGTTGCGCCTTAGTTGCAACCTAGTTACGCCCAACTTGCACACTAGTTGCACCATAGTTGCGCCCTTGTTGCATCCTAGTTGCGCCCTTGTTACGTCCTAGTTGCGCCCTAGTTGCGCCCTCGTTGCGCCCTCGTTGAGCCCTAGTTGCGCCCTAGTTGCACCCTAGTTGCGCCCTAGTTCCGTCCTAGTTGCGCCCTTGTTATGCCCTAGTTGCGCCCTAGGTACGCCCTAGTTGCATCCTAGTTGTGCCCTAGTTACACCTTATTTGTGCTCTAGTTGTGCCCTACATGCATCCTACATACACCCTCGTTGCACCCTAGTTGTGGCCTTCTTGCACCATAGATGCGTCCTAGTTGCGCGCTAGTTGCACTCTTCTTGCGCCCTTGTTGCACCCTACTTACGCTCTATTGGCACCCTACTTGCACCCTAGTTGCGCCTCAGTTGGGCACTAGCTACGCCCTAGTTGTACCCGAGTTGCGCCCTAGTTGTGTCCTACTTGTGCCGTACTTGCCCCCTAGTTGTGCTTTTCCTGCGCCCTAGTTGTGCCTTAGTTGTGCCCTAGCTGCGCCCTGGTTGTGCATTAGTTGCACCCTAGTTGCGCCCTAGTTGCGCCCTAGTTACGCCCTAGTTGCACCCTAGTTGCGCCTCAGTTGCGCCCTTGTTGCACCCTAGTTGTACCCTACTTGCGCCCAAGTTGCACCCAACTTGCAAACAAGTTGCACCCTAGTTGCACCCTAGTTGCACCAAACTTACACCCTACTGGCGCCTTACTTGCGCCCCAGTTGCGCCTCAATTGGAAACTAGCTGCGCTCTAGTTGTGCCCTAGTTGCGTCCTAGATGCGTCTTACGTGCGCCCTACTTGCGTCCTAGTTGCACCATAGTTGCGCCATACTTGCACCACAATTGCGCCCTAGTTGTGCCCTAGTTGCGCCCTGAGTGCGCACCCTAGTTGCGCACAAGTTGCACCCTACTTGGGCCCTACTTGCACCCTACTTGTGTCCTAATTGCGCCTCAGTTGGGCTCTAGCTACGCCCTATTTGTACCCTTGTTGCGCCCTAGCTGCATCCTACATGTGCCCTACTTGCGCCCTAGTTGTGCCTTAGTTTCGCCCTAGGTGCGCCCTAGTTGCGCCCTAGTTGTGCCATATTTGTGCCCTAGTTGCGCCCTAGTTGCGCCCAAGTTGCGCCCTAGTTGCGCCCTAGTTGCCCCCAGTTGCGCCCTAATTGCGCCCTAGTTGCGCCCTATTTGCGCCTTAGTTGCGCCCTAGATGCGGCCTAGTTGCGCCCAAGTCGCGGCCTTGTCGCGCCCTGGTCGCGCCCTAGTCGCGCCCTAGATGCGCCCTAGTTGCACCTTAGTTGCGTCCTAGTTGCGCCCTAGTTGCGCCCTATTTGCACCCTAGTTGCGCCCTAGTTGTGCCCTAGTTGCGTCCTAGTTGCACCCTAGTTGCACCCTAGTTGCGCCCTAGTTGTGCCCTATATGTGCCCTAGTTGCGTCCTAGTTACGCCCTACTTGCGCCCTAGTTGCGCCCTAGTTGCGTCCTAGTTGCGCCCAAGTTGCGCCCTAGTTGCGCCCTACTCTCACCCAAGTTGCGCCTCAGTTGGGCACTAGCTACGCCCTACTTGTACCCTAGTTGCACCCTAACTGCGTCCTATTTGTGCCCTACTTGCGCCCTAGTTGCGCCTTAGTTGTGCCATAGTTGCGCCTTAGTACCGCCTTAGTTGTGCCCTAGTTGCGCCCAAGTTGCGCCCTAGTTGCGCCCTAGTTGCACCCGAGGTGCGCCGTAGTTGCGCCCTCGTTGCGCCCTAGTTGCGCCCTAGTTGCCCCCTTGTTACGCCCTAGTTGCGCCCTAGTTGCACCCTTATTGCGCCCATGTTATGTCCTTGTTGCGTCCTCATTGCGCCCTCGTTCCGCCCTCGTTGCGCTCAAGTTGCGCCCTAGTTGCGCCATTGTTACGCTCTAGTTATGTTCCGCTTGTGCCGATGTTGCGCCATACTTGCGCCCTACTTGCGCCCTACTTGCGCCCTAGTTGCACCCTTGTTGCGCCCTAGTTGCGTCCTAGTTACGTCCTAGTTGCGCCCTCGTTGTGCCCTAGTTGCACCCTAGTTGCACCCTACTTGCACCCTAGTTGCTCACTAAATGCGCCCTAGTTGCGCCCTAGTCGCCCTCTAGTCGTGCCCTAGTCACGCCCTAGTTGTGCCCTACTTGCGCCCTAGTTGCGCACTAGTTGCACCCTATTTGCGCCCTTATTGCACCCTACTTGCGCTCTACGGGCACCCGTCTTGCGCCCTAGTTGTGCATTAGTTGGACACTAGCTACACACTAGTTGTGCCATAGTTTCGCCCTAGTTACGTCCTACTTGTGCCCTACTTGCGCGCTAGTTGCGCCTTAGTTGCGCCTTAGTTGCGTCCAACTTGCACACTAGTTCCACCCTAGTTGCGCCCTAGTTGCGCCCTAGTTGTGCCCTAGTTGCGCCCTAGTTGCACCCTGGTTGCGCCCTGGTTGCGCCCTAGTTGCGCCCTAGTTGCACCAAAGTTGCGCCCTAGTTGCGCCCTAGTTACGACCTAGTTGCGTCCTAGTTGTGCCATAGTTGTGCCCTAGTTGCGCCGTAGTTGCACCCTAGTTGCGCCCTAATTGCTTACTAGTTGCCACCTAGTTGTACCCTAGTTGCGCCCTAGTTGCACCCTCGTTGCGCCCTCGTTGTGCCCTAGTTGGGCCCTCGTTGCACCCTCGTTGCGCCCTAGTTGCGCCCTAGTTGCGCCCTAGTTGCGCCCTAGTTACACCCTAATTGCGCCCTACTTGCGCCCTACTTGCGCCCTAGTTGCGCCCTACTTGCACCCTAGTTGCGTCTTAGTTGCACCCCTGTTGCGCCCTAGTTGTGCCTTCTTGCGCCCTTATTGCACCCTACTTACACCCTACTGGCGCCCTACTTGCGCCCTAGTTGCGCCTCAGTTGGGCACTAGCTACGCCCTACTTGTGCCCTAGTTGGGCCCTAGTTGCGTCTTACTTGCGCCCTACTTCTGCCCTACTTGCACTTTAGTTGCGCCCTACTTGCACCCTAGTTGCGCCCTAGTTGCATCCTATTTGCATCCTAGTTGCACCCTGGTTGCGCACAAGTTGCAACCTACTTGCGCCCTACTTGCACCATACTTGCGCCCTAGTTGCGCCTCAGTTGGGTACTAGCAACGCCCTAGTTGTACCCTAGTTGCGCCCTAGATGCGTCCTACTTGTGCCCTATTGGCGCCCTAGTTGCACCTTAGTTGCACCCTAGTTGCACCCTAGTTGCGCCCTAGTTGTGCCCTAGTTGCGCCCTAGTTGCGCCCTAGTTGCACCCTAGTTGCGCCCTAGTTGTGCCCTAGTTGCACCCTAGTTGCGCCCTAGTTGCGCCCTCATTGTGCCCTAGTTGCGCCCTAGTTGCGCCCTAGTTGCACCCTAGTTACGCCCAAGTCGCGCCCTAGTCGCGCCGTAGTCGTGCCCTAGTTGCGCCCTAGTTGCGCACTAGTTGCACCCTAGTTGCGCCCTAGTTGCGCCCTAGTTGCACCCTAGCTGTGTCCTAGTTGCGCCCTAGTTGCGCCCTAGTTGCGCCCTAGTTGCACCCTAGTTGCCCCCAATTGCACCCTTATTGTGCCGTTGTTGCCTCCTAGTTGCGTCCTAGTTGCGCCCTAGTTGCGCCAAAGTTGTGCCGTAGTGGCGCCCTAGTCGCGCCCTAGTTGCGCCCTACTTGCGCACTAGTTGCATCCTAGTTGCGCCCTAGTTGCGCCCTAGTTGCACCCTAGCTGTGTCCTAGTTGCGCCCTAGTTGCGCCCTAGTTGCGCCCTAGTTGCACCCTAGTTGCCCCCAATTGCACCCTTATTGTGCCGTTGTTGCCTCCTAGTTGCGTCCTAGTTGCGCCCTAGTTGCGCCGAAGTTGTGCCGTAGTGGCGCCCTAGTCGCGCCCTAGTTGCGCCCTACTTGCGCACTAGTTGCATCCTAGTTGCGCCCTAGTTGCGCCCTAGTTGCACCCCAGTTGTACCCTAGTTTCCCCCTAGTTGCGTCCTTATTGCGCCTAGTTGCACCCGGGCACCCTAGTTGCACCCTAGTTGCGCCCTACTTGCACCTTAGTTGCACCCTAGTTACGTACTAGTTGCGCCCTAGTTGCATCCTAGTTGCGCCCTGGTTGCGCCCTGGTTGCGCCCTACTTGCACCCTACTGGCGCCTACTTGCGCCCTAGTTGCGCCTCAGTTGGGCACTAGCTACACCCTAGTTGTCCCCTAGTTTCACCCTTAATTGCGTCCTACTTGTGCCCTAGTTACGCCTTAGTTGCGCCCTAGTTGCGCCCAACTTGCACATCAGTTGCATCCTAGTTGCGTCCTGGTTGCACCCTAGTTGCGCCCTAATTGCACCGTAGTTGTGCCCTAATTGCGCCGTAGTTGGTCCCTGGTTGCGCCCTCGTTGCACCCTAGTTACGCCCTAGTTGCGCCCTAGTTGCGTCCTAGTTGCGCTCTAGTTGCACCCTAGTTGCGCCCTTGTTGCGCCCTAGGTGGGCCCTAGTTGTGCCGTAGTTGCGCCCTAGTTGTGCCCTAGTTGCGCCTAGTTGCGCCCTAGTTTTACCCTTGTTGCGTCTTAGTTGTGCCCTAGTTGCACCCTTTTTGCACGCTAGTTGCGTCCTAGTTGCGCCCTACTTGCACCCTAGTTGCGTCTTAGTTGCGCCCTAGTTGCGCCCTAGTTGTGTCCTTCTTGCGCCCTTATTCCACCCTACTTACACCCTACTGGCGCCCTACTTGCGCCATAGTTGCGCCTCAGTAAGGTACTAGCTACGCCCTAATTGTGACATAGTCGCGCCCTAGTTGCGTCATACTTGCACCTTACTTGTGCCCTAGTTTCACCCTAGTTGCGCCCTTCTTGCACCCTAGTTGCATCCTAGTTGCGCCCTGGTTGCGCCCTAGTTGCGCACAAGGTACAACCTACTTGTTCCCGAATTGCACCCTACTTGCGCCCTAGTTGCGCCTCAGTTTGGGACTAGCTACGCCCTAGTTGTACGCTAGTTGTAACCTAGTTGCGTCCTACTTGTGCCCTATTTGTGCCCTGGTTGCGCCTTAGTTCGCCCTAGTTTTGCCCTAGTTGCGCCCTAGTTGTACCCTAGTTGCGCCCTAGTTGCGCCCTAGTTGTGTCCTAGTTGCGCCCTAGTTGCGCCCTAGTTGCGCCCTAGTTGCGCCCTAGTTGCCCCCAGTTGCGCCCTAATTGCACCCTAGTTGGGCCCTTGTTACGCCCTAGTTGCGCCCAAGTCGCGCCCTTGTCGCGCCCTAGTTGCGCCCTAGTTGTGCGCTAGTTGTGCCCTAATTACGCCCTAGTTGCGACCTAGTTGCGTCCTATTTGCCCCAAGTTTCGCCCAAATTGCGCCCTAGTTGCGCCCTAGTTGCGGCCTAGTTGCGCCCTAGTCGCGCCCTAGTTGCGGCCTATTTGCACCCTAGTTGCGCCCTAGTTGCACCCTACTTGCGCACTTATTACACCATACTTGCACCCTACTGGCACCCTACTTGCACCCTAGTTGTGCCTTAGTTGGGCACTAGCTACGCCCTAGTTGTGTCCTAGTTGCCCCCTAGTTCCGTCGTATTTACGCCCTACTTGCGCGCTACTTGCGCCTTTTGTTGCGCCATAGATGTGCCGAACTTGCGCACAAGTTGCACCCTAGTTGCGTCCTAGTTGCGTCCTGGCTGTGTCCTAGTTGCGCTCTAGTTGCGCCTTGGTTGCACCCTACTTGCGTCCTAGTTGCGCCCTAATTGCGCTCTAGTTGCGCTCTAGTTGCACCCTACTTGCGCCCAAGTTGCACCTTAGTTGCACCCTAGGTGCGCCCAACTTGCAAACTAGTTGCACCCTAGTTGCGCCCTGGTTGCGCCCTACTTGCGTCCTAGTTGCACCCTAGTTGTACCCTAGTTGTGCCCTCATTGCGCCCTCGTTGTGCCCTCACTGCGCACTCATTGAGCCCTAGTTGTTCCCTAGTTGAGCCCTAGTTGCGCCCTAGTTGCGCCCTAGTTGCGCCATAGTTGCACCCTAGTTACGCCCTAGTTGCGTCCTAGTTGCGCCCTAGTTGCGGCCTAGTTGCACCCTAGTTGCGCTCTAGTTGCAACCTAGTTGCGTCCTAGTTGTGCCCTAGTTGTGCCCTAGTTGCGCCCTAGTTGCACCCTAGTTGCGCCCTAGTTGCACCCTAGTTGCGCCCTAGTTGCACCCTCGTTGCGCCCTCGTTGTGCCCTAGTTGCACCCTCGTTGCACCCTCGTTGCGCCCTAGTTGCACCCTAGTTGCGCCCTAGTTGCACCCTATTTGCACCCTAATTGCGCCCTACTTGCGCCCTACTTGCGCCCTAGTTGCGCCCTAGTTGCACCCTAATTGCGTCTTAGTTGCACCCTAGTTGCGCCCTTGTTGCACCCTTTTTACACCCTTATTGCACCCTACTTACACCCTTCTGGCGCCCTACTTGCGCCCTAGTTGCGCCTCAATTGGGCACTAGCTACGCCCTACTTGTGCCCTAGCTGGGCCCTAGTTGCGTGTTACTTGCACCCTACTTCCGCCCTAGTTGCACTTCAGTTGCGCCCTACTTGCACCATAGTTGCGCCCTAGTTGCATCCTATTTGCATCCTAGTTGCGCCCTGGTTGCGCACAAGTTGCAACCTACTTGCGCCCTACTTGCACCATACTTGCGCCTTAGTTGCGCCTCAGTTGGGGACTAGCTACGCCCTAGTTGTACGCTAGTTGCGACCTAGTTGCGTCCTACTTGTGCCCTACTTGTGTCCTGGTTGTGCCTTAGTTGCGCCCTAGTTGCACCCTAGTTGCGCCCTAGTTGTACCCTAGTTGCGCCCTAGTTGCGCCCTAGTTGCGCCCTAGTTGCGCCGTAGTTGCGCCCTAGTTGCGCCCTAGTTGCGCCCTAGTTGCGCCCTATTTGCCCCCAGTTGCGCCCTAATTGCGCCCTAGTTGCGCCCTAGTTGCGCCCTAGTTGCGCCCTAGTTGCGCCCAAGTGGCGCCCTTGTCGCGCCCTAGTTGCACCCTAGTTGCGCCCTAGTTGTGCCCTAATTACGCCCTAGTTGCGCCCTATTTGCGTCCTTGTTGCCCCCAGTTACGCCCTAATTGCGCCCTAGTTGCGCCCTAGTTGCGCCCTAGTTGCGCCCTAGTCGCGCCCTAGTTGCGCCCTCTTTCACCCTAGTTGCGCCCTACTTGCACCCTACTTGCGCACTTATTACCGCATACTTGTGTCCTACTGGCACCCTACATGCACCCTAGTTGTGCCTTAGTTGGGCACTAGCTACGCCCTAGTTGTGCACTGGTTGTGCCCTAGTTGCGTCATATTTGCGCCCTACTTGCGCGGTAGTTGCGCCTTAGTTGCGCCATCACTGTGCTGAACTTGTGCACTAGTTGCACCCTAGTTGCGTCCTAGTTGCGCCCTGGCTGTGCCCTATTTGTGCTCTAGTTGTGTCCTGGTTGCACCCTACTTGCGTCCTAGTTGGGCCCTAGTTGCGCCCTAGTTGCGCTCTAGTTGCACCCTACTTGCGCCCAAGTTGCGCCTAAGTTGCAATCTAGTTGCGCCCAACTTGTAAACTAGTTGCACTCTTTTTGCGCCCTGGTTGCACCCTACTTGTGCCCTAGTTGCACCCTATTTGTATCCTAGTTGCGCCCTTGTTGCGCCCTCGTTGTGCCCTCGCTGCGCACTCATTACGCCCTAGTTGTGCCCTATTTGCGCCCTAGTTGCGCCCTAGTTACACCCTAGTTGCACCCTTGTTGCGCCCTAGTTGCGCCCCAGTTGCGCCCTAGTTGCGCCCTAGTTGTGCCCTAGTTGCACCCTAGTTGTATCCTAGTTGCGCCCTAGTTGCGCCCTAGTTGCGCCCTAGTTCCAGCCTACTTGCGCCCTAGTAGTGCCCTAGTTGCGCCTTACTTGTGTCCTATTTGTGCCATGCTTGCGCCCTACTTGCGCCCTACTTGCGCCCTAGTTGCGTCCTACTTGCGCCCTAGTTGCGTCATAGTTGCACCCTAGTTGCGCCCTAGTTGCGCCCTTCTTGCGCCCTCATTGCACCCTACTTACTCCCTACTGGTGCCCTACTTGCGCTCTTTTTCGCGCGTCAGTTTGGCACTAGCTACGCCCTAGTTGTGCCCTAGCTGCGCCCTAGTTGTGTCTTACTTGCGCCGTACTTGTGCCCTAGTTGCACCCTAGTTGCGCCCTACTTGCACCCTAGTTGCGCCCTAGTTGCGCCCTAGTTGCGCCCTAGTTCTGCCCTAATTGCGCCCTAGTTGCGCACTAGTTGCACCATACTTGCGCCCTACTTGCACCCTACTTGCGCCCTAGTTGCGCCTCAGTTGGGCACTAGCTACGCCCTAGTTGTACCCTAGTTGCGCCCTAGCTGTGTCCTACTTGTGCCCTACTTGCGTCCTAGTTGCGCCCTAGTTGACCCGAAACTTGGCATTCACGTCACGTTTCATGTTCCTGATTCAAATCCACCCACAGATTGTGTTTCCATTCACTCCCTAGGTAACTTATAGCATCGCCGTCTTTAATCTGTTGATTGCACTTTTTGCCAGGTCCATAGCCTATCTTGCTTCGATGCCAGTCCCAAACCCCGAACAAAAAGGATAGGTTAGGACAGGCTCCCTGCAGCCACATGTGACAGATAAAATATTGCCGCTCGTGTTCAGCACCTTTTGTCCACCGTTTTTCGTCCACCTTCTCCGCGTCTACTGTCCACCGTATTCGTGTCAGCTGTCCGGCATCTAGGGCGTCGACTGTCTAGCGTCTAGCGCGTCTACTGTCCAGCGTCTAGCGCGTCTATTGTCCAGCGTCTATCTTGTCTACTGTCCAGGGTCAGCAGTCTAGCCTCTATCATCCATCATCTACCTTCCATCCTCTTCCGTCCATCCTCTACCGTCAAGCGTCCACCATTTAACGGTTGACATAAGAAAAGAGAAAAGGGAGGAGATGACAGACCAGGTTTGCCGGCGAACCGTTTGCAGTTTGCAGGGCCTCAATAACAGCAAAAAAAGAGGGTTTTGAAGTCCGCTGCAGAAGAAAGGGCGACAGAAAATTTTGCTAAGTATCGGCGGGGGGGGGGGGGGGGGGGGGGGGGGGGGGGTGTCGGCCGACTTTGACACCAGGTCGAGGTCGACACGCCGATCCTCGACCCAGCACGCAGGGTCAAGAGTCGAGAGCAACATAGACTTACGCCCTACATGCGTTCTACTTGCGTCCTACTTGCGCCCTACTTGCGTCCTACTTGCGCTCTAGTTGCATCATAATTGCGCCCTAGTTGTACCATATTTGCGCCCTACTTGCGCCATAGTTGCGCCCTACTTCCGCCCTACTTGTGCCGTACTTGCGTCCTACTTGCGCCCTACTTGCGCCCTACTTACACCCTAGTGGCACCAGACTTGCGCCCTAGTTATGTCCAAGCTGTGCCTCAATTGGGCAGTAGCTATACTCCAGTTGCACCCTAGTTGCATCCTTGTTGTGCCCCTGTTGCGCCCTAGTTGCGCCCTACTTCCGCCCTAGTTACACCCTAGTTGCGCCGTAGTTGCGGCCTGCTTGCACCCTAGTTGCATCATAGTTGCGCCCTAGTTGCACCCTACTTGCGTCCTACTTGTGCCCTACTTGCGCCCTGGTTGCATCCTAGTTGCGCCCTACTTGCGGCCTACTTGCAACCTACTTGTGCCCTACTTGCGCCCTACGTGCGCCCTACTTGCGCCCTGGTTGCATCCTAGTTGCGCCCTACTTGCGGCCTACTTGCAACCTACTTGTGCCCTACTTGCGCCCTACGTGCGCCCTACTTGCGCCCTTGTTGTGCCCTAGTTGTGCCTTCGTTATGCCCTATTTGCGTCCTACTTGTGCCCTATTGCTCCCTAGTTGCGCCCTACTTGCGCCCTAGTTATGCCCTACTTGCGCCCTACTTGCGCCCTAGTTGTGCCTTCGTTATGCCCTATTTGCGTCCTACTTGTGCCCTATTGCTCCCTAGTTGCGCCCTACTTGCGCCCTAGTTATGCCCTACTTGCGCCCTACTTGCGCCCTAGTTGGGTTGCAGCTGGTCACTAGCTACACCCTAGTTGCGCCCTAGTTACACCCTATTTGTGCCTAATTGTGCCCTAGTTGCGCCCTACGCGTGCCCTAGTCGTGCCCTACTTGCGCCCTAGTTGAGCCCAAGTTGCGTCCTGGTTGCGTCTCAGTTCGGCACTAGCTACGCCCTAGTTGCACGCTAGTTGTATCCTAGTTGCACCCTATTTACATCCAAGTTGTGCCCTACTTGCGCCATACTTGCGCCCTACTTGCACCCTAGTTACGCCCTAGTTGCACCCCACTTGTGCCCTACTTGCGTCCTAGTTGCGCCCAAGTAGCCTTCTTGTTGTGCCCTACTTGAACCATACTTGCGCCCTACTTGCGTCCTCGTTACGCCCTAGTTGCGCCCTTGTTGCGGACGTAGCTCCCGAGCCTCCCCGTGCGAAATGCTGAACAGCCGCATGACCGCACACTGGCTGCACATGCCCACAGTGGACACCTTCTGCGCCAACACAGCTACCGCCCGCTAGGCCCAGCTCTCTTGCGCCTCGGCCGAGCAGCGGCGTGGGCCCTGAGCCGGGCAAATCCTAGCCAGTCGGGCAATGAAGACTCAAGACCGATCCCCCAGGCCGCCCAGGGTTTCCCACGCCAGGGGGGCGCAGAAAGTACCCACAACGTGGAGTCTCGCCATACTTGGCACACTTCGCCGCCTCGGCCGCCTCCTTCACCTTTCAGGTTCCGTGGCCCTCGCTTGGTGCACGTCCACTGCTGTGACGTCGAGCACACAAAATGTGCCAGTCTTCCGATCCTCCGGTGACAGGTCAGACCACAGCTCCCCCACGCCCCCCGGCAACGCCAGGATCCCCTCATGTTCCACCTGCACTGGCAGCCAGTGCTCCCTGCATATGTCGGCAAGCTCCTCGCAAATGGAATGGTGGACGTGTCAGAATAGTTTCCGTAAAACTGACAGGACTCCCACCAGTTGGAAAAGAAATTCTCACTAAACAGTTCAGCTCTGGCCTGAACAACCTCGGTCGACATACTACCCGTTGTCAATGCACTGACCGTTGTCAGCGCCTTAGCCAGTAAAACGGCTATCGGACCGAGTGATCCCCTAGTAAACGGTCACCCTGCACGCGCGTCCGGCTAGCACACGAGAAGCCATTGTTTATTTTGTCTTGCTCTGTTTTGTATATATATGGAGGATGTTTATTCCCTCTAGATAACCAGAACAACTCTATTCATCCCGGTCCCTTTGGTTCCGCGGCTTAGCCACCGTGTTCTCTCTCTGCTCGTATCTCGCTCCCATTGGCTTCTCCAATCACTGTCTCCTCACGACTATTTGCTTCGCCATCCTCAACCTTTCACTTCCACTGTCCTCCACATTCCTCTCTCACGTTCTCTCATCTGCGCTCTGTCTACCTTGGAGCTTCAGTTCCTCGCGTCCTCTCGCAACCCTGGAACTAACTTTTTGGGCCGGATCTCACCGCTCTGGTTCTGCCAGTTCCCTACAACACTTTTGCCTGGTTCCGTGCTTCTGCTTGCTTCTGCTCCTGCCGTCCTCACTCATTGCATTCTTCTGACATCGTATCAGAGCATCAGGCGACATCACTGGTGCATCGTGACCAGGTCGTTGCTCTGCCGGTACCATTGCATCCCTTCTTGAGTCTGCACTCCTCCGCCGCCGTCACCGCCACTTCGCGCCTCTCCCCTTCATCAGCAGCTGACATCAACAACACCTCTTGAAGAGCTCCTCGCGCTGAAGCTACGCCTCGTCATTCTAAGAAGTCCCTACGCCCATTCCGTGCCCGTGGCCAATAATTGGTGACCTGTCGTCAACAACAGCTGCCAACAGTTCCCGAGCCGCCGCCTACCGTCAACTTCCTCGAAGCTTCCTGCCGCTCGTCACCCGCTGCCTCTCATCTCATCAACCTCGCAAGCAACCCCGCCATTATCCTGTCTCTCATCATCCTCATCTACTCCATTATCGTCATCCACAACAGCTCCCTCACATCCATTGCCTCATGCCGCAATCTCGCACCGCCTCGTCAGACGCAGCAGTGTACCTCCCGCTGTCAAGACATCGGACACCACCAGTCTTCTTGCTACCATTTCCGAGCCAACTGGGAACAAGCCGTCACTGTCCTGACATCAGCGGACCAGTGCCTCTACTCGCTGCCTGACTTGCTCTCTTGCGAACCACCTTCCTCCAGCTAACAGGATATCGGACACCACCAGTCTTCCTGCCCAGCGAAGGGCCAGCTGGGGAACAAGCCGTCACTCTCCTGAAAGCAGATGAAGTGGTTGTCTCGCCCTGCCTCTCTGCCGCATCATCATCCAATTCTCCACTCACCATGATCTTTGCCTTCATCATCATCATCATCCCTCTCTCCTCGCATCATCCTCATCTACCGCCATGAGTGTTATGAGTTTTCAACGTTGACCACACACTGTGAAATCCGTTTGGTCATGATTTGTGACATATGCGTACTTTGGTTTGTCACTGTACATGACTACCACGCCGTGTCATTACGTACCGAAGGTCTTTGTATTTCTTGTTGACAGCCAGTGTTCCCAAACCATTGTTAGCCTCCTCTGACTATCTGTGACTCGTGTGGTGAGTTGTAAATATTGACAACATGAAGTTAAATTCTTTTTTCATGGTCAATGACATATGCATACGTTGGTTGGTCACTGTGCATTGTAGCCACATTGTGCCACTACATATTGAAGGTATTTGTACTTGCTAGTTGATAACTAGTATTCACTAACCATTATCTTCCACCCTGACCATTTTTGACTCGTGTTATGAGTTGTCAAAGTTTACCACACTTAGTGACATTATTTGGTCATGGTCTATGACATATGCCTATTTTGGTTGGTCATCGTGCATGGTATCCACACCTTGCCACGACGTATTGAAGCTCCTTGTGCTTGCTATTTGACACTTGCTGTTCCCAAACCATTGTTTCCGCCTCTGACCATTTGTGACTCGTATTATGAGTTGTAAACGTTGACCATACACAGCGGCTTTCTTTGGTCAAAGGCGGTACATATGCGTACGTTGGTTGGTCACTGTGCATAGTAGCCACACCGTGCTACTACTGAGTGAAGGTCGTTGTACTTGCTGGTTGGTATCGAGTATTCCAAAACCCTTGTCTCTCCCTTTGACAATTTGTGATGCATATTATAGGTTGTCAACGTTGACGACAAATAGTAAAATTATTTGGTCATGGTACGTGGCACATGCCTAATCTGGTTGGTAATTGTGCATTGTAGGCACACCGTTCCACTACTTTTTGAACGTCTTTGTATTTGCTAGTCAATAAATAGCAAAAGGTTTCTCCCTTTGACACCAGGCCAGTTTTTGTTGATTTGTTACGCGTAGGTGCCTTCAGTGGAATAATTCGTCCCACCCCCCTAGAGGGATGTTTCGTGGATGACCTGGAGGACAGAATTGCGATCGCATTATGACACCCCCCTACCCCCCATTACTTAGGCTCGAAGGTAGAGTTGAGGTATCACAATACAGCCATCCCCCCCCCTCCCCCAAGGTCGCGAGCCTATTCTATATTGCGCGTAGAAGGATTCAAACTCAGGACCTACCGCTCCAGAGTCTAACTCTAAAAGCACTAAGCCAACTCACATGGTGTTCATACAATGTACAAATTACTGTAAAAGGGTTCCTCTTGGTAAAGGGCATAAAATAAGGGGGTGTAAGAATAGAGGATAGTTTTCAAACGTAGAAATGATAATGACCTCAGTTTAATCATAAAGAATTGACGAAAACAGAATTCCAAATTTTGCATTTTCGAGCTTGAATAACCTCTCAACCATTGCTCGGATTGACCAGCTGCAAGAAGGAAAGTTGACTACACACAGTGAATATGTTTTTATCATTAAGTGACACAAGCATACCTTGGTTGGTCATTGTGCATGGTAGCCACACCGTGCCACCACTTATCAAAGGTCTTTGTACTTGCTAGTCGATACTGAGTATTTCGAAACCATTGTTTCTCCCTCTGCCCATTTATGACTTGTATTATGAGTTGTGAATGTTGACCACACACACTAAACTTCTTTGGTCATGAGCAGTGATGTATGCCTACTTGGGTAGGTCATTGTGCACGGTAGCCACACCGTGCCAATACATCCAAAAAAGCTTTGTACTTACTGAGAGATACATAGTGTTTTGAAACCATGTTTTTCCCCTCTGACCATTTCTGACTCATGTTATGGGTTGTGAACATTGACTACGCATATTGAAATTCTTTGGTCATGGTTAGTGACATATTCCTAATTTGGTTTGTCACAGTAGTGGTTACCATGCCGTGTCATTATGTATTGAATGTCTTTGTGCTTTCTAGGTGATAGTTAGTGTTCCCAAACCATTGTTACCCCCCTCTGACTATCAGTGACTCGTGTTGTGAGTTCTCAACGCTGACCACATGAAGTGAAATTCGTTGGTCATGGTCAGTGACATATGCATACTTTGGTCGGTCACCGTGCATGGTAGCCATGCTGTGCCACTACATATTGAAGGTATTTCTACTTGCTAGTCGATAACTAAAATTCACAAACCATTATCTTCCACCCTGACCATTTGTGTTTCGGGTTATGAGTTGTCAACGTTTATTTTGTCATGGTCAGTGACATATGCCTACTTTGGTTGGTCAACGTGCATGGTACCCACACTGTGCCACAACTTATTGAAGGTCCTTGTGCTTGCTATTTGATACCTGGTGTCCCCAAACCATTGTCTCCCCCTCTGACCATTTGTGACTCCTATTATGAGTTGTCAACGCTGACCACACACAGCGGACTTCTTTGGTCAAAGGAAGTACATATGCCTACTTTGGCCGGTCATTGTGCATGGTAGCTACACCGTGCTTATACTGATTGAAGGTCGCTGTACTTGCTAGTTGATAACTGATATTAACAGACCATTGTTTCTCCCTCTGACCGTTTGTGACTCGTGTTATGGTTGCTGAATGTTGACCATCCATCTTGAAATTCTTTCATCATGGTCGGTGACATATGCCTAGTTTGATTGTTTGGTGTGCGTAGTAGCCACACCGTGGCACTAGGTATTGAAGTTATTTTTCCTTTCTAGTCGATACATATGGTTCCCAAACCATTGTCTCTCCCTCTGACCATTTGTGACTCGTGTTATGAGTTGTCGATTTGACCATACATTGTGGACTTCTTCGATCATAGTCAGTGACGTGTGCATCTTTTGGTTGGTCACTGTGCACGCTAGCCACACCGCGCCACTACTTGTTGAAAATCTGTCTACTTGCTAGTTGATAACTAGTGTTCCCAACCCATGGTTTCCCCCACTGACCATTTGTGATGCGTGTTATGAGTTTTCAACGTTGACCACACACTGTGAAGTCCGTTTGGTCATGGTTTATGACATATGCCTACTTTAGGTTGTCACTGTACATGGTTACCACGCCGTGTTATTACGCATCGAAGGTCTTTGTGCTTTCTTGTTGACAGCTAGTGTTCTGAAACCATTGTTAGCCCCCTCTCACTATCTATGACTCGTGTTGTGAGTTGTAAATGTTGACCACATGAAGTGAAATATTTTGTTCATGATCAGTGACAAATGCATACTTTGGTTGGTTACTGTGCAATAAGGCCACACTGTGCCACTCCATATTGAAGGTATTTGTACTTGCTAGTCGATGACTAGTATTTACAACCCATTATCTTCCACCCTGACCACTCGTGTCTCGTGTTATGAGTTGTCAAAGTTAACCACACTTAGTGACTTTCTTTGGTCATGGTCAGTGACAGATGCCTTCTTTGGAGGGTCACCGTGCATGGTATCCACACCGTGCCACAACGTTTTGAAGCTCCTTGTGCTTGCTATTTGATACTTGGTGTTCGCAAACCATTGAGTCCCCCTCTGACCATTTGTGACTCGTATTATTGGTTGTCAACGTTGACCACGCACATCGGATTTCTTTGGTCAAAGGCAGTATATATGCCTTCTTTGGTCGGTCATTCTACATGGTAGCCACACCGTGCTACTGCTGACTGAAGGTTGTTGTACTTGCTAGTTGAGAACTGATATTCCTATAGCATTGTTTCCTCCCCTGACTGTTTGTGACTCGTGTTATGCTTGGTCAACGTTGACCATCCAAATTGAAATTCTCTGTTCATGGTCAGTGACATGTGCCTAGTTTAGTTGTTTGGTGTGCATATTAGCCACAACGTGCCACTATGTATTGGAGTTATTTGTCCTTTGTAGTTCATGCATAGGGTTCCCAAACCATTGCTTCTCCCTCTGACCATTTGTGACTCCTGTTATGAGTTGTCAATGTTGACCACGCATACTGGATTTCTTCGGTCATATTCAGTGACATATTCATCCTTTGGTTGGTCACTGTGCACGTTAGCCACACCGTGCCACTACTTGTTGATAATCTTTATACCCGCTAGTTGATAACTAGTGTTCCCAACCCATGCTTTCCCCCACTGAGCATTTGTGACTCGTGTTATGAGTTTTCAACGTTGACCACACACTGTGAAATCCGTTTGGTCATGGTTAGTGACATGTGCCTACTTTTTTTTATCACTGTACATGGTTACCACGCCGTGTCACTACGTATTGAATGTCTCTGTGGTTTCTTGTTTATAGCCAGAGTTCCCAAACCATTGTTACCCCCTCTGACTATCTGTGACTCGAGTTGTGAGTTGTTAACATTGACCACATGAAGTGAAGTTCTTTGTTCATGGTCAGTGACATATGCGTACTTTGGTTCGTCACTGTGTATTGTAGCCACAATGTGCCACTACATATTGAAGGTATTTGTACTTGCTAGCCAATAACTAGTATTCACAAACCACTGTCTTCCACCCTGACAAATTTTGACTCGTCGTATGAGTTGTCAAAGTTTAACACACATGGTGACATTCTTTGGTCATGGTCAGTGACATGCATACCTTGGTTGGTTATCATGCATGGTATCCACACTGTGCCACAACGTATTGTACCTCCTTGTGCTTGCTATTTGATACTTGGTGTTCCCACACCATTGTTTCCCCAACTGACCAGTTGTGACTCATATTATGAGTTGTCGACGTTGACCAGACACAACGGATTTCTTTCGTCAAAGGAAGTACATATTCCTAATTTGGTCGGTCATTGTGCATGGTAGCCACACCGTGCTACTACTGACAGAAGGTTATTTTACTTGCTAGTTGAGAACTGATATTCACAAACCATTGTTTCCCCCTCTTACTGTTTGTGACTCGTGTTATGGTTGGTGAATGTTGACCACCCATATTGAAATTCTTTCATCATGGTCAGTGACATATGCCTAGTTTGGTTGTTTGGTGTGCATAGTAGCCACACCGTGCCACTACGTATTGAATTTCCTTCTCCTTTCTAGTCGATACATAGGGTTCCCAAACCACTGTCTCTCACTCTGACCATTTGTGACTCGTGTTATGGTTGGTGAATGTTGACCACCCATATTGAAATTCTTTCATCATGGTCAGTGACATATGCCTAGTTTGGTTGTTTGGTGTGCATAGTAGCCACACCGTGCCACTACGTATTGAATTTCCTTCTCCTTTCTAGTCGATACATAGGGTTCCCAAACCACTGTCTCTCACTCTGACCATTTGTGACTCGTGTAATGAGTTGTCAATGTTGACCATACATAGTGGACTTCTTCGGTCATAGTCAGTGACGTGTGCATCCTTTGGTTGGTCACTGTGCACACTAGCCACACCGTGCCACTTCTTGTTGAAATATTTCTACTTGCTAGTTGATAACCAGTGTTCCCAACCCATGGTTTCCCCCACTGACCATTTGTGACTTGTGTTATGAGTTTTCAACGTTGACCACACACTGCGAAATCCGTTTGGTCATGGTTTGTGACATATGCCTACTTTGGTTTGTCATTGTACATGGTTTCCACGCCGTGTCATTACGTATCGAAGGTCTTTGTGCTTTCTTGTTGACAGCTAGTTTCCAAACCATTGTTCGCCCCCCCCCCCTGACTAAATGTGGCTCGTGTTTGAGTTGTAAATGTTGACCACATGAAGTGAAATTTTTTGTTCATGGTCAGTGACATATGCATACTTTGGTTGTAGCCACACTGTGCCACTACATATTGAAGGTTTTTGTACTTGCTAGTCGATAACTAGTATTCACAAACCATCCTCTTCCACCCTGACCATTTGTGACTCGTGTTATGAGTTGTTAAAGTTTACCACACTTAGTGACATTATTTGGTCATGGTCAATGTCATATGCCTACTTTGGTTGGTCATCGTGCATGGTGTCCACACCGTGCCACAACGTATTGAAGCTCGTTGTGCTTGCTATTTGATACTTGGTGTTCCCCGACCATTGTTTCCCCCTCTGACCATGTGTGACTCCTACTATGAGTTGTCAACGTTGACCACACACAGCGGATTTCTTTGGTCAAAGGCAGTACATATGCCTGCTTTGGTCGGTCATTGTGCATGATAGCAACACCGTGCTACTACTGACTGAAGGTCGTTGTACTTGCTAGTTGAGAACTGATATTCCCATGGCAATGTTTCATCTTCTGACCGATATGAATCGTGTTATGGTTGGTCAACGTTGACCACCCATATTGAAATTCTCTGGTCATGATCAGTGACGAATACCTAGTTTGGTTGTTTGGTGTGCATATTAGCCACACCGTGCCACTGCGTATTGAAGGTCTTTTCCCTTTATAGTCAATACATAGGGTTCCCAAATCATTGTCTTCCCCTCTGACCATTTTTGACTCGTGTTATGAGTTGTCAATGTTGACCACAAATAGTGGACTTCTTCGATCATAGTCAGTGACGTATGCATCCTTTTGGTTCGTCACTGTGCACGCTAGCCATACCGTGCCACTACTTGTTGAAGGTCTTTGTACTTGCCAGTTGATAACTAGTGTTCCCAACCCATTGTTTCACCCTCTGACCATTTGTGACTCGTGTTATGCGTTCTCAACGTTGACTACACACTGTGAAATACGTTTGGTCATGTTTAGTGACATACGCCTACTTTGGTGAGTCAATGTACATCGTTACCATGCTGTGTCACTACGTATCGAAGGTCTCTGTGCTTTCTAGTTGAAAGCTAGTGTTCCCAAACCATTGTTACCCCCTCTGGATATCTGTGACTCGTGTTGTGAGTTGTCAACATTGACCACATTAAGTGAAATTCTTTGGTCATGGTCAGAGAAATAAGCATACTTTGGTTGGTCACTGTGCATTGTAGCCACACTGTGCCACTGCATATTGAAGGTATTTGTACTTGCTAGTCAATAACTACTTTTTCGAAACCATTATCTTCCACTCTAACCATTTGCGACTCGTGTTATGAGTTCTCAAAGTTTACCACACATGGTTACATTCATTGGTCATGGTCAGTGACATATGCATACCTTGGTTGGTCATCGTGCATGGTATCCACACCATGCCACAACGTATTGAAGGTCATTGTGCTTGCTAGTTGGTACCTGGTGATCCCAAACAATTGATTCCCCTCTGACTATTTGTGACTCGTATTATGAGTTGTCAACGTTGACCACACACAGCGGATTTCTTTGGTCAAATGAAGTACATATGCATACTTTGGTCGGTCATTGTGCATGGTAGCCACACCGTGCTACTACTGGTTGAAGGGAGTTGTACTTGCTAGTTGAGAACTCATATTCCCGGACCATTGTTTCCCCCTCTGACCGTTTGTGACTCGTGCTATGGTTGATGAACGTTGACCACCCATACTGAAATTCTTTGGTCATGGTCAGTGACATATGCCTAGTTTGGTTGTTTGTTGTGCATAGAAGCCACACCTTGCCACTACGTATTGGAGTTATTTGTCCTTTCTAGTCCATGCATAGGGTTCCAAAACCATTCTATCTCCCTCTGACCATTTGTGACTCGTGTTGTGAGTTGTCAATGTTGACCACGCATACTGGATTTCTTCGGTCAAAGTCAGTGACGTATTCATCCTTTGGTTGGTCACTGTGCACGCTAGCCAAACCGTGCCACTGCTTGATGAATTTCTTCGTACTAGCTAGTTGACAACTAGTGTTCCCAACCCATTGTTTCCCCCTCTGCCTATTTGTGACTCTTGTTATGAGTTTTCAATATTGACCACACACTATGAAATTTGTTTGGTCATGGTTAGTGACATATGCCTACTTTGGTTTGTCACTGTACATGGTTACCACACGGTGTCACTACACATTAAAAATATTTGTGCTTCCTGGTTAATAACTAGTGTTCCCAAACCATTGCTCCCCCCCTTTGACTATCTGTGACTCGTGTTGTGAGTTGTCAATGGTGACCAGATTAAGTGAAATTCGTTGGTCATCGTAAGTGACATATGCATACTTTGGTTGGTCACTGTGCATGGTAGCCACGCTGTGCCACTACATATTGAATGTACTTGTACTTGCTACTCGATAACTAGTATTCATGAACCATTGTCTTCCACTCTGACCATTTTTTACTTGTGTTATGAGCTGTGAATGTTTACCACACTTACGGACATTATTTGGTCATGGTCAGTGACATATGCCTACTTTGGTTGGTCATCGTTCATGGTATCCACACTGTTACACAACTTGTTGAAGGTCCTTGTGCTTGCTAGTTGATACGTGATGTTCCCAGTCCATCGTTTCCCCCTCGGAGCATTTGTGATCCGTATTAGGAGCTGTCAACGCTGTCAACACACAGAGGCTTTCTTTGGACAAAGGCAGTACGTATGCCTACTTTGGTCGGTCATTGTGCATGGTAGTCAAACCGTGCGTATACTGATTGAAGGTCCCTGTACTTACTAGTTGAGAACTGATATTCCCAGACCATTGCTTCCCCCTCTGACCATTTGTAACTCTTGTTATGGTTGGTGAATGTTGACCACCCATATTGAAATTCTTTGGTCATGCTCAGTGACATATGCCTACTTTGGTTGTATGGTGTGCATGGTAGCCACACCGTGCCACTACGTATTGAAGTTATTTGTCCTTTGTAGTCGATACATATGGTTCCAAAACCATTGTCTCTCCCTCTGAAAATTTGTGACTCGTGTTATGAGTTGTCAATGTTGACCACGCATAGTGGACTTCGTCGGTCATATTCAGTGACACATGCGTCCTTTGGTTGGTCACTGTGCACGCTAGCCACACCGTGCCACAACTTGTTGAAAATCTTTCTACACGCTAGTTGATAACTAGTGTTCCCAACCCATGCTTTCCCCTACTGACCATTTGTGACTCGTGTTATGAGTTTTCAATATTGACCCCACATAGTGAAATCCGTTTGGTCATGGTTAGTGACATATGCCTAGTTTTGTTTGTCACTGTACATGGTTACCACACCGTGTCACTACGTAATGAAGGTCTCTGTGCTTTCTTGTTGATAGCTAGTGTTCCCAAACCATTGTTACCCCCACTGAATATCCGTGACTCGTGTTGTGAGTTGTCAACATTGACCACATGAAGTGAAAATCTTTCTTCATGATCAGTGACATATGCGTACTTTGGTTGGTCACTGTGCATTGTAGCCACACTGTGCCACTACATACTGAAGGTATTTGTACTTGCTAGTCGATAACTAGTATTCACAAACCATTTTCTTCCACCCTGACCATTTGTAACTCGTGTTATGAGTCGTGAAAGTTTACCACACATGGTGACATTCTTTGGTCATGGTCAGTAACATATGCATACATTGGTTGGTCATCGTGCATGGTATCCACACCGTGCCACAACGTATTGAAACTCCTTGTGCTTGCTATTTGATACTTGGTGTTCCCAAACCATTGTTTCCCCCTCTGACCATTTTTGACTCGTATTATGAGTTGTCGACGTTGACCAGAAGTGGATTTCTTTTGTCAAAGGCAGTGCATATGCCTACTTTGGTCGGTCATTATTCATGGTAGCCACACCGTGCTACTATAGACAGAAGGTCGCTGTACTCGCTATTTGAGAACTGATATCCCCAACTGTATGTGGAGCGAGCGGATCATCCGGAGCGCGATCGTGGTATGTGTGGCACCGGTATCCACGATGGCCACGAACTTGCATCCATATATCCACACGTAACACCATGCCACGTGGACCTCGGATGGTGCGGATGGTCCAGGGATGAGTGCCGCTGGGGACCAGGTACGGGAGGAACGTGCGGCGGCATCACGCGCGCTCGAGTGAGTAAGGAGGATGCATCTGGATAGCAGGTGGGTACCGATCATGCTTTTGCACGTGCACGAGAGGCGGACGCCAAGAGAAGAAAGGGATGGATTGTGAGTTGTGAAGAGGGCTCGGAGACTCTTCGCGGACTCAGAGGAGTGAAGAAGGAAATCGACCAAGGAGAGGGAATGGCGGTTGTCGAGGAGTGGGGTTGCGGTGACATGAGGAGTCGGCGGGTTGCGGGTGGTGTCGGTCTGTGGTGTAGTGGTGGTCGGTCGTGAGGTTCGTGAATGTGCATGTCGTTGGGGAAGATGGGGGGCGATTTCCTCGAGCGTCCATCCGTGGATCGCGGGGTCGTAGCGTCGGGCAAGCTGGAGCCCAGATGTAGAGAGGGCCGGTATGGTCTCCGTGGGTGCTTCCTCCGTGGTGGGGTCAAGTTCACTCAGAAGTTGCAAGGCAACCTCCTAATCATCCTCATCAAATTCTCGTGCCACTCCCTCCCATTGCGCTTCAATGTCTGTTGGCAATGCCAGGATATCCGGGGGCTGTTCCGCGGCATCCGGTGGTGCCTGGGCAGGTTCTGGCCAGTCATGACGTGGAAGTCGGCTTAGAGCGTCCGCGTTGCGGTTGGCAACCGCAGGCTGGTACTTGATCTTCATGTTGTACCCTTGCAGGAGGAGTGCCCACTTGGCTAGGATGTCCTCATGGTTTTGGGTGGTGAGGAGCCATTGGAGAGCTTGATGGTCCGAAAAGACCGTGAATGGCTTGCCATTTTTTATGTAGTCGTGGAAGTGTTGGAGTGCCCATAGAACAGCCAGCCACTCGCCTTTCACCGGTGGGTACTTCCGCTCTCCTTCAGTGAGGGCGCGACTGGCGTACGCAATGACCTTCTGAGTTGGTTCCTGCACTGTCTGAGAGAGGATAGCGCCCAGCCCGTCCCGCGACCAGTCAGTAGTGATGGAGAATGGAAGGTTGAAGTCGGGGAACTCGAGCATGGGTGCTGTGACCAGGCGATGCTTGATCTCCGTCCAGGCATCCGCGCATTCTGGTGTCCAATCAAACGGCACATCCTGGTGCGTCAAGTCCTGGAGTGGCTTGATGATACGCGCGTGGTCGCGGAAAAATTTGCGGTAGAAGGAGACAAAGCCCAGGAAGATCTTGATTTGTCCCGTGGAGGTGGGCTGACACCATTCCTGCACTGCCGCGATCTTCTCAGGATCGGTTTTAATGCAGTCCGCGCTCATTACGAAGCCGAGGAACTCCATTTCCGCAGCTCCAATGGAACACTTGGCTGCCTTGAGCTTGAGGTTAGCTCTGCGGAGGGTAGCAAACATGGCGGCCAGGGAGGAGAACAGCTCTTCAAAGCTGTGGGCCGCAACCATGATGTCGTCGATGTAGCAGCTGACATTGGGGATGCCGCGGAGGGTGGAGTCCATGACTCGCTGGAACGTCGCACTGGCATTGCGGAGTCCAAAGGGCATGCGTGTAAACGCGTAGAGACCTTCTGGCGTCACGAATGCCGTATTGGCAATGGAGTCTGGGTGCATGGGGATGGCATGGAAGGCAGCCTTGACGTAAAGCTTTGCGAACCATCCGCGACCCTATTGCCGCTCTTGTATGTCGACAATCAGGGGCATGGGGTACGCACCTTCCTCGGTCACTTGGTTGAGGTCGCAGAAGTCGACGCATAATCGCTTGGATCCATCCGGTTTCCCCACGATGACTAGGTTGGCACGCCAGGGGCTGACGATAGGGACGATCACCCCTTGCGCCTTCAGTTCCGCGAGCCCCTCTGTGATGATCTTCTCTTGATCAGGGAGGATGCGCCGCACCTTTTGTTTTGTGGGCGCGGAATCTCCCGTGGAGATGACGTGGAACGCTTCCACGGCCCCCAAGTCAACTACAGATCTAGCAAAGATGTCTGCAAACGAGTCCAGTAGGCCACAGAAGTCTTGCCGTTGTGTGGGTGATAGTCGTGAATGGAGCATGTGATCCCATTTTGGTGGTGGTGGTGGCGTTGCCTCGCGGAGTGGGTAGAACTCCTCTTCCTCCTCTAGTGGGAGGCCAGTTCCAAACACTCGCTATCCCCTGTTCCACAATCCCAGGAGGTTGGCCAGTACTCCAAGCTCAGTGGACTCTTCCGCGCGGTCCTGCCAGTCGTCGGTTGAGATGTGTTCCACGGTAGGTATCTCCGCTGAGAGGGGTTGGAGCCTATCTGAGTGGGCGTGGGAGTCCTCGGCTGCGGCATCCAAGAGGGAAAAGGATTCACCGCCGGTAACAGGTATCGCCACCCTGTCGCCAATGGTCATGGGGCAGTATGCTTCTTCCCCAGACGCGGAGCTCAATTGCATGATCCACAAGGAGAAGAGAAGGTTGGCCCACCGTGGTACCAAGTAGTCCATACCCAGGAGCACGTCATACGTCCGTGCTCGCGTAACTTGGACGTTCACATGCTCATGAAGGGATCCCACCTGCATGGGAAGGCCTTGAACTTCCCCCTCTCCATAGTCCATTCTGCCCGCCGAGTTGGTGAAGAGGCGGCGTGTTGGGAGGGTGCGGTCCGCCCATCCAACCACTAGGAGGACGCGGAACGCCACGGTGGTGTGAGTGGCTCCCGTGTCGATAATGGCCACGAACTTCCTTCCACAGATCCAAATCACACAGCAGGCAACTTCGTACTGGTTGTCGTCCCGTCGCGGTGGTTTGAAGGGCTGTGGTGTCCATCCCCATTCCCCTTCCGTGAGGCTCAGTGCCAACGATTTCTCGGGTAGCGCATGGCGAGTGTTTAGCGTGCCGGGTGTGGTCGTGACACTGTTGAGGGATATGCCCACCGCTCGGAGGCGTTGATTGGCCCTAGCAAACTCTTCCTTCAGACGCGGTACAATCTCGGGGTGAATGCGGAGGAACTCGAAAAAATTGACCTCTGCAATGGGGGTGGTAAAGAGGCGCTGGATAGGGTTGGTACTCTTCTCCGTGATCGCGGGAACCATGTTGGGCGTCTGTGAGGGTGGAGTCGGTTGCTTCTCGACCGGGAGATGTGGTTTCACCTGTCGTTTCTTCTCTAGCACGACGGTGCGGTTGACGACTGCCTCCTGGAATCGTTCCTCCGCTGCCTCTGCCTTGTGCCTCAGGTCCTCTTGTACCATGACTGCCTCCTGCACGCTCCATCCGCGCAGGCCCAGTTTCTGGACTTGTGCGATGAGACTCATCTCTTCTGTAGTGGGAGGCATCTCTGTGGTCTCAACCTCCGCCATCGGTAGTCCCAATTTGACATTGCGGGCTCCGCTCGCAGGGTTCGCGGATGGCGGTGGGTTGGGCAGAATGCCCTACCCGCCCGGGGCAGCTTGGGGTGGATGATCCGGTGCCTATCGTCCACCTTGCGCCTGCTGCTGCTGCTGCTACGGACCTGGCCACGCCTGATGGTAATACTGCTGCCACTGCTGCACCATGGGATCGTGGGCAGGCGGCTCGGGGCGCGAAGCTGCCTGTCGCTTGCGAGGGCAGTCTCGCGCGATGTGTTCCAGGCTCCGGCACGTGTAGCAAGCTTTTGGCTTTTGCTGCTGCGGAGGAGGTGCGGGTGAAGGTAAGGGTGTATGGGTATCGCTGCCCTGGTATTGTCGGGTGGACCGCTGCCTGGTGAAGATAGCTATGGTGTCCAGCACTGCATCTTGGAGGGACAGATAGCGGTCAACAATCATGAGACTGCTGATCTCATCCGGAAGTGTGCGGATGAGGTTTTGCAGCAAAACCCACAGCGCCAGACCTTCCCCCTGCGGACTCTTATCCACTGAGGCCCAGGTCAGAAACTGATCCAGAAATCGGCGGATGTCATCGTCCTTGCGCATGACCTCCTTCTCAATCTTCCAAAGTGCTTCCTCTTTTGTCAAGTGTTTAAATCGCTCGATGAGGGCGTTGCCAAAGTCCTCGAAAGATGGGAAAGGTGCTCGTGCGTTGTACCAATCCGCTGCCGCTCCTTGGAGATGAAGTTCCGCGGTAGCGAGACATAGGTCAGGCAGAATCCGGCCGATGCTAGCGTAGAGGGTGATTTGTTTAAGCCAGACCCAGGGGTCTTCCTCCGGGGCACCCTTGAAGGAATCTAGCCGGGGAATGTTGGCGGGCTCGGAGCGGATGTATTGCAACTGCGGGACAGTGTTTTGATTAGTTGTCAACGCATTCACAGCATGTGGCGGGGGAGGGTTGGCAGGTGGAGCCGCAGAGTATCCACTCGGAGGGGTCGGCATCTAAAGTTGCCCCGCGGACATAGGAAGATTTGCTTGCGTGGATGGGAGAGGCATGTGCCAGGGAGAGGGAGCGGGTATGGAGGCTGTATAGGGTGTGGAGAAGAATGCTGTCCCAGGCAGCAGAATCAGAGTCCCCTGTGCCGGTGGCACCGTTGTTTGGGGTACCCAGTATGTTTGAGCATGCGGGACCGCAGCCGCAGGGTGAAGAGGACTGGCTAGTCCAGTGTTGGTGGTCAGGTGCGGATTCCCTTGTAGCTGCTGTGGGGGCAGGTATGGATGGTTCTGTGCAGTTGGTTGTGATGTTGGCAGCGAAGCCTGATGAACCGCCCCGACTGGCATTGCGGCCATCAACTGCTGATGGTGGGGCTGCTGATACGCAGGTTGCGGAAGCATGTTGGGGACAAGCGTGTGCGGCATCGTTCCAACCGACACTGGACTCATCTGCTGCTGCGTCTGGGACGTCCATAGTGCTGGTGTGGCCGTTGGAGGATGCGTTATAGTTGTCGGCTGTGCTCCACCCCCGATCGTCTGCTGCTGATGACTCGTTGGCTGGGTCCCGTTTAGTGGAGGGAGGGCCGAAGTCCCTTGGTGGGTGCCTCCGGGCTGGGACATCTGCTGTGGCAGCTACGTGACTGCAGAGGGCCCTACCATTGCCCTTGCTTGCATTGTGAGCTGCGGTGGCAGATGTGCTAGCTGCCGCGGTCCCGTTGCAGGCGGATGTAGCATGGCCCCCCCCTGCATAGCGCTCAGCATCACCTGCTGCTGTGGTGGTGTATTCGGCGCAGGTGGCTGCAGGGGTGCTCCGGCTCGCATGGCGACCAGATTCGGCTGCGACATTTGTGATTGTGCCAGTCCGGACGCAGTTAGCTCTGGCGCCATCCCTACCTGTCCACCCCCCTTGGGCAGCTGCTGCGAGTACATTGTGGCTGGGCCATTCCACTTGCCTGGAGTTGCGCGGATGCCCCCGTTGCAATCATCCCCATGGTCAGAGGGGTGTGATTCGTGGGGAATTGGTACACAAGTGGCTGTGCGGCCCCTGATGCCTGTGTGGATACGGGCATCCCCATCTGCATGCTCCCCGTGAGTTGTTCCGATGAGGTCATTTGCTGCTGTTGCAGGCCGCACACGAAAGATTCCGCGGCCGGGACTCCCAGGATCACCCCAACCATCTGGTGCGGCTGGTTCATGCCCAGTGACATCCTTAGAGCGGGGGTGGGGAATCCCACCGGCTGCTGCTGCGCCGAGACCCGCTGCTCGTCCGGTGTCGGTGCCTTGGGGATCCCTGAACCCTCGGGGCTCATCGGTAAGGTTTGCGGATGTGCTGGCGGGAGCGCGGACTGCGATTCCGTTCCGCCAGTAATCTGCTGCTGCTGCCCGCCACGACGCCGATACACCAATCCGGGATAGGCCTCGAGTTCTCCACCACCGGGTGATTCCTCCAGCAAGGGTGGTGAATCGGAGAACCATTGTGTCCCAAATGGCACATTCTGCTTACCTACTTGTCCCTGTTGATGCTGCCCCGAGCCATGGCTGTCGGAGCTGTGGACGCTTTCCACCTCCGCGTGTTTGCCCAGTGCATCCATGATGTGGCGCCAGTGTAGTTGCTCCAACCACTCAGTCACCCGTCGGTGCTGGACGAGCGGATCGGGGCCTGGTGAGGAGCTGACTGGCATGCGGGATAGAACTGGTGAGGAGTCCCTACTTCCTGCGCAAGTCACGGCCCGTCGTGGCAGGAAGCACCGCGCGTATGAATACTGCTGCCGTCGTCCGACGTCGTGATGCACAAAGCTGGCCGCCGACATAAACGACTGATCTGAAGGTCGTGTGCAGCTCTGCTGGCAAAGACCAAAGAACTGTCCATGCTCACCGCACCATGACACTTATACCCCCAATTTTGCCGCGTCTTTGTTTCTCTCCGCGGGGAGCCGTGCTCCGCGCTGATCCGCGGATTAGGCACTTCACCGCTACCGCTAGTCCTCTGGTGCACAACAGCATCCGCTATCCGCGGACCACAGGTTTGGGACCTCTGCGCAGGCACATCACCGATGAGTGACGCTCCGCGGTCCACTTCTTCCCACACGGGAGTCAACCACCTCGTGGCGTTTGACTCCTCTCCGCGGAATCCTTGTTCCGCGGACGTGTGTAAGCAAGGGACACCGCCGGCAGCTCACCTCACTCGGACTCTTGGCTCTTCACGCACTTTGCCCCACAGTCCACGGGTCGGACTTTGAGAGCAATTGAGGGCAGGATGGCAATGGGCGGAGCACAGAGGTGAGAGTGGGCAACTATCTTTGATAAAGCTGAATGCGGGGTACATGGATTACTTCAGAAAGCGAGCAAGTCTGAGTTGCACTTGTGCTATTGTTAGTCGGGCCCTTTTCTACTTGGGATTCCGCATAGCGTGTCTACACACCGTTGGTCTCATCCCTCTCACACCATCCCACTTCCTCCTACTGGGACTCCACCCGGTGCGGCTACGCACCGCGGGTCTCGTCCCAACCACACACACTTGCTGCATATCCCTTACTTTCTTCAACCGCGGCTCGCATGCGCGGTTCTTCGTGTTCTTCCTTGAATCTTCTGCCTTTCCGCGGTGCGTCTTCCCGGCCTTCCTCCTTGATCACCGCTGTCATCCTTGCGCTCTGATTTGTCGCGCTCCTGCCGCCTTCCTCCTAACATCCGGTTCAGCCGGCGGATGTTTTGCACGTCCGTCGCTCTAGCTCCACTTCCACCTTTCCACCGTTCAGCCCTTGTTCCTTTTCCACCGCGGACTTTCCAGCCAAGCCATCTTTCCCGCCACCGCCATTGGATTCCGTGCCGCCCCACTCTCTGCCGCAACCCTACTGTGGGAGTCAGCTCTCCACGCAGATCCATCCGTGCTCACCAATCCCTGGCCAGATCCTTTCCGCGGATCTACTAGACCGTGGAAACATCCTTCCGCGGATGCGTTACTTCTACCGCGGAGATGCGGTGGATTTCCGCCTGACAGGCGAACGAAGACAAGGACCGAAGGCTGATGATGATGGAGAAGATGGGAGACGGAGAGCGACGCGAGCGGAAAGAGCAGAGGTGGGACTCGGTGCAGCAGGTGGAGCGACACAACCACTTCTTCTTGCGTTCAGGAGAGTGACGGTTTGTTTCCCAGTTGGCTCGGAAATGGGAGTAGGAAGACTGGTGGTGTCTGATATCCTGTCAGCTAAAAGAAGTTGGCTGCGGCAGAGGGAGTCAGACAGTGGGCAGAGGCACTAGAACGCTGATGTTAGGAGAGTGACGGCTAGTTCCCCAGTTGGCTCGGAAATGGGAGCACGAAGACTGGTGGTGTCCGATATCCTAACGGCGGTAGTTTTGGCTGCAGCTGCTGATGACGCGAGGAGGCAATGCGAGAAGGCGGCTCGGGACGACAGATGTGGGCAAGATGAGGATGACGGCGAGGAAGAAGAAGAGGAAGCTGATGAGGCGAGAAGAAGGGGAAGGAGGAGGCAGATGCGATGAGGGGCAGCGGATGGCTGACAGCGGGAAGCTTCTTGGTAGTTGACGGTAGGCAGTGGCTCGAGAGTTGCTTGCGGCTGATGTGGGTGACTCGTCACCGGTTGTTAGCCACGGGCGCAGAAATGGGCGCAGGGCCTTCTTGGGATGGCGAGGCGTTTCTTCAGCGTATAGAACTCATCAGGGAGGGCTGCTGTTGTCAGCTGCTGGCGAAACGAAGAGGCNTGAGGGGCAGCGGATGGCTGACAGCGGGAAGCTTCTTGGTAGTTGACGGTAGGCAGTGGCTCGAGAGTTGCTTGCGGCTGATGTGGGTGACTCGTCACCGGTTGTTAGCCACGGGCGCAGAAATGGGCGCAGGGCCTTCTTGGGATGGCGAGGCGTTTCTTCAGCGTATAGAACTCATCAGGGAGGGCTGCTGTTGTCAGCTGCTGGCGAAACGAAGAGGCGCGGATCTGCGGTAGCGGCAGCAGGACAATGCGAGTTGAATCAATGAAGCAAGGATGACGGCAGAGCGATGACGCGGTCACGGGACTCCAGGTGATGTTGCCTGAAGCTCTGATACCATGTCAGAAGAATGTAGGCACAAGAACAGCGGCAGCAGAAGCAAATAGAAGCATCGGAACATGCAATCGTACGTCAGCAGAGTGACGTAGGCAAGAGCGGTCCGAGGAGTTAGTCGCGGGAGCTGATAGAGGCTGAGACGCGAGGCAGCAGAGGTAGACAGGTTGATGTGAGAGAGAGAGCTGGTAAGTTGAGTGATGGTTAGAGAAGTATGAGAGCTGAGCGAAGGAGTAAGAGTGACGGAGCGAAGGGTTGAGAGGAGTTGGCGAAGACTGGAAATGCGAGGGGTGAGCAGAGCAAAGACACGGCGGCGAAGCTGCGGAACCAAAGGGGAACAGGATGAGCAGAACTGTCCTGGTTAACTCGAGGGAATGAACAACCTCGGTAGTATATCAAAGAACAGGGCAAAGGTATCGTAACGGCTTCTTCTTTGCTAGCCGGACGCGATTGCGACATGGTCGCGGATATTAGGGGCGCCTCGCCTTTAGGTCACTGGCCGTGACCGACAATCCATTGGCGAGGTGGTTCATGTTGGCTTGGTGCCGAACATGAACCTTTTATTGAGAACTCGGATTATCCGAGGGATAATACCAGTGTTGACTTCAATATTCTGACAAGTTTGGTTGGTCATCATGCGAGTTATGGTTAATCACCCTACATTCATACACTTGACAATTGGTGTACCAAAAAGTGTACTCCCATATGAAAACATTTCTCAGGAATCATCAACATCATTTCATGTCACTAGAGTCCATATATACATTCCTTATATAAGGTGTTAAATATCATGGATTATATGTTCTATGTTCTAGTTTTGGTTAGAAGTCCATGTTCACTCATATGTTAACTTCCCAATACACTTTTCAATACACAGTTTCAGGGGTCAGGTGATTGGTCATAAATGCATCATGCATGGTATCCACACCGTGCCACGACATATTGAAGCTCCTTGTGCTTGATATGTGACTCGTATTATGAGTTGTCAACGTTGACCAAAAACAGAAGATTTCTTTGGTCAAAGGCAGTACATATGCCTACTTTGGTCGGTCATTGTGCATGGTAGCCACACCGTATGACTACTGACTGAAGGTCGTTGTACTTGCTAGTTGATAACTGATATTCTCATAGTATTGTTTCCTCCCCTGACCGTTTGTGACTCGTGTTATGGTTGGTCAACATTGACCACCCATATTGAACTTCTCTGGTCATGATCAATGACATATGCCTAGTTTGGTTGTTTTGTGTGCATAGTAGCCACACCGTGCTTATACTGATTGAAGGTCACTGTACTTGCTAGTTGATAACTGATATTCTCATAGTATTGTTTCCTCCCCTGACCGTTTGTGACTCGTGTTATGGTTGGTCAACATTGACCACCCATATTGAACTTCTCTGGTCATGATCAATGACATATGCCTAGTTTGGTTGTTTTGTGTGCATAGTAGCCACACCGTGCCACTACGTATTGAAGTTCTTTACCCTTTCTAGTTGCTACATGGGGTTCCCAAACCATTGTCTCCCAAACCATGGTTTGAGGGAGAGCCCTCTGACCATTTGTGACTCGTGCTATGAGTTGTCAATGTTGACCACACATAGTGGACTTCTTCGGTCATAGTCAATGAAGTATGCATCCTTTGGTTGGTCACTGTGCATGCTAGACATACCATGCCACTTCTTGTTGAAGGTCTTTGTACTTGCTAGTTGATAACTAGTGTTCCCCACCCATTCTTTCCCCCTCTGACCATTTGTGACTCGTGTTATGCATTTTCAACGTTGACCACACACTGTGAAATTCTTTTGGTCATGGTTAGTGACGTATGCCTGCTTTGGTTTGTCACTGTACTTGGTTACCACGCCGTGTCATTACGTATCGAAGGTCTTTGTGCTTTCTTGTTGACAGCTAGTGTTCCCAAACCATTGTTAGCCCCCCCCGACTATGTGTGACTCGTGTTGTGAGTTGTAAATGTTGACCACATGAAGTGAAATGCTTTGTTCATGGTCAGTGACATATGCATACTTTGGTTGGTCACTGTGCATTGTAGCCACACTGTGCCACTACATATTGAAGGTATTTATACTTGCTAGTGGATAACTAGTATTCACAAACCATTATCTTCCACCCTGATCATTTATGACTCATGTTATGAGTTGTCAAAGTTACCACACTTAGTGACATTATTTAGTTATGGTCAGTGACATATGCCTACTTTGGTTGGTCATCGTGCATGGTATCCACACCGTGCCACAACGTATTGAGGCCCCGTGCGCTTGCTATTTAATACTTGGTGTTCCCAAACCATTGTTTCCCCCTTTGACCATTTGTGACTCGTATGATGACTTGTCAGCGTTGACCACCCACAGCCGATTTCTTTGGTCAAAGGCAGTACATATGCCTAATTTGGTTGGTCATTGAGCATGGTAGTCACACCATGCTACTATTGACTGAAGGTCGTTGTACTTGCCAGTTGAGAACTGATATTCCCATAGCATTGTTTCCTCCCCTGACCATTTGTGACTCGTGTTATGGTTGGTCAACGTTGACCACCCATACTGAAATTCTCTGGTCATGGTCAGTGCCATATGCCGAGTTTGGTTGTTTGGTTTGCACATTAGCCACACCGTGCCACTGCGTATTGAAGTTCTTTGTCCTTTCTAGTCCATATATTGGGTTCCCAAACCATTGTCTCTCCCTCTGAACATTTGTGACTCGTGTTATGAGTTGTCAATGTTGACCACACATAGTGGACTTCTTCGGTCATAGTCAATGACGTATGCATCCTTTGGTTGGTCACTGTGCACGCTAGCCACACTGTGCCACTACTTGTTGGAAATCTTTCTACTTTCTAGTTAATAACTAGTGTTCCCAACCCATGGCTTCCCCCACTGACCATTTGCGACTAGTGTTATGAGTCTCCAACGTTGACCACACACTGTGAAATCCGTTTGGGCATGGTTTGTGACATTTTCCTATTTTGGGTTGTCACTGTACATGGTTACCACGCCGTGTCATTACGTATAAATGGTTTTTGTGCTTTCTTGTTGACAGCCAGTGTTCCCAAACCATTGTTAGCCCCCTCTGACTATCTGTGACTCGTGTTGTGAGTTGTACATGTTGACCACATCAAGTTAAATTATTTGTTAATTGTCAGTGACATATGCATACTTTGGTTGGTCACTGTGCATAGGAGCCACACTGTGCCACTACATATTGAAGGTATTTGGACTTGCTAGTCGATAACTAGTATTTATAAACCATTATCTTCTACTCTCACCATTTGTGACTCGTGTTATGAGCTGTCAAAATTTACCACACATGGTGACATTCTTTGGTCATGACCAGTGACATATGCATACCTTGGTTGGTCATTGTGAATTTTATCCACACCGTGCCATGACGTATTGAAGGTCATTGTGCTTGCTAGTTGATACCTGGTGTTCCCAAACAATTGTGTCCCCCTCTAACTGTTTGTGACTCGTATTATGAGTTGTCAATGTTGACCACACACGGCGGATTTCTTTGGTCAAAGGCAGTACATATGCCTACTTTGGTCGGTCATTGTGCATAGTAGCCACACGGTGCCACTACGTATTGAAGTTATTTGTCCTTTCTAGTCCATGCATATGGTTCCTAAACCATTGTATCCCTCTCTGACCATTTGTGACTCATGTTATGAGCTGTCAATGCTGACCACGCATACTGGATTTCTTCGGTCATATTCAGTGACACATTCATCCTTTGGTTGGTCACTGTGCACGCTAGCCAAACTGTGCCACTACTTGTTCAATTTCTTCATACTTGCTAGTTGATAACTAGAGTTCCCAACCCATTGTTTCCCCTTCCGACCATTTGTGACTCGTGTTATGAGTTTTCAATGTTGACCACACACTGTAAATTTCGTTTGGTCATGGTTAGTGACATATGCCTACTTTGGGTTGTCACTGTACATGGTTACCACGCCGTGTCACTACATATGAAAGGTATGTGTTCTTTCTAGTTAATATCTAGTGTTCCCAAACCATTGTTACCCCCCTTTGACTAACTGTGACTCGTGCTGTGAGTTGTCAACGCTGACCACATGAAGTGAAATTCATTGTTCATGGCCAGTGACATATGCATACTTTGGTTGGTCACTGTGCATGGTAGCCATGCTGTGCCACTACATATTGAAGGTTTTTGTACTTGCCAGTGGATATCTAGTATTCACAAACCATTATCTTTTACCCTGACCATTTGTGACTCGTGTTATGAGTTGACAAAGTTTACCACACTCAGTGACATTATTTGGTCATGGTCAGTGACATATGCCTACTTTGGCTGGTCATCGTGCATGGTATCCACACCGTGCCACAACTTATTGAAGGTCCTTGTGCTTGCTAGTTGATACCTGGTCTTCCTAAACCATTGTCTCCCCCTCTGACCATTTGTGACTCCTATTATGAGTTATCAAGGCTGACCACACACAGCGGATTTCTTTGGTCAAAGGCAGTACATATGCCTACTTTGGTCGGTCATTGTGCATGGTAGCCACACCGTGCTTATACTGATTGAAGGTCACTGTACTTGCTAGTTGATAACTAGTGTTCCCAGCCCATTGTTTCTCCCTCTGACCATTTGTGACTCCTATTATGAGTTATCAAGGCTGACCACACACAGCGGATTTCTTTGGTCAAAGGCAGTACATATGCCTACTTTGGTCGGTCATTGTGCATGGTAGCCACACCGTGCTTATACTGATTGAAGGTCACTGTACTTGCTAGTTGAGAACTGATATTCCCAGACCATTGTTTCCCCCTCCGACCGTTTGTGACAGGTGTTATGGTTGGTGAATGTTGACCACCCATATTGAACTTCTTTCATTATGGTCGGTGACATATGCCTAGTTTGGTTGTTTGGTGTGCATAGTAGCCACACCGTGCCACTACACATTGAAGTTCTTTGTCCTTTCTGGTCAATACATAGGGTTCCCAAACCATTATCTCTCCCTCTGACCACTTGTGACTCGTGTTATGAGTTGTCAATGTTGACCACACATAGTGGACTTCTTCGGGCATAGTTAGTGACGTATGCATCCTTTGGTTGGTCACTGTGTACGCTAGCCACACCGTGCCACTGCTTGTTGAAGGTCTTTGTACTTGCTAGTTGATAACTAGTGTTCCCAACCCATTGTTTCTCCCTCTGACCATTTGCGACTTGTGTTATGCGTTCTCAACATTGACCACACACTGTGAAATTCTTTTCTTCATGGTTAGTGACATGCGTACTTTGGTTTGTCACTATACATGGGTACCATGCCGTGTCACTACGTATTGAAGGTCTCTGTGCTTTGTAGTTGATAGCTAGTATTCCCAAACCATTGTTACCCCCTCTGAATATCTCTGACTTGTGTTGTGAGTTGTCAACACTGACCACATGAAGTGAAATTCTTTGGTCATGGTCAGTGACATATGCATACTTTTGTTGGTCACTGTGCATTGTAGCCACGCTGTGCCACTGCATATTGAAGGTATTTGTACTTGCTAGTCGATAACTAGTATTTTGAAACCATTATCTTCCACTATGACCATTTGTGACTCGTGTTATGAGTTGTCAACGTGGACCACACATGGTAACACTCTTTGGTCATGGTCAGTGACATATGGTTGGTCATCGTGCATGGTATCCACACCGTGCCACAAGGTACTGAAGGTCATTGTGCTTGCTAGTTGATACCTGGTGTTTTCAAACACTTGTTTCCCCCTCTGACTATTTGTGACTCGTATTATGAGTTGTCAACGTTGACCATACACAGCGGATTTCTTTGGTCAAAGGTAGTACATATGCCTACTCTGGTCGGTCATTGTGCATGGTAGCCACACCGTGCTTTTATTGATTAAAGGTCACTGTACTTGCTAGTTGAGAACTGATATTAACATACCATTGCTTCCCCCTCTGACCGTTTGTGACTCGTGTTATGGTTGGTGAATGTTGACCACCCATAGTGAAATTCTTTCATCATGATCGGTGACATATGCCTATTTTGATTTTTTGGTGTGCATAGTAGCCACACCCTGCCACTACACGTTGAAGTTCTTTGTCCTTGCTAGTCGATACATATGGTTCCCAAACTATTGTCTCTCCCTCTGACCATTTGTGACTCGTGTTATGAGTTGTCAATGTTGACCATACACACTGGACTTCTCGGTCATAGTCAGTGACGTGTGCATCCTTTGGTCAGTCACCGTGCACGCTAGCCACACCGTGCCACTACTTATTGAAAATATTTCTACTTGCTAGTTGATAACTAGTGTTCCCAACCCATGGTTTCCCCAACTGACCATTTGTGATTTGTGTTATGAGTTTTCAACGTTGACCACACACTGTGAAATCCATTTGGTCATGGTTTGTGACATATGCCTACTTTGGTTTGACACTGTACATGGTTACCACGCCGTGTCATTGTGAATTGAAGGTCTTTCTGCTTTCTTGTTGACAGCTAGTGTACCCAAACCATTGTAGGCCCCCTCTGACTATCTGTGACTCCTGTTGTGAGCTGTAAATGTTGACCACATGAAGTGAAATTCTTTGTTCATTGTCAGTGACATATGCATACTTTGGTTGGTCACTGTGCATTGTAGTCACACTGTGCCACTGCATATTGAAAGTATTTGTACTTGCTAGTCGATAAATGGTATTGACAAACCATTATCTTCCACCCTGACCATTTGTGACTCGTGTTATGAGTTGTCAATGTTTACCACACTTAATGACATTATTTGGTCATGGTCAGTGACATATGCCTACTTTGGTTGGTCATCGTGCATGGTATCCACACCGTGCCACAACGTATTGAAGCTCCTTGTGCTTGATATTTGTTACTCGGTGTTCCCAAACCATTGTTTCCCCCTCTGACCATTTGTGACTCGTATTATGAGTTGTCAACGTTGACCACACACAGCGCATTTCTTTGGTCAAAGGCAGTACGTATGCCTTTTTTGGTCGGTCATTGTGCATGGTAGCCATACCGTGCTACTACTGACTGACGGTCGTTGTACTTGCTAGTTGAGAACGGATATTCCCATAGCATTGTTTCCTCCCCTGATCGTTTGTGACTCGTGTTATGCTTGGTCAACGTTGACCACCCATATTGAAATTCTCTGGTCATGGTCAGTGACATATGCCTAGTTTGGTTGTTTGGTGTGCATATTAGCCACACCGTGCCACTACGTATTGAAGTTTTTTATCCTTTCTAGTCGATACATCGGGTTCCGAGACCATTGTCTCTCCCTCTGTCCATTTGTGACTCGTGTTATGAGTTGTCAATGTTGACCACACATAGTGGACTTCTTCGGTCATAGTCAGTGACATGTGCATCCTTTGGTTGGTAACTATGCACACTAGCCACACCGTGCCACTGCTTGTTGAAAATACTTCTACTGGCTAGTTGATAACCATTGTTCCCAACCCATGGCTTCCCCCACTGACCATTTGTGACTTGTGTTATGATTTTTCAGCGTTGACCACACACTGTGAAATCCGTTTGGTCATGGTTAGTGACATATGCCTGCTTTTGTTTGTCACTGTACATGGTAACCACGCTATGTCACTACGTATTGAAGGTCTCTGTGCTTTCTTGTTGATAGCTAGTGTTCCCAAACGATTGTTACCCCCTATGAATATCTCTGACTCGTGTTGTGAGTTGTCAACATTGACCACATGAAGTGGAATTCTTTGTTCATGGTCAGTGACGTATGCGTACTTTGGTTGGTCACTGTGCATTGTAGACACACTGTGCCACTACATATTGAAGGTATTTGTACTTGCTAGTCGATAACTAGTATTCACAAACCATTATCTTCCACCCTCACCATTTGTGACTCGTGTTTTGAGTTGTCAAACTTTACCACACATGGTGACATTATTTGGTCATGGCCAGTGACATATGCATACCTTGGTTGGTCATCGTGCATGGTTTCCACACCGTGCCACAACGTATTATAGCTCCTTGTGCTTGCTATTTGATACTTGGTGTTCCCAAACCATTGTTTCCCGCTCTGACCATTTGTGACTCGTATTATGAGTTGTCAACGTTGACCAGACACAGCGGATTTCTTTCGTCAAAAACAGTACATATGCCTACTTTGGTCGGTCATTGTGCATGATGCTACACCGTACTACTACTGAATGAAGGTCCCTGTACTTGGTAGTTGAGAACTGATATTTCCAAACCATTGTTTCCTCCCCTGACCGTTTGTGACTCGTGTTATGGTTGGTCAACGTTGACCACCCATATTGAAATTCTCTGGTCATGGTCAGTGACATATGCCTAGTTTGGATGTTTGGTGTGCATATTAGCCACA